>OU342644.1:3080000-3595211 GCA_910589605.1 Chrysoteuchia culmella | reverse complement strand
TATAGAATAAAGAAATTGTACGGTAGATAGTTTAAAATGGAGCCTCACAACACATGTAATTACGAAAAGAACTCGGGTGAAACTCCGTTTAACTCTTAATGTGGTTTCAAATTGATTGACATGACGGAAACTTTGATAACGTTTCATTTCACTTGATTCAAATCCTATTCAGAATCGGTTTTTGAAAATCTCTGGAAAGTAAGTTTCAGGTTTTTAAATATTCTGCGTAAAATAATGTCAAGAGAGTTAAAGAAAACGGCAGCACCATATTTGAGTAATTCAAAAATGTTAAAATTTTTAATTCGAATGCGAATTGAATTCGCATGAAATTTTCGACTGATTCAAAAATACGTCTCCTGGAAATTTGTCTTCTTTTTTAGGGTTTCGTAGCCTAAAGGCAAAAAACGAAACCCTTATAGTTAATCACTCGAATATGGTGTTGCCGTTTTCTTAAACTCCTATGACATAATTAAATTTAACGCAGAATATTGATAAACCGGAAACTAACTACAAATAGATAAATAAAACCGATACTGAATCAGACTTAAATCACGTAAAACGAAACGTTTTTAAGTGGTCAAACTATCCGCCATGTCAAGACAATTTGAATAAAGTCTGTTTTTTCTTACTTGTCTTAAAATGTAAACAATCTTGACAAGACTTATTATTGAATTGTAACGAAAAAAATAACATGTTGATATTTTTTTCGTTACAATTAAATAATTTTGTAATATCTTTTTTTGTTTTATGTTCTAAGGAAACCTGTAAAAAGACATGTAAACATTGTTTACATTTTAAGACAAGTAAGAAAAAACAGACATTAGACATTAATGGTCTTTTCGTAATAACACGTGTTGTGAGGCTCCATTTTTAACTCAAGCTACCGTACAATTTCTGTATATTACAAAATATATTTACTTGACATTGGCAAAATTCCCGCATTTACCGCGAGCACGCCATTAATAAAGAAAGAAGAAGAAGAAGTGCTAAACGTCAAACTTTCTATGTCGTGCCACGCGCAGTATAGGTTTCCTTAGTCAAACGACTACTTGCCAAAACATAAATTATATTTTTCAGGATTATGAAGAAACTACTAGCCAGATCTTCGTAAAATTATATAGGACCACACTTGAACTATGTTCTTTCAGATAAAAAAGAATTATTAAAATCGGTTGACAACTGACCACGTTATATTATTACATAAAAAAATAATATACAGTCGACTTGAGGACCTCCTCCTTTTATTGAAGTCGGTTTAAAATACGGTTTTTAGGGTTCGCATGTAAATGTTGCGATTCCGTATGCGAATAGTAATTCGAATGATTCAAAAATACGTCTCTACGCTTTACAAAACTGTCTAGTTTCTCCAATCGACTTTGAACTCTAAGACGTAAGCCGTTGAGTTCGGAATTGTCTGAAGAAATTTGACACATTGTTTAAGCTGCTGTTGCTGTTGTCTGTACGTGTAAACAATTCCGCTATCAATTCTAACACTTCGCTTGAGCACCTACGTTCCGTTTCAGTTAACGAAATACTTGATAGCTTTGATTAGCGACGCGTATAGCCAAGCCCCTAGCGTTGAACGGAACATAATTATGTTTCTATTACCTACATTTTAGTCTGGAACATTATTTAGGTATATTTATTATTTACCTTTTTCATGAGATAGCTACGTCGTCTTTTTATCTTATATCAATCTAAATGGCCAATTATTTTTTTGTAACCTACGTATACCTAATAATTGCGCCACCAAGGCAAGTAAGTATATAACCAAGTGTACGTATCATACTGAAGGAGTCTGAAACATTAAGTTCCAGAATATTTCTTTAATGTCCATAGCAGACATTTGCTTACGGACTTAAAACAAGGCACACTAAGCATACGTCTGTTATTTTGCCTTCAACCAAAGAATAACAATACGGTAAGTGTATATTTTTTGCATAAGGCGAATCACGCACGCGGCGACGACGGAGAAGCAGAAGTTGTTATAAATTTTGAAATAATCGAATTA
Source organism: Chrysoteuchia culmella (assembly GCA_910589605.1). Lineage (NCBI taxonomy): Eukaryota > Metazoa > Arthropoda > Insecta > Lepidoptera > Crambidae > Chrysoteuchia > Chrysoteuchia culmella. Next base: position 3,593,200 of record OU342644.1, on the reverse strand, counting down.
CTTTTCGCATACGGAATTGCAAGATTTGCATGCTGATTCGGTGTTAATCAAAAGCATTTATTCAAATGTTTCAAAAATACTACTCTCTCTGTCAGATTGCTCCGCATCTCTGCGCCTCAATTGTGGCGGAATCCGCTAGGCAGAACCAAATTCGCTAGTCTCTAGTGTTGCTTAGTTGAAAGACGCAACAAAATACTATATCCTGTCAGGGCGACATTAGACAGGTTGCTTTTTTCTAGTATATTTTCTTGTTTAATATTTATCACATAAAAATACTATAGTCACTTACCTAGATCAAAATCTGATATCATTTTTTGTAATACAAACAAAAAAAAACAATGAAAACTAATAGTCGGATTTTTCAGTAGAGTAAATTGACAGGTGCCAATGTCACTTTGTAAAAATAATCCTACTTTAAAGTCTTTTGCGTAAAGATTTGCACAGATCCAGTTCCAGTTCAGGGAGTCAATTCTGCTATTTTTTTGTCAAAATTGTCTCTCAGTGGAGTTTCAATAGTAGTGTTTATTACACTGTGGTAATAAGAACTGTGTAAAACAGGACTACCATTGAAACAACATTGGAATACGATTGTGACTAAGTATTAGCAGAATTGGGCCCCAGTGGTATTGATTCCATTCACGCACACACATTCAATATTATCATTATAGCTACATTTTAATTCAGCGTTATTTTTACAAAGTGACATTGACAAACTGTCAAATCACTCTACTGAAAAAAAAATCCGACTATAGGTTTTAAATAGGCACACAAAATCATGTTTGCTATTACGGGGAAGGAATCGTGGCTTAAAAAAATTATAGGAGAACATACATCTTATGTTTTGGCTGAATCCCGTCATCCCGTGACCACGGCAGCTGAAAAGGTTGACGACCTGTTTGGCGCAGGGGTACTAACCCCGCCTTCTGCGCCAGAGGTCCCGGGTTCGATCCCCGGACAAGACAAATATTTGTGTGCATGAACATGTCTATTTGTCTTGGTGTGGGTGTTTAATATGTATATTAAGTATGTATTTACAAAAAAAATAAAAAATGTATATAAGTATGTTTATCCGTTATCTAGTATCCATAACACAAGTTCAAGTTCATGAAAAAAAAAAAAAAAAAGGTGCTGAAACGTCGGGAAAATCAAAATACCCTTAAGAAACCTAAAAATACAGACAATCGCAACTTAGTTCGTGAAATAGCGCGTTTGATATCCGTAAAAGTTGTTTTATTAAATCTTTCATTTCCAAATTTCTAGATTTCCTAAAACATTTCCCCATTTTCATAAAACAACATTTCTTTATAGCACATGGTCAACCCTGGAACCCGGTGCCCCGAATTAAAATACACCATTACTTTTCATGGAGGGTAATGTTTGATTTTTGCTATTTTAGGGTTATACTTTTTTGTGACGGCAAGCCATAAAAAGTCACGGTTGTATATTTTTATTGGTAAAATAACTAGGCGAGGATATGTGACCTCCATGAACAAAATGGCAACTTTTAGTGTTTTATATTTGAATTAACTATATGTAGAGAAGAAAAATAGATCATGAGAAAATTATCAGTACCTATATCACATTAGATAGTAATACAAATTCTTTTAGTACTACTTTTCTTAGTAATTGTTTTATCTGGGATGGAATCGAACCCACACGATCTAATGCAGAAGGCGGATCACTATTAAATGGTTGAAAATTTCATTTTCATCCATTATATCCATTTTTTTTTTTTTAACGATGGGGATACTCTTAGCCTTCATCATACTTGATGTTAAGTATTGATAAGGCTGAAGATGGAAGCGAGCCTCTCCCGGAATCCTCAATCACTGAGGAACTGGCTATCTTATCTCTAACTGCCGGAACACAACAATGCTGAAAACATTGTTGTTATGGCGGCAGACTTAGATAAGATGGTGGTAGCTAGCCAGGCGGACTTACTACAAGTCCTACCACCAACCAAACGGAATACAATATGTACCCCCGCTGGGAATCGAACCCGGGACCCCTGGGTCTGATATCGGTGGTTGTACCACTAGACCACAGAGGCGGTCAAAATATTGTTGAAAAAAGCATAACTGCCTTTTAAAGTCATAACAAAAGACTGTTTTGACTATGAATTTATTATCTTAATTGTAAGTGCAGTCAGTTTTCCAAAAAGAGCTATGATCGTCAGCATTCTTATCTTTCCTATATTTATACAGTGACACGTAGGCACCTAGTTCTTGATTTACACGCCTAAAAAAGCTCACAAACAAATCCCAAGAAAATAAATCAAAGAAAACAATAAATGGCGTAGCAATATCACACGTCATCAATATTCTGTATCTTACGCTACGCTACATTACGCCGACGCCACGGATCTGAACGATTCGTGTATATAATAAACACCTTCAATGCTATAAATATTGCCAGCATATGTATTTTTACCGCTTATATATTATGGCTTAAAAATATTTAAAAGGTACATGAATACATGAGCTCCAAACTCTTCAAAATCTTTGGTAAACCAAATTCAAGACAGAATAGGGAAAACCAGCCACTGTCGAGTTTCTTGCAGCTTCTCGTAGTCTTCGTAGGGTTTACGAAGCTTTGTGTGTCTTCTGTGAATGCTATGTAAAATAATATAATTTAAAACAATAACGATCTTCTATCTATTTTTTTAAATTGTATACTACCATCTGTCATCAGCCATTTTATTGTCCCCGATACTAGTGCACTAGAGCACTGGCTTTATGGATAGATAAGGAGATAATAAGATAATAATTTATTTGTAATAAATCTGGTACATTACATAGATGGAAAGTGAAATTGAGAAACACACATTTAGCGGACATGTCAGCATACAAATATTTAACTAATCACTAATAATAAAATATTACAAATATTTACATTATTTTATATCTTAAGTGATAGTTACGTCGTTGTTCATAAATTCATCAATATTATAAAATGTATTTATGAGAACGGGTTTTGACTCACCGTTTTAATAACTTTAACAGATACAGACGCCTTTTTTTATACTAGGAGAAATGCTTTTACGCATCCCTCGCCCCCAGGTGTAGGGGCGATTCGTATGTTGGACTCTTGGGTACTACCAACTAAAACTCCTAGTACTTGCCCTCCTGGCCGGCATTGGTCACGGGGGGTAGGGTTCGCAATCACCCCTAAGACCAGGTGGCAAATACAACGCCTAGCCCTTCAACAGCACGAAGAAAGTAGCAAAACTCCCATAGCGTCAGTTGTACCTTTCATCTTGTACCATTGATGGTACAACTGACCCACCTTTATATCCTTAGTACCATTAAAGAAAAATACAGATATTTCTTGTAAGTTGTTGGTCACCCGTGACGTGACCAACCATTGCGAAGGTTGAATCGTAATCGCAGGTCGATCGCGGTACCACTGTGCCACCGAGCTACTACTTAGCTATTAAGCATCTTACCCCCATATTCTAAGTCGTTCCTCCAAAACTTTTTACACTCCACTCAACCCCGTCGTGGGTAAAAATGGTAGTGTGCGCTAGGCCTAACACGGAGTGGCTACGTACTCTTTGGCTCCTCCAGGTCCTTACGGAGTTATGACTTAGAATACCGATTTCGAGGAGTATTTCCTAGAGGTTTTCAATGAGGTTTCGTCAAGTCGAGGACGAGTAAGTTTTGGAGGAACGACTTAGAATATGGGTGTTAGTCGCTTTCTATCTCTTGGTTTATATTCTAGTTGCGTGCTAGAAGTCGTTAAGCGCATCCTTTCAAACAGCTTGCTAGCGTGCCAGACGAACACGGAATGATTATAACGATTCCCGATCGAATCACTTGAACAGCTCTTAAGCATTTTTTTAACTGAAATATTTCCCGAGGTAATTTATGAATTTAATTACACTTGAGCATAGTAATTACTCTAAACTTCTACTTACACATCGAGTATATACTATAATATTATAAAGAGGAATGATTTGATTGTTTGTTTGAATTGAATAGTCTCCGAAACTACTGGACCGATTTGAAAAATTCTTTCACCGTTGGGAAGCTGCACTATCCACGAGTAGCATAATCTACATTTTATTCCGATATTCCCACGGAAACGGGCACGGAAAACCGCGAGCGCCCGCTAGTGGGTAATAAAGTAATCTTCGCACTTTTACCTTTTCGGTTCTGTAAAGATAGGATGACACTTGGTTAGAAAGTAATTGTGACATAATTAATATGTCGGTGTCAGCTGCTTAGGGACGTTAAAATGGACTGATGATGGTGTCAGGCACTGCTCGATGTGATACACGCTCTTAGACTACTTTTGTACTGGGGGCGAGCAGCAGGTAAAATTAGCCCGTTGTAAGCCCTGCTGCTTTGCTTTTTCGTTGTGAAATAGTCAGCAAGAATAATAATCCTTTTTAAAAGCACAACTTAAATTTTGTGTGCGCGCTATTCATTTAATAAAACACCTTTTTCGGAACTTAGCGTATAATTTAAGTACTTTTGTTTTGAAAAACAAGTATGAGTAATTACTCCAAATAACGAATTGTTAACGGCATGTCGTCTACACCGAGGGAGGAAAAAATCCCTAGCTACTTTTTCCCAGGTCAGCATGAAAGTTCCACAAAAAGCTGTATTATTAAACGGGTAGGCGATAAAGGAAACTAAAAATTCAGTGGTCGATTATCGTTCGCACAAAAACTCAGCTCCCCGCTGTCATTACTCGCGCTGTCACCGACATGGTATAGTCCTGGTTTTTCTTACCTATCATTATTCTTACATTCTTGCTTTTTGCGCATTTTGTCGCGCAGATCGGTTTTAATTTGTCTATGGGCAATTTGTCTTGAATGGTGACAAAATCGGTCGGGAATTCATGAAACCAAGATGGATTTTTCTTGGTGTAAGAAATAAATAGGACTACTTTTTTCCTAGATTATGTGGATGAGGCAAAGCAATTCAAATTGATGTATCTGAATCAATTAGGTACTGTTTAGCATCAATTGGTCTTGATTAGGTAAACAGAACTGCAACAGTCCACTATGTGGCGATTCAATTCTAGTACCACTAACAATTCTATGACAAACGGACAGACAAAAATTCTAAAAATGATAGAAATTGGTTCTGCTGCTTATTCTGAGTCCCCCAAACTATATTTTTTGCAAATCCAAGCAATGTACAGACACTCTGACATTTGATTCTTTTGATTCTAGCCGACACATAAATTGTTAAAAAAGACGTGCCGAGTAGCTCCGAAAAAGTTGAGCGGTACTGTTGTTTGTATTACAATTGAATTTACGATTAAGTTTCTTAGAAAAAATCAAAAAGTAAAGATTTGGTTTTAATTTGTTGGGACCATAATAATTCAATTACTAGTGACCTATAGAGCCTCCGTTGTTAATATTATCCCCGGTTGTAGGCCCCACACGGTATATCTCATTACTCAACCATCAAAGAGACGATTTTATTGACGAATGTCATTGGATAGTACAAGTTCTGTACGCAAAATATGCAACACATTGAATAAAGTCCTAATCCTGATCGGAAACACTGCACTAAAATTTGGATCAACTCCCAATAGATAAAAAATAGATTAAATTTCCAATTGTATTTTTAGGCACACATACATTCTACGTTAACCGCATGCCGAAATAAAAGCTTCGGTTCACCCTGAACAAATACCGGGTCTAGTTTAAATGTAACTTTTTCAGGGAACTGGAGGCGTATTTTTGAATCATTCGAATTACTATTTGCATCGGAATCGCAAGATTCGCATGCCAATGCTAAAACCCTATTTTTGTAATTCCAATTTTCATACGTATCTATAACGTATTGTTTGAACCACTAATTTTTTATTCGAGGTTTAGCACTTAATGTCATTTTCACAAGCACATTAACTTATAATAATAATAATTGCATATGTCGCGGCACCTACCTGACGCCGCACATACTACTACATACGGTGCTAGAAACTTGTATCCACCGTGCATCAAATAGATGGCGCTGATAACAATTCAGTATGAGATTGAACAACATGTATGGAAACCTACATCACGCAAGCGAAGTTTCACCGAGCCACTCACAATAAATACAACATCCGACGATCACCTGTTGGACCGCGGTCCCCGGACAACCAACACCCAGTCCGGAGGAAGAGCTCGCTATTCGACCTTCCTGCAAGTGGCTTACCATCTACCACCCTTTTCCACACTTCCACCATACATCCGATCATCATTTCTACACATAAAATCACACCAATGGATGTGTTATGGATACTAGATAACAGATCCACATACTTATATACTTTTTTTGTAAATACATACATAATATACATATAAAACACCCAGACCAAGACAAATAGATATGTTCACACAAATATTTGTCTTGTACAGGCCGCGCCAAACTTTATTGCGATCCCGAAGTTAGCCGCAAACGCGTCGCAGTAGCGAATTTTGGGTGTCAGCGGGAAGCAGCGGGACGTAATGCTGCGCAAATAAGCACTCGTAGCTAACTTCGGACTCGCAATAAAGTTTGGCGCGGACTATACCCGGGACCCTTAGCGCAGAAGGAGGGTTTAGTACCCCTGCGCCAGACAGGTCGACAAGTGATAGTTTGACAGCTTCTGAACGTTTCGTTTCAAGTGATTCAAGTTCGATTTAGTATTGGTTTTTAAATATTCTGCGAAAAATTTAATAAGTCTAAAGAGTTTAAGGAAAACGGCAACACAGTTATAGATTGATACAAAAATGTGACAAATGGAACTTGGTGAATTTCAATTCGTACGAAAATTTCGAATGATTTAAAAATACGACTCCAGACCCATTCTATTTATTTTAAATTGGTGACACGGGAAACCTCGTTCCCTTAAAATTCATTTAAACTAGCTGTACGTGGAATATCGGTACTTTTCATTCGATATTGTGAACCTAACTAAACCCCCGACAGTTGAAAGTTTCACTTGGGACTTTTAATAATCTAGTTTGACTTTACAATGTAAACAAATGATCTATCCAGAATTTATTTAGTTATAGAACTTCCTTTGTGGGTGTAGTGGTATCACCACGGGTATCAGATTCAAATTTTCGATACCAAGTGAATCCCACATTTGTATTAGGTTTGGTTGGTGGCAGTTCTTGTTCTAAGACCCTGGCTAGCTTCCACCATCTTATCCATTGGTCATTACAACAATGTTTTAGTCCTCAGTGGTTGAGGAATCTGGGAAAGGCGCTATACTAGCTTCAGTTGAAGGCTGGGCGTTCCCCATTGTAGATGAGAAGGGAAATTTTCAATCAACGTACGCCAAAGTCAAAATAAAAAAGTTGTTATTTAGGTACCTACGAGTATTTTTGAATCGTCTCATTTTTGTATAACCATCCATTCAGGATATTTTTTTCAAACAATTGAAAATTTAAAAAGTAACGAGAATTATACGTACATCTTATGTTTTGGCGCGCACTGTTCATTGAAATAAAACAACTTTTACGGATATCAAACGCGCTATATTTCCGGGGGATGACTCATCATCCCGTGACCACGGCAGCTGTAAAGGTGCCGAAACGTCGGGAAAATGAAAAAACCCCTAAAAAAACAAAAAATACGGACAATTACAACTTAGTTCGTGGAAATATAGCGCGTTTGATATCCGTAAAAGTTGTTTTATTTCAATAACGAGAATTAAGTAAAATTAATACATCTTCCATACTAATATATTAATTATAATATATACTAATATTATAAAGGGAAAGAGGAAAGATTTGTTTGTTTGTTTGCAACGAATAAACTCTAAATCTACTGAACGGATTTGGATGAAACTTGGTACACAGAAAGTAGATAGCCTGGTTATGAACATAAGATACTTTTATCCCGATATTCTTACTGGAACGGGTACCACGCGGGTGAAACCGCGAGCGACCGCTAGTTTTCAATAATAACGCCAAGTCGTTGCCAAATACAAGTTTGCAATCAAAAGTATTCTCCGTTGTTGTCGTTTTCTCATTTTTATTTTAAATATATTTTTCAACACACTTGCTCATGAAGTGGCTGTAATTTCACTGCAATTTGGCACATAATGACATCTATAATCATACTGTGACTTTTTCATTACTAACTATAGATTTTTAAGAAGCAACAAGAATACGCAGTCTTTTTCAGAAAATGTGTGTGTGTGAAATATTCAAAATATTCTAATTCAATACAAAATGAAAGTGTTTCAGTAAATAATCTATTTGATGAGACCGCTATGCCATCAAAATTTTACTACCTGCACATTCACTAATTGTTTCCCTAAATAAACTTTTAGTATCTATAAAAATTTTTTTATTATTATTTTCTTCACAAGTGTGTTGAAAAACGTCGTATGATACACGTGTGTATTGATGATTACCGTCCTCGGCTCTCTTAAGACCCTCGCCTTGCGCCTCAGCGGTAATCACCAACATTACACACTTGTAGAATAGAATAGAATAGAAAATTGTTTATTTTGTTGCAACACACATAGATACATCTGGTATTTTAGACATCATATAAATAGGTAACATATTTTTATAATCACTTCGTCAGACGTAGTGCGGATGCCTCTATGTGCAGCAGCAAAACAGGGTCTAGGCTCGATGTGGTATTTTCGCTCGTGGGATGAGCGAAACATCGATTTTCAGATCTCACCCTATTGATGGGTGGGCGGGAAATGGTGAAAATGACGCACTTAAAAAAAACAAAAAGTATAAAATATATATATTGGAAGGGAAAGGATTGCGCGGAAGACTTATAAACCAGTAGGATTATGAATGACTTACAAGATTAAATAAAATATAAATAGTTTAGTAACAAGTTAATGCAAATAAATAAATAAAAAGTAATAAAAAAATATCTAGCTGTGAAAGGGGTTCGACGTCGCTATGAATGGATCTTTTGAAGCTCTAGCAAATCGAAACGTAATTTATTTTTGAACGTAAATACTCCAGTTAGAGCTCTAAGTGGTGGTGGTAGATCGTTCCAACATTTAGTAGCTTGAAAGCGAAAACTGCCCCTAAAAGCCGCAGTGCGGTGTGAGTGGTTGGCCAGAGGTATACGGGTAGATCTTATGCCGCCATACCTATCATAAGCTGACGAGAACTTAAACTTCTTGAACAGGTATTCAGGTTGTCTGTTTTTGATGATCTTAAAAATAAGGCATGCAAAATGCAGCTTCCTACGCAACTCTGTTCGAAGCATGCCTGCCGAGTTTAAGTAAGGCGAAACGTGAGTCCTGGGAGGTATATAAAAACAGAACCTGCAGCAAGCGTTCTGTACGCGCTGGATCAAGCGTTTGGTCCTGGATAATAAGCAAGGGCCTATAACGACGTCGGCATAATTTAGTCGGGAAAGAATCAATGACTCACACAATTTAATGCGAACTCCTTCACTTAGAAACTTACGGACCCTATATAAAATTTTCTGGCGGTACATACAACTCCTGACCACATTCAGCACATGAGTTTCAAATCGTAGCCTGCTATCAAAGGTCACCCCTAAGTTGCGGGCCTCATCGACTCTTTCTATAAGCTGTCCACCAATATTCACAATCGGATTAAAGTTCAACATTTTTACAATCTGTGAATCTGTGCCGACCACCATGAACTTGGACTTAACTGGGTTTAGTAGTAATCCATTATCCCTTGACCAATTGACAATTCGGTTCAAGTCTGAATTTAGTTTCTGACAAGCCTCTTGAGTAGCGACGGGACTCGTTGAGATATAAAGTTGTACATCGTCAGCATAGCAATGGTACCTACATTCTTTGATTACATTCACGAGATCCGCTGTGTACACTATGAAAAGTAAAGGACCAAGTATTGAACCTTGAGGTACGCCGTGCGTCGTCTGTCTCGGGTCTGACAAGCATGCCGCAGAGCCATCATCACGTCCAGCCAGTTTCACGGACTGTAGTCGACCAGTAAGGTAACCATCAAACCATCTCACAGAGACATCATCAAGGCCATAGTACTCCAGTTTGGTCAAGAGGAGAGGTACATTTATACTATCGAAAGCGCGGGAGAAATCGAGGAGCGCTAGAATAGTACCCCGCCCGTTGTCCTGCTCAAAAAGGATATTATCTACAACCTCAAGAAGTGCCGTAGATGTGCTGTGATTTCGACGGAACCCAGACTGCAATGAAGGGATAACGTGGTTGTCTTCAAGATACTTGCAGAGCTGTGTATAGACTGCCTTTTCCAAGATTTTGGAGAGGAATGGTAAGATACTTATTGGCCTGAGGTCTTTCAATTCAGATGGGTTTGAGACTTTGGGCAGAGGTGTCACCAGAGCATGCTTCCATTCTGCAGGGAAGGTCCCAGTCAAAAGCGATCTATTTACAATGGCTGTAATAACCCTCAGCGTGCAAGGTAGAGTTAAGATAATCAGATCTCTGCTCAAGCCATCAATACCGGCTGCGTTTGATTTTAAAGAAATTATAAAATTGCCAACATCTCTCTCTGACACAGGTTTGTACCATACCTTGTACCATAATGTACTATTTTTCTTCACCCCTCCAGCATCAGTATTCAACATTAATAGTAGCTTTATCCTTTTATGTGTCCACGTGATTTATTTTACTAGATCACGCAAGAAAGATCTTTAAGTTAACAAAGGGCTGCATAAATTCCCATCGTCACAGGAGTGGACGAAAAACGCCATTTAGATGAATAACTAAGAGGCTTGCAAAAAAATTCGGCGAACGAACTTTTAAGCTCGTTCACTTAAAACTTGTGAGAGTTTGCAATCTGCAAATAAGTCTGCCTAAGACCTTAGTTACGAATTCTCGGCTGCGACACCCAACATGGTTGTTTTTCAAGACTTTTTATGGCGAGAGTTTGCAGATATAATGGGTGAAGGAAAATATAGAGGACGAACGATATTGCAGTAAATGGTTAGGATGCTTTGTCTTTGTACTGTTAGAACTGTTGCCAAAAACCTCCCCTTTTCTAGTCGTTTAAATGAAAGTCTACTAGAGTTCAGAAAGTGACCTTACCTTGTAACGTACGGTCACTTTGTAACGTGACGTGTTAAGGTCACTTTTCAATTTGATGACTCTGAATGAAAGAAAACAGGAGAAAAATACAGCCCTTGACAAGATTCTTCCCGGTTCTTCTCGCTACAAGGTCTCCCGCCGGCCGTAGCGTTTATGAACCGATGGCGTAGCTTCTTTGACGTTCATTAATGATGCACGTTACTTGTCTAGACTGAATAAATGATATTGAATTTGAATTTGAATGAGAGAGGTTACTTATCTTTATATTAAAGGTTTAGCTTGCGTTACATAAACTGTGTTGATTGTAACAACCTCTAACTGTAACATTTAAAGTATTGAACCCTAATAGAAAAGAAATTATGCTTTTGACCAAACCTCTCTAGATGTTACCTGAAAATTCTACTGAGGAAAACTACAGTCAAATCATAAAATCAGTTCCAGAAATTATCTAGATTATTATTTTTTATAACACGAACCGAGAGCACTAAAGCCATTATAAATCCCATATCCAAGTTTAGGAGCAAAATCAGTTGAAACCTCAAAGGAGTGATTCTTTTCAGGTTCACAGCACCTGTTGCTATAGACCTAAACCTCTTTAGCCTGTTAACCGAAAAGGAAAATCTTTTGACACTTATTGTCGTTGTTTGTTAGCCGTCAGTATGACGATCAAAATTATCGGTGCTTTTAAAAGAATTTACAGTGGTTGGTAAGTTATTGACTAACTTAGCTCATTTATTAGTCTGATGATTCTTAAATACGATTTGTAATCGAGTATACTAAAGTATATTATATACACAATTCATATTCAGTTAATTAGTGTTCCGGCATTGGTTGTTTTGCGTCTGTCTAATGTACGGACCTAATATTTGAGTCAATGGTAAGGACTGAGCTTCCAGTTCACTATAGTACTAACCTTTCGCCAGCGTGGAACTAGCTACCTGGCGCCGGCGACCGGCCGTTTAGTCTCCCTCAGCCCCGCGCGTGATGCGCCCGTTGTACTTAATCAATATTTTGTTGCGGAGTCATTTTAAAACTACGATAACTCTTAAGATATTCATTATAATCAAATGATGTCAAGGGCAATTTCGTTTAAAACTTAATAGTTGTGATGAAAAACGTATTTATATGGATAAAGATCGAAATCATGTTTGTAAAAATACCTTTCCAAATAATGCATTATTTTAGGACCAATTTGATTACCAAGGTTATAGTGAGTCAACCTTAAAAGATAAATACATGCTGTTCCAAACTTTATTTAGATCTTTTAAAGGGGAACAATTCGTCATATATGGTTTTTGCGTAACTTTAACCGCTTACGCGGCGTACGCAACGGAAGCACCTAATAGGATAAAAAACCGTTATTGCAACATTTTTCATTGGTGCTCCGCACCTATTGGTCGTAACGTATTAATATATATCCTATAACCTTCCCCGATGAATGGACTATCAAACACAAAAAGAATTTTTCAATTCGAACCAGTAGTTCCTGAGATTAGCACGTTCAAACAAGCAAACAAACAAACTCTTCAGCTTTAAAGTCTTTGTATAGATTTGCTATAATTGATATCATTGGAGCTATGATAAAGTTTTGACGAGTCAAAACTCAAAATGTAATTTGATAAAAACAGTTTGTATCTTAATCATAACTATGTCTGAAATCTACACGATATTTAGACACAAAATAATTGGATTTTACTTTTTCAGCTCGAGCGTGGGTCTACCAATACGCAAGCGTCAAAACCAAGACCTACTATCTGAGAACCCCTATCACCAGAACATCATCAAATTGGCAACCTTTCGCATCACACCAAAACTCAAGCTACTCTCATTCAGGGTATCAAAAAACATATTGTACATAAGCATCGCGAAGCCTAATACAGATCTTTTAGAATTTGATGAGCTCTGCGAAGATGAAGGCTGACAAAAACCTTATTTCTCAGACAACAGAAGCTACTATTACTCATTTAAAAAGCAAATTTCGGTATTGGATAACGGAGCATAGAGTATTTAGCCATAACTTAGTGAAATTTGCCTCGTAATAAGTTTAGTTGATAGGCGGCTTGCCTCCCAAGGGACCCTTATGCTAATTCGCAGCAGGTATCCATGTCAACGCTCAATTAAATGTAAATTTGTATGAAGTCTGTGTCCTAAAAGTTCAAGCCTATCCCTTGTTTTGCATCAAAGCTATATTATCTCGACGAGAACCTATTCATACTAATATTATAACGCAGTAACTGTTATTATAACACAGTAACTCTTATTATAACGCAGTAAATCTGTCTGTTTGTCTATTACATTTTTATGCCTAAACCGCTGATTAAATTTCTATGAATTTCGAAAACGTAGGTTACCTTTAGTCGCGAAAATTTGATATTATTATAAGGAACGCGAAAATGAAATCGAGAACAGAACTCTAGTGGGTATTACTACAACCTAAGAAAATATAATAGGGGCTCCGTTATTTAACTAACTAGTCAAATATTTGTAAAGAAATTTTGATCCATTTTTAAATTGAACAGAAGATAAACTGGCATTTAATTTCCAATTCAATTCACTGCAGTCGTGCATACTTTATTACTATACTTTCGAATCGTTAAATCTTTCACGGCACAAGCTAAAACATTTTGGATCGATTTCCCCTACTTTTAACACTGCTTCGAGCGTTCTTGTTAGCAAACATTTTCCTATTCCATTCGAAGAGACGAAGCAAAGGAGACGGTTCAAAAGAGATATAGAGCTTTCAACTTCACAAAGAGTTTTAACAGCAACCAACCGATCTGAACAGGCCTATTTGGTATTGACCAAGTCTGAAAGAGATAGGTGCTTATTCTTGTTGTTGCAAAAATATTGTTAGTTTGTGTTTTGTCTTTAATGAAGAGTTCAGAGAAAGAAGGATCTTACTCAAACGTAATCTGGCTATTATTATTGACCCGAAAGAAAAGTAGGTCTTACCTATTCCTATTACCTATTAAGTGACTTATCTCGGAATTCTAATGTTTAATATTAAAAAAAACCTTCTTTCTTTGTACACTTGTATATGTTTGTGATATGTCTTGTAGTGTCCTTTGTAAGTGTATTGTGGTGTTTCTCGTTTGTCTATTAAAATAATTTAACTGTCTTTGTGGTTTTTATTGCAGAGCCTAATAAATATAGAGTTATCCATAAGAGTTTGAAGTTGGAAATCTTTATCGTTCTACAAACTTTAAACAACTAAAGATGTTGATTTAGTTATTTAAGTATCTATTTTAAAATAATCTATAAGTAAGACTGGTGTTCTTACTTTTGTTTACTATTTACTTTTCAAGTACTTTGTTAATAAACGTTTAAGACAATAGAAAAATCTAAGATATTTAAGTTATAAGACACAAACTTTAATAAAAAAATATACTAGAAAAAAGCAACTTGTCTAATGTCGCCCTGACGGGACATGAGACAAGTTGCTTTTTTCTAGTATATTTTCTTGTCTAATATTTATCACATAAAAATAGCATTGTAAAATGCAAAATTAAAAAGTTATAACTTAAGGTGGTACGACTTCTATACAAACAAACATTACACAATTATCGTTTCATCATACCTTAATAATTCATAAATACATGCACAACTAACTCGTTTCAGTTATTTGTTTGCGCGAAATAATTAAAAAATTGTACATTCATACATAAAACACGGATATATAAATATTTTATAATTTCAATAATTCTACGTATGTGTGTGTACTCATCGCATTTATATAGCTCATGCATGAAAGTACTTTTTTTTATAATTTCGCGCAAACAAATAACTGAAACGAGTTAGTTGCACATGTATTTTTGAATTATTAAGGTATGATGAAACGATAATTGTGTAATGTTTGTTTGTATAGAAGTCGTACCACCTTAAGTTATAACTTTTTAATTTTGCATTTTACAATGCTATTTTTATGTGATAAATATTAGACAAGAAAATATACTAGAAAAAAGCAATTTGTCTCATGTCCCGTCAGTGGAGTAGTATGATGAACCAATTAATGGGCAATGTTTGTTTGTATGGAAGTCGTACAACTTTAATAAATGTATTTGGGCGTATTTAGCAACCTTATAGTGGTTTAATGTGTTTTTCCTTTAACAAGTTTTCGTCACACGATCAGGCGGAAGTATGAAAAATGTGGTTGAGGGTAAAACACTTTGCAGGAGGGTCGAATAGCGATCTCATCCTCCGGACTGGGTGTTGGTTGTCCGGGGACCGCGGTCCGACTGATCTGCTTTTTTTTTCTTTTTGCCTTTCCCGACGGTAAAGGCGACCCTCCGGACGCGGGGGATGGGAGGTGGTGAATCCTGCATTGGATACCCCACTGCCGGCTGTGTCGAAGGTTATGACAGACTCTTACTGACTAAACACTGGCGGCGCAGGCGTCACTCACCTAGGTGAGATGCGCTAGTAGCGGCCGACAGACATAGGGAGTGCCGGCTGTATATTTTGGAAATTAATTCGACCGACTCCCAGATGGGGGGTCGGCCGTAAAAGAGGACTGGGAGACTGATGTCCGTCGGACTTGGTATTTATTAGGGTTTCGGTGAAATTTTGCTAGCGTGTTGCAAGTTTCCATACATGTTGTTCAATCTCATACTGAGTTTTTATCAGCGCCCTCTATTGTCACGATAAGTAGGTTCTTTCTTGCGTCAGGCGTATAGGTGCCCCCATAGTCGCCTTGAAATAAAAGATTGATCGTGCAAAATTTTATTAATTTAACATAGGTAGTGTTTTTCCGTAATTTGCCCACATACTCTGGACGGAAACGAGTTCACATTAGGATCGGATCGAATCATCGTCAAAAATCTGTTATTTTGGTTCTTCGAAAACAGTTGCTATGGTTTCCATAGTACCGTTTGGAAGTTGATTCGATAGCAAAAGAGTAAATAAGTATTAGCGTTAGATCGTGATTAGGTTTAAAGAATTTATTTTCAAAAAAGACTTACATAAGTCACTTACATGAAAATAAAAAGAATACATAAGTTATTTTTTTATACATCACCAAGCCTTAAATACTAGTGGTAAGTTTACTTAACTATAAAACGAAATTTAGGTGTAAAGTGCGTAATTTTCAATTATATAATAAGACAGTTTGGACTTAAAGCTGTTATATAATTTTATATCTTTTATGTATGAAGGTAAGCTATTGTACAGTTTTGCTCCCTCAAAGGTGAAGCTCTTTTTAGCATAATTTGTACGTGCCCATGGCAAGACAAGTAAGCTTGGCCGACGAAGACTTCGTTTGCTGATTTGCGATTTTTTGGTGAAAGTTATGTTGGTATGAATGTTTTTATCAATAATTTTTCGAATCAAGAGGCAAGTGCAATACGCGTATAGTTGCTTTATGTTCATTAATTTGGTATCTTTAAAAATTTTTTCGGTAGGTGTTAGATAGGGGTAACGAAAAGGGGTTTTTATTACTTTGTTTTGCATTCTTTGAAGCTCCTGCAGCCTTGTCTTGCTGGCAGTGCCCCAAATTTCAATGAGGTATAGTAGATGTGATTTAACAAGGGAGTTATAAATATTGTATCGTAATTTCCTAGGGATGCATTGACTTATGTTACGTAGTGAACCACTGAGCGAAGAAAGTTTGCTTTTAATATAATCGATTTGCGTATTCCATGTTAAATTACTATCCATTCTTAATCCAAGGTATTTTTCACAAGTTTTCTGTTCGAGGGGTATATTGTCGATTGTTAACGGTTCATGAGAAGGAATGGTTTTATTCTTTGGTTTAAATATAATGTAGCAGGTTTTTGAGACATTGACTGTTAGCAGATTGTATTGGAACCACTCGGACAAGACATTTATCATCAGCGCCATTTTGAATGTCTGCTGGGGCACTGGCCTTCCTTATGGATGGATAAGGAGATCAGACCATGACTCACCACGCGGGCCCAATGCGGATTGATGGGTTTTAACAACTGCAAATGCAGCCGGGACTTAACGTGCCTTCCGAAGCATGGAGGAGCTCGCCTCAATTGCAGGCCGAGACCGCGATCTACTGCGCCACAGGCTCCACAGATTAATTAGATCGTGATTAACCATTACAATTTCCACAGTTACTCACAAATACTATCGATATTGGTGATCGAGTCAGAAAGCATTTCCTTTCGCCTTCATCTACTTACCTTATAATATTATCAAATTATATATAAAATTATAATACGTATTTTGTCCATTCATTTCATGCCCCCACTCCCTAATCTAGCTATTTATTTCTTTCTCTCACCCAAAGTTGCCTGGAAGAGATTGCTATGTAGCAATCAGGCCGCCTATTGTGTGTTTTCTTTGTTGTAATTTGTTTCGTATTCTGTATGTTTAATCGTGTGCAATAAAGTTTATTCTATTATTATTTTTATTACTAACTAAAGGCAGAAGCAACAAAAATACACTAGCGTACAAGCAGATTCATTTAAGCAATCCTCTTGAGAGCTTTGGTACAAGATAGCTTTATTTATTCGCACAAACGAAGTAACAGTAACACGAGTGAATCATTGAAAAGTTCGGGAACAAACGCCTTCGGAGTCGGCCAAGCATAGATCGAAGTTTTGATTACGAGCCCGGAGCTCTATGCTCGCATCGCTCGCATGACTTAAGCCACACGCATGCGACTTAAGTCACGCGTCGCAGGCTTGTTCGGGAACAAACGCCTTCGGAGTCGGCCAAGCATAGATCGAAGTTTTGATTACGAGCCCGGAGCTCTATCTCGCATCGCTCGCATGACTTAAGCCACACGCATGCGACTTAAGTCACGCGTCGCACGCTTGTTCCACTTGACTGCAACGAGAGGCAACGGAAATTCGTATGTAGAACGAAAATCAGTAGAAGCTAAGCGCTCGACGCGCGACAAGTGAATCCAGAAATAGAGCTCCTGGAGCTCTACCGTAAAGAGTGCCCCATCCACTCGTTGCGATCGTGCGACTTAAGTCGCATGCGTCAACGCTATGTCATACGAACGATTCAAAAATAGAGCCTCCGATCCGAAAACAAACTTGTACATTAGCAGATACGCTTTACCTGTTATGCTAATACTTGAAAAAAGAAACCGATTCATTGTTATTAGTTTGGTTTGGTTGGTTTTTATCGTTGTAACTAGAGGCTGCTCGCGGTTTGGCCCGTGTTTCCTGTTCCCGAGGGAATATCTGGATAAAAAGTTGCCTATGATGTAATCCAGGCCTGGCGCCTTATCGAAAATGCTTGGACATCCTGCGAACATTGTACACCATTCAGACCTTATTAAATAGATAGTATTTAAGTACGAACAATAGTTACTGAGACAGCACATTACTATTCCAAGACAAATACACATAGGTAATCATCACTATAATTTTCTATATTAAGGTTAAAAATTACATAATAATGATAATTACCTTGCGGCTCAAAGGGCGTAACCACCATTTTGGCCAAAATGAGTTTTAAATGCCATCTTAATTAGTTTTTTTCTGCGCTATCGAACTGTATTTTTAAAGTTCTCAAATTCTGAAAACAATGGTGAATACGAACCCAAATTTCAGACTGGTAATGCTGATTTTTTGTATTTTTGGACGTAAAGGCAATAATTATTAGGCATCATCAGAGTACTGGACGTAAACGACAATCTCAAATGAAATTGTAGGGCCCTACAATTTACCTCCAAACCTAAGTTTAATTTTAAAGCCACAAACATTGCTGTAATGTGATTAACATTTCACAAAGCTGTGAAACTTTGCAAATTTTGTAGCTTAAGGTTAGTTGAACCTTGGTTAACCTAAGGTTAGCTGTGTAGCAAATTGTTAAAAATAATAATTACAAATAATTTGTAGTTCCAATTAATTTGTCTTATTATTTATTACCTTCTTCAGGACTAGCCAACAATAAAAATTGTTTTGCAATATGAAAAGGTTTAGTAGCCTTTTACTCTTATCTTCATTCTAGTAACTAACTATAAATACTAAATTTATTTTGTCATTACAAAAGTAAAAAAAAACTCCCTAGTTATAAATATCAGAATACAATACAAGCCTTGGATGGACTAAGGGTTGCCAAATTGACCTATTCTACTTAAAACAGTTGTAAGTATTATAATATAAACCCAAAACATTTAATAACTAATAAGAGAACGATAAAAACTACAGTTTTAATTTTGAAAGTTGGTGGTTACACTCTGCGTTACTAACGCAGCACTCATTTTATGGGGCATAAAAGACATGTTTGATTTTGTGGGGCGTATTCACCAGGTAACTTTTAAAATTCAAATATTTCTTAAAATGTTATGTTTTAACATTATGCACCTCAAATATATATATTGTTAATATTATTTAGAGAACTATTATTCTTTAAAACATTGTATAAATAATACAATTTCATTGGTATATTGTTGATAAAATCTCAAAAAAAATACTTTAGTATGTAAATTAGCACGGTGTAAAATAAATATTATTTTATCTTTTATCTTAAAATTTTGTTATTTTCAGCTCAAATATATGAAATAATAGTATGAACAGGTGCATTTATCTCAGAATAGATATTGTTTAGAAATGTGCTGTGTCAATAACTTTTGTTTGTCATTATAGTGTACTCTATCGATTGAATCATTTGAATGGTGTGCAGGGATAATCGCGAATACAAACATACCAATTACTATTCTGTTCTGCTAAAAAAAAAATACACTTCTCTGCCTAGAACAGATCAGAACAAAATTTAAACCGGGAAATTTAACTAATACAATACAAAATGTACACGCGTCACACTCCGCAACAAAGCCCCATCAGCAAGCAACTGGCCAACATCGTACAACTGCAGGCTAAGTGAGGCAAAATCTTCGCCTCCGGGTTGTAATCGGGCGATGTGTGACGATCTTTGCTTGACTATTCTACCCAGATGAGAAAAGAATCGGTAAGTCTGTGGCCGAGCTAAGGGCAAATAAGTACATTACAAAGAATTGGGTACACTCCTAAAGCACGCTTTATATTTGGCTGAATTCAGTGCACTAAATGAAAAAGATAGTGACCAGTCTGAATGCCTTTACATTTGTCTAAATTCGTAGTTGACGACCTGTTTGGCGCAGGGGTACTAACCCCGCCTTCTGCGCCAGAGGTCCCGGGTTCGATCCCCGGACAAGACAAATATTTGTGTGCATGAACATGTCTATTTGTCTTGGTTTGGGTGTTTAATATGTATATTAAGTACGTATTTACAAAAAAAAGTATATAAATATGTTTATCCGTTATCTAGTATCCATAACACAGGTACTTCATGAAACTTAACGTGGGACTAGATAATTGGTGTGATTGTATGCGAATATTTATTTTATTTATAGTTAAACAATCAGAGTTGTCACTGCTATCGATCTAAATCGGTTAGCATAAATGGAATTTCGCGGTCGTACAGAGTTGGCAAGCTAATTAGATAAAGTGTAACGATTGCTCTTTATAATAGCACATAATTCATAATCATAATTCATAATCATTTATTCTCCCCATAACCCATTTGAATAAAAATACATAAACATTAACTAAGGTACAGTATGCTTAGCTTAAATACAGGATCAAAGATAGTAAATGACATTATTTTATCAAATAAGGTTACGGCGGTCTAACACTTGAAGTAGGAAAATCACAAATCAAATACACAATCAAAAACATGATTCAACACTGTATGAATTTAGTGCACTAAAAGTCGAAGCAAAACCTTGCTTGAAATATGTTAATTCTATAATAACAACCTTCATTGTACTCCGTACCCAATCCGTTACGTCGTGAACTCGCAACTCGCATATCGATTAAGCGAAAACTTTCCGAGTGTTCCAGATTGTACAAAAACAGTCGACTCTCACAATTATTATCGTGCAAATATTCTGGAAACGCCTATGCGAGACTTGGCGACTTTGTGTACAGTCGACGCAACTATAGCTTTTGCAACGTGTCAAATTCTTCAGACAATTCCGATCACAACGGCATATGTCTTTAAGTTCAAAGTCGATTGGTTATATTGAGTTCAGTCATGGGTGGTGGTACAGTAAAGTCGATTGGAGATATTTGAGTTCAATCATGGGACGTGGTACAGTAAAGTCGATTAGAGGTATTTGAGTTCAGTCATGGGTCGTGGTACAGTAAAGTCGATTAGAGATATTTGAGTTCAGTTATGGGTCTTGGTACAGTAAAGTAGATTGGAGATATTTGAGTTCAGTCATAGGTCGTCGTACAGTAAAGTCGATTGGAGATATTTGAGTTCAGTCATGGGTCGTGGTACAGTAAAGTTGATTTGAGATATCTGATTTCAGTCATAGGTCGTGGTACAGTAAAGTCGATTGTAGATATTTGAGTTCAGTCATGGGTCGTGGTACAGTAAAGTCGACTGGAGATATTTGAATTCAGTCATGGGTCGTGGTACAGTAAAGTCGATTAGAGATATTTGAGTTCAGTCATGGGTCGTTTGGATTATTGTCTACATGTAAAAGGTTGATGTGTGCACTAGCGTTGATCATGACAATGTTATTTTCGACATGTAATTTTGAACGTTGCGCTTTATAGGGTTGAACATGATAGATACAATACATATATTTTACATGACATGTAAAATACATGTATTCATCATTCAACGCTAATCAGTTATTTTCAACGCTGTGTACTCGGAAAGTTAGGGAATGCTAAGTTAACTACATTTTACTGTAAAAATACAATCTAAATTAATAATAAACTAGCGGCCGCCCGCGGTTCCACCCACATGGTTCCCTTTCCCGTGGAAACATTGGGATAAAAAGTATTCTATGCTTTAATCCAAGGTATCTACTATCTCTGTGCCAAATTTTATCCAAATCAGTTCAGTAGTTTTTATGTGAAATCAAGAGTAACAAACAAACAAATAAACAAACTGACATACTAGCGGCAGCCACCCGCGTGGTTCCCGTTCCCGTGCGAATATCGGGATAAAGAGTAGCCTATGTGTTATTCAACTACTTGAAGTCCATACATACCAGATAGAGGAACAAACAAACTGACATACCTTCGCATTTATATTACTAGTAGGATTAGTAGAATATCCTTCAGACGGTTCCGAACATGACGACTTAGTCTTAAAGTTAAAAGTCGATTGTAGAAGTTTCACAAATTTGTAAACCCAGACCTGCTGTTGACAGTACAGCAATCAACAATACAATTTAACTGCAAAAACCGTTCTTATTGTCTGCGTATTAAGGGTTGATGTGTGTGAAGGTATTCGGAAAGTTACCAAAGTAATTAAAATTTAGTACCTTTGAATCGCCTTATTTTTGAAGGTCCAAACACAACTCTTACTTTTTCCCTTATAACCACAATTGAACACTTTACTTCAGTAGTCAGTCTTCATAAACTCCAGACGCACCAGTTGTATTTACAAATTGCTATATACCTCGCCAGGGACTTACAATTTTACGATTATGATTCAACTCTGGAGAACAAAAAACAATTATGTCAGTCACTGTAAAACTTTGAACAGCCCTCCATAATTTTAGCGACACAACGCCCTAAGGCGGCTTCTTGACGTTTGAAATTTCAAGTTTTCTGTATACAGATTGCGAAGTTTATACATTTCGCTCGTAAAAATTACCGAATGGGGCTACTGACTGCGAAGGTTGAGGACCTTTGAAGGGTAGAGCGAGCGAAAATTGATTTTCAGTTATTTGTAGTCTTTCGTCTAAATGAGAATCCAATACGCTTTAAAAGTGTAGTGGATTCTTGTTTTAAAGTAACATAAAGTTTTGGATGGTGGTACTTGTTCTAAGTCCGTCTGGCTAGCTAACACCGTCTGCCATAACAACAACGTTTTCAGCATTGCTGTGTTCCGGCAGTTCGAGATAAGATAGCCAGTTCCTCAGTGATAGAGGATTCCGGGAGAAGCTCGCTTCCATCTTCAGCCTTATCAATACTTTACATCAGGTATGACGAAGGCTAAGAGTCTCCCCGTCGTTAATAAAAAAAAGTTACAGAACCTATTATAAATATAAATGAGAAAATATACTAGAAAAACTCACTGCTGAGTGACATGAGACCAGTGGTTTTTTTAGTACAAACCTATATTTTCTTATTTATATTTACATAAAAATAGCATTGTAGTAGCATAAAAAATTTAAAAGGTCTAAGAACGCAAGATGTTAGAAATAGTAAGTTAGCTGGCAAGCATCACCAACCTCCTACGCAAACCACAGAAGCAATCTATCCAATCGTCAACCTTTGTCAGTTCGTTTGTTTGTTACTCTTTACCCCTTAAACTACTGCACGGATTTTAGTATTTTGGCACAGACATAGTAGATAGCCAGGATTCAAACATACTTACTTACTTACTCGTTAGCTGTGTAGTGTCGGCTTAGAATAGCACTACCCCCTCTCACCCATGGGTGTTTTAAAAGGCGACTAAGGGACTCAGCCTTCAGGAGACGGGCAGCAGCGTCTCCTACAAACTTGGCCATACTGCGATCGCCAAACCGCCTGCCAAGCGTGGCGATTATGGCAAACCCCCCCTTTTGGGGGAAGCCTATACCCAGCAGGGGGTGTTATGTGGCTGAGACGACGACGACTTACTCCGATGGCTCAGCGACCCGAAGTCAGTCTTAGCTTCCGACACAAGGTGACGCCACTGGCACTGCTCCCTGTCTTGCGCAATTTCTTGCCAGTCACTAGTTTCCATGAGTTGAAGTAGGTCCTTGGTTACTTCATCCATCCAGCGGTACTTGGGTCGGCCAACTGGTCTTCATCCTCCGGGGACACCCTGGTAAGCTCGCTTCGTCGCCCGATCCATTCCCATTCGCTCAACGTGTCAGAGCCACCGCAACCTGTGCGCCTTTGATTCTCCGATAAAACATAGATTTCTTTTATCCCGATCTTCCCACAGAAACGGGAACCACGCGTGTGAAACCGCGGGCGGTCGCTAGTATTATAAATGCGAAAGTGTGTTTGTTTGTTTGTCCTTCCTTCACGCCCTAACTAGGCAACCAATCGACTTGATTCTTGGCATAGAGTTAGTTGAAAGGAAGGCTACCTTTTATCCCGATATTCCCACTGGAGCGTGAACCACGTGGGTGAAACCGCAAGCGGAGGCTAGTTCTGTGTAAAATTTTAGATGCAAACCCATTATTGTACTTAACAGTAATTAATGTGGAAGCACGATCGAAGATCAAAAGGCTTTGCGTTTGACATAAAATCGTTTAACCGATAGCGCTTCTAAGGACTCGATATTGTAATAAATGAGTTCCGTATTCTGTAATAATTTCTTCTGATTATGAGATAGTAAAGTATTTGTTTAATTTAATTTCCAATGAACTACCTACACAATTTCTTAAGCACAAACTACTTAAGCCACATTTTTTAACTTCAAAAAAGGAGTAGTCAGTTCGTGCGTATGTTTTTTTGTTAATTATTAACATTTAATTATTAACCGATTTGAATAACTATTTTTTTGTTTGAAAAGGTGTACTTTCAAGTTGATCCCATCAAAGTTAAGGCAGGATCTGATGATGGGATCTTGGTGAAATCGAGGGAACTCTTCAAATATTATAGGCACACCTATATCGATTTATATTTTCTTAAGTAACTCGTGCATTTGCTTGCGTTAACAGCATTAAGTGGAGTGATACTGATGATGAAGACCATAAATGGTCATCGGAACTATTAAATACTTCGCATTTAACGGAAGCGATACGATGAATTTAATGTGGTTCATAAGCAATTTATACTCGTCTCAATGCATGTGATTAAGTGGAGCTGATGATGAAGTACCAGGAGAACTCCTCAATAATTAACGTCACTGCACCGGGAAAAGCAGCATTTTGTAAAAGGTGATCAGTAGTTGACATAATGGTATTAGTGTAGGTTCAGGACTTCTACCTTTTTTTTTATAACTTTTTAATTTTGCATTTTACAATGCTATTTTTATGTGATAAATATTTAACAAGAAATTATACCAGAAAAAAGCAACTAGTCTCATGTCGCCCTGACGGGTTTTTTTTTATGGGCGACGGGGAGGCTCTTCGCCTTCATCATACCTGAGGTTAAGTATTGATAAAGCTAAAGATGGACCTTTAAAAATTGTGAAATAAAAAACTGAAAACTGACTTCAAAAAACTATAAAGCAGAAAATAAGCCTTTTGGAGTCGGTGCCAGCCAAGGCAAGAAAAATATTAGAGTGGGACCGCAATGTAGGTTGCCTTGGCTGCCACCGACTCCAAAAGACTTCTTTTTGGCTTTTTGTTTTTTTGTTGTACGACACTGTAGTAATAATTCGACTTTACAAGTATAACAGGGATCGAGAACTTGGGGTAAGCAAAGCTACATGTAAAGCTCGTGCTTATGATGTACTAAGCCGCAGCGACTAGTTGTCTCAGAACGGTTAATCGGAATACCCTTCACTTCAGTTAGTTTAGAACTATGACCAAAGAGCTGAGCGAGCGTTAATGGAAAGATCACAGTCGTATTATCTCGGCTCCCGCTTTGTTTTTGTGACAGTTTTGACCTAGCCTAACCTAAAGCTCTTACATAACCTAACTGAATTTGCTAGAAAGCTCCTCCGTGCCCTGGAAGGCACGTTAAGGGTTGGACCACATCTGTCAGCACGTTATCACCTTTTCCGTCGCTCAGAACCGCCACTTGTCAGAGCGAAAAAGACAGACGGAATGCTATAGCATGCAGCAGCATCGGCACGGCGCCGGCGCCGGGCGGTGGTGCGATGTGATCCAACCCTAAGTGTTGGTCCCGGCTGCATCTAGGGGGTTACTCTCAACGGAATCGAGTTCTCAAGGGTACTATTTAAACCACAGCAACCCTTTTGAAGTTGCCAAAATAACAGATTTATGACGTTGATTCGATCCTAATGTGAACTCGATTCCGTTTCGAGTAAGGAGGCTGAAGTTGTCATCGAAGGCGTTGATGGATCATGAGCCATTCTTTTGCTGATGATGATGTAGAGTAGTACCAAAGTAGGTATATACTGAAAGTATAGCTAAATAGCCCCCTGCAGTAAATGCCAAGCTGCAGTGCAACTGTATTGATCGATATAGAGCGAGGCTTGCGTGCCGCTCACACTTCCATCACCCATACCGACCGTTCTTACTAGAACGCTGTCTGTAGCGATTAGCTTGAATAAATGTTGTTGCAAATACATTGCTTAGTTTCTACCAGCGATAAAACAGGAACAGTGCATTGAAAATATACCTAAGTGAACTCGCAGTTGATCTACATGTTTAGTTTAACCCAAAAACGGAAAGTTTGTGATTTATTCAGCTATTTAGAATGTCTGGTGAAACGAAACGGTTGTACGAAATTGATGTTCATATGGCGAGGATAAATAAGTATTGTAGAGTTAACAGCGCGCCTGGCTATTATGACATACATAACCCATGAAATGGGAAGCCTGAGGCGCAGTGGTTCACGCGCTCGGCCTGCGATTGTTGAGGTTAACCAACTTTCGCAAAGGTCGGTTCCGGGATGGGCGACCAAAAATTACTATGTGTGCTTTGAAGCACGGAGGAACTCGAGATAGTTAATTTTTTATCCGTGCTTCGGAAGGCACGCTAGGCCGTTGGTCCTGGCTACGTTTGCAGTCGTTAAAACCCACCAATCCGCACTGGGCCCGCGTGGTGGGTCATGGCCCGTTCTCCTTAACCATTCTTAAGGAAGGCCAGTGCTCAAGCAGTGGGGACATTTAAAAATAGCTGCTGACGAACCCATGAAATAAGAGAGAAAACTTGTTAGTTTTTTTTTCGACCAGCAACAACTTCGTACAAAGTCGTCAAATTAAAATGACAACTTTATTAAATTAAAGTAACTTTTCGTCCCAAATTTAGTTTTATACATTTCGCAGCTTATCAACATACCACATTTTCAGTTTAAGTACACTAACAGTCTTTATCGTGCAATTAATAAGCTTACGTGCTTTCAGCTGTACCTACCTACCCAGGTAGACAGCGCTCTCGTGCGCGCATCGCTTTCCCGTCGCAAATGCCTGGCGAACATGCAATCCTATGCAGTTTATTTCGCGAAACATTTTAATATAGCGGAAATTTTAAGTTGTCTGTACTTACGACAAAAATTATTTATTCTTGGCTGTTATTAGCACTTGTGAATGTGAAGAAGCTACGTTATCGGTTCACAAAGCCTTACAAGAACTGAGGGCTGATTATCTAAAGAAAACTGCCTCTGTGGTCTAGTGGTACAACCACCGGTATCAGACCAAGGGGTCCCGGGTTCGATTCCCAGCGGAGGTACATATTGTATTCGGTTTTGTTGGTGGTAGGATTTGTTGTAAGTCCGCCTGGCTAGCTACCACCACCTTATCTTAGTCTGACGCCATAACAACAATGTTTTCAGCATTGTTGTGTTCCGGCAGTTAGAGATAAGATAGCCAGTTCCTCATCAGTGGCTGAGGATTTCAGGAGAGGCTCGCTTCCATCTTCAGACTTATCAATACTTAACACCAGGGTATGATGAAGGCTAAGAGTCTCCCCGTAATTCATGAAAAAAAAACCCGGTTCAGTTTCAGTTTCGGCGCTCTTGTGGCTGTCATACAGTCTGAAAATATGTCAGTAATGACAGCGGCGAAACTGCCCCCTAATTGACTAATTACAAAATCTATCACAATCCCTTTCAAAGGTGTTGTGATAGTGATTTATGGAATTGAGTAGCATATAGTCGCAATCCCATTCAGAAAGAATGATTTTTATATGACACTTCATTTGACACTTCTCCATAGATTTGAAAGATATTTTCGTCAGTCACTTTGCTTCGTCAGCTCCATTCCGTTCATTCAATACCTTTCAAAACGCGTCCCGATCACAATCCCTTTCAAATTTCAAATAGTGACGGCCTGAAGTATGTAAATATCTTTCAATGACGAATTGAGTCGTATAGAATCAAAGGCGGCTATCTGTTAAGGGCCCATACAAAGCTAGAAGAAATAAGGATTTCCCCCGCGCGTCCCGCACCCTATGCCGCTGTCGACTAGCTCCGCGCGTGTCGTTATCGCAGGCCGAGAACAAAGTTCGCTTGAGTTTACGTGCACAGTGTAATGAAGAAAACAGAGACAAGTGTCGCATGTATATACACATACTTAATGCATTCAAATAGATATTCCTGGTGAGTACTGTTTATTGTTTATTTTATAAATTACGTTTTTTAATAATATTTATAATGTTTTTTCTGTTTCAGATTGGCAACAGTGTAGCGCGATTAAAAACAGGAGACGAGTACTTTTTATTATGGTAATCCTTAGGTAACCTGAGGATTAATAATAAACATACAAGTAATAAATATATAAAAAATGTGCGACATTACATTTTGTATTATAATGTGGTTTGGTGAACCTCCCGCATTATTATTCGTTTTACATATGTTAATAACCATCTTGGGATCCATTGGTCTGTATGCCTAGTGTGAGTTTTGTTTGCTTACGTGAAATTTATATGAAAAAAACGCAATTTACACGTTCTGACAGGGGTTCAGTACGTCTCTCAATTATAATTATAGTAATTAATACACTCAACACAAACATCCTTTTCTTATTAATTCTTGATTTTAGTATAGAAATGCAAAAAAATATATTATAATATACCCAAAACCCATGTAAGATGGAAGCGTGAAAAATAATAAACTATTCAACAAGCAACCAATTTTTTATTTACATTTTCTTACGTTTAGCTTCAATACTCATTGATATTGCTCCTTTTCGTTTATTTTTGCTTACATTTACTAGCGGACTGCTTAAGGTGGTACGACTTCCATACTAACAAACATTGCACATTAATTGGTTCATCATACATTAATAATTCATAAATACATGTGCAACTAACACTTTTTAGTTATTTGTTAGCGCGAAATTATTAAAAAAATGTACTTTCATACATGAGGTATATAAATGCGATGAGTCACACACACATACATAGAATTATTGAAATTATAAGATGTTAGGTTTTTCGTGATTTATGTATGAAAGTACATTTTTTTTATTATTTTACGCAAACAAATAACTGAAACTAGTTAGTTGCGCATGTATTTATGAATTATTAAGGTATGATGAACTAATCAATGTGCAATGTTTGTTTGTATGGAAGTCGTACCACCTTAACTTAATATTTCGAGTCTGACGAGGATTCACTAATTCTGGCAAAACATGTTGCATATAAAAGTCTTTTAGTTTCGGTATCAAAGGTCTCCCAAAATTTGTCGTCTCTTTAAATTTTCTAAATTTTCATACATACACAGTACAAAACTATAAGGGTATTTTTAAAAACCTTTTGTAATGACAACATTCGCCATCCGTATTTTTTTCTTGCAACGTCAGATCAAAATTGGACATTGAACTACTTCTATGCTCAGATCTGAAAAAGAGACAATAACATGTATTTGTGTCTAACAATAAAAACATGTAGGGTTGTATAATGTCTTCGACAATATAAGTATTATTAATTTTACAAGCTTATCTTCTTTTAAATTTCCATGGTTATTGAAGTTACTAGAATAAACTAGGACTGGATTTACACCATGTACCTGTTTATATTTGAGACTCCGATATTTCAGCGCAGTTGCATGCGCCATGGTCACGAAAGAACTGTTGATTGTTGCGGGTTGATGTTATTGGCACACGAATAGATCTACCTTCCGTCTAAGTCTAAGTCTTTTATTACGCTCGATACTGGTACCACTGTCTGCAAACTTACTTACATTTTAGCCCTCACATTGTCATTATCTAAATGTTGTTGCTGCTCATCATTAATGAAAGTAGAAGTAACATCAGGAATTATGTTTGTAAGATCTGCCAATACGATTCTAAAAAACCGAAAAATAATACATTTTATAACTGTTTTGTTTTGTCATGCACCAAAGCACTTTTAAGGTATTGGGTATTTTAAGATACCTTTTGGGACTAATACATTCGACATTCGTAGCTTCCTGCACCGTCATATCAGAATTGAACGTTGAGCTACCTGTTACAATGCTGTTACTACTAGACTCGGCTATGAAATAAAAACCGGAAACAGGTACAGCCCGAGGAAATAAAGAAAAGAAATTCTGATCATTCCGTCTTAATAATTCCGTCATCTAAACTTTGCATTACTATAAGTAAGTGCCAAGCAATATTTTGGTTCCTCGATGTGACCAATGAGGTACCAAATTGGTCTTGTTCGGAACTTACATAGAATATAATACAGGCGCGGATCCAGGATTTGTTTGAGGGGGGGGGGGGGGATTTGGTTCAGGGAGGTTATATCATAATTGCAAACATTTTGCTTAAAAACTTTGCGTAAAACTGTGTGCCGGGGGGAGGGGGGCAATGGCTATTGTCCCCCCCCTTTTGTTTGTGCCTGAAACTAAAAAAAGTATACTATGTATTTACTTATAATAAATTACTACTTTTATCTAAAAAGTACAGTCAAATAATATCTTTAATCAATTTCAAACATTTAAATTGGCACTGATTTCTGACAGATATTTGACAGTTTTGTATCTTAATATGCTGCTCGTCGAATACTTGTCTAGTTTCTACAAATTTCTACAAAAGCTTATTTTTTATCTCTGTTTGCTATAATAACCTATACCTAGGTTATGATTAACAAATAGACTTTTTAAATAATCTACGTGCGAAATCGTCGCGGAGCGTAAGGCAAGCGCAGTCCACACGTCTCAATGGAGCACTCACGACTGAAGAGCGAGGAGCGAATCAGACAGAAATACGGTGAAATAACGCATGCGATAGAGATGCAAACACTGGTGTCTGTTTTAAAAACATCAACGTAAGCGACATTATCGTTTTTAATTTATTATTAATGAACTATTTAAAATTTTGAAAAACTGTCAATCACAAAACTAGAGAACTAGCTAAGGTATTTTTTAATAATAGTTTCAAGACTAAAGGTTTAATAGCGGTTGGCACAGCATTGAAAAACTACAAAATTGGAAGTAACTTTACGATTTTTTTCTATCGAGAAAAGTTTTAGCAATCATGATTCTGTCAATCACATAACTGAGTACTATAGTCTACTTTCTACAGTATTTTTTTGGGGCCGATAAATCTAGTAATACTATGTGAAATCCTTGATCAAAAATGTGTATTTGGCTTTGTATGGCCCCTTAATTTAGGTAATTTGAACTATGAATTGAGCAACACTGGAAGTTTTGAATAAAATAAAATAGTTTAGCTTATTTGTTTCAAAGAGTTTGTTTGAATTTTTTATTATAAAGTTATATTATTTTCAATGCTGTCATATTCCAAACTAGCTGGTGCCCGCGACTTCGTACGCGTGGACTTTTATGTAGTACTTACATTTTTTTATTTGACGTTCAAGATCGACCATTAAATCGTGGTACTTACAACAATAATGATTATTAAATGCCGTAATGCCAAAGGAAATGTATTATACTAATGTAGCTGTAAGGTGCTTAGAGTATTTCTTTATGAACTACATTGGTAGTTTTTCCGTTTTGAGCCAATATGAATAAACCCGCAGCTACTGACCCGCGAAAAAGCAACATAGAGCTGGCCGTAGCAAAACAATTGGACGTTAGTGCGACACCAGCGGCTTTCAGCGTTTGTCACTGCTACTTATTTATAGTCAAATCAAACCACGGGGTCACCCAGGGAACTGTGTGCGTGTGCGCTTGAACTCGAACGGAAAATTGTTAGGGATGGGCGGTATACGCGGTATAAACTCAGTTTTAGCGGCAGTGCACCCAGTCAGGATCTCAGCTTCTTTGCAAAGCACTTACTTTAAGTCGGGTCCCGTTGCATAATTTTGGCTCAATAAAATTTCACAAAAGCAATATCGGAACACTGACTTTAAGATTGATCTTGTGATCAGGGATACCACTCGCTGGAAGTGAATTAAAAAATTCAATTGGGTAATTTGTGGCGTTCGTCCTGATCAACTACATTGTAAAAGCAAGTGTAAACCACTTCATCTAGCCTAGCCTGGCCTAGGTGACGCGTCACAATTGCAGATGTTACTTAATTAACTTGTTGACAGTCTGTAGCTAAAATGGAGCGAATTTCCATACATTTATAGGTTACATTAAATGTCATGCGAATAGTGACTCAAGTCATTTATGATACTCTGTATTTACGTTTCGTTACACTCAATGCTATATATTACATCATACCCCTTTCCAAAAAAAAAAAAAAATATTTTTATTTTTTGAAATTCATGAAAATTGCAAGAAATTAAAAAACCTTCTTAAACTACATTACTTAATTACTTTAGGAAAACATGATTCAAAAACAGTAAATTAGTGTAGGTATAAATTTATGCTCACAGAATGTTACACACTAATTAGGAACCAAGTCATATTATTTCTGTAACTGCACACTCGCACCTGCTTATCATCAGATTATTGAGATCGAACATGATAAGAAGTTCTTGTATAAACAGAGCCATTATCATCCCTAATTTCATAAGATCTAAAATTATTATTATTTACAATTGTACCTTGAATCCATTGTTTCTTTTGCGGATCCATTTTAAACCATACCTTTTGATTCAATTCAAAGTTACTTCTTTCTTTAACATTCTTATTATAATTACTTATATTTCTATTTTTAGTCTTATTCATCTCAGTCTCTACATTGCAATTTAACTTTGGTACTAAATGCTTATAGCTAGAGGGTAACTTAGTTTTTAAATTCCTGTTCATCATTAACTGAGAAGGTGTGAAACATGTACCTGATACTGGAGATGACCTATATTGCAGAAGGGCAATTCTGTAATCTGTTTTATCATCATTACATTTCATTAAAATCTTTTTAGCTATCTGTACTCCACGTTCTGCCATGCCGTTTGACTGAGGATACCTTGTTCGGGCTTCTTCAGTTTTCATATCAATCTTCCTTTATTGGTTCTAGAAGCGGCTGCGCCATGAGGAGATTAAATAAAATACGTCCTTAGCACTTGGAGGTTTATTATTATAATTTTAGAAAATGATCTGTTCACATTGAGGTTCCAGGCAAAAGTGGCCTAGGTGACGCGTCACAATTGCAGATGTTACTTAATTAACTTGTTGACAGTCTGTAGCTAAAATGGAGCGAATTTCCATACATTTATAGGTTACATTAAATGTCATGCGAATAGTGACTCAAGTCATTTATGATACTGTGTATTTACGTTTCGTTACACTCAATGCTATATATTACAACACAGTTGAAACTTGGCAGGTAAAAATAAAAAAATATATATATTGAGAACTGATACATGGAACTGAAACTGGTTTTTTTTTCATTAAAACCTATACGTGTGGGCTAATTATAGATAGGTCTTTAAAAACCACATTGAGGTTTATAAAACGATTTTTTTCAAAGTCGACCATTTGAAAGATGTACACTTCCAAAGTGGCAAAATGTGTGCCAATTAACTTTTAAAATAAGAAAGTGAAAAATCAACTATAGTTGTAGAGCTTTATAAAAACTTACAACGAAAATTAGTTTGAACGAAATATATTTAGCAGAGAGCTATAGCACATTTTCCAAAACCGCAAATATAATATAACTTTGTCATTCATACAGACTCTATGAAAAACAAAGTTATTTTTGCATACGAAAAATTATAGTGGCATTTTGGGTAGGTGTATTTAATATAATAATAATAATAATAGAAACTTTATTGCACACGATTCAAAAACAAACACATACAGAGAAAATTACAAAAAAGAGGAAAACACAATAGGCGGACTTATTGCTACATAGCAATCTCTTCCAGGCAACCTTGGGCGAGAGACGGAACGGAACCCTTCATGTGCGAGTTCGAGTCGCACATGGCCGATTTTTTGGTGTTAATGTGGCGCGTTCACATAACCAAGAATTCTCCTAACTTGAGATACACTGTAGGTCCCCGAATATTGAGTGTATAAGTTCCTCTTCTGAGGCAACGGCTTTTGTCAGTATTTGGGGAAGACTTACCTGACCCTGATCTACCAGGGAGGATTCCTTCTCTAATTTTTGATAACATGCTGAAATTTCTTGGGCTTGTAAATAACCGCCAAGCTGCGCTTTTATATCGGTTGTCAATCCCAGCTTATGTATCTGAGGCCTTATGGTTGAGATAAATAAATAAATATTAAATATTTTCATACAATCACACCAATTATCTAGCCCACGTTAAGTATCATGAAGAACTTGTGTTATGGATACTAGATAACGGATAAACATACTTATTTTTTTTGTAAATACATACATAGTATACATATTAAACACCCAGACCAAGACAAATAGACATGTTCATGCACACAAATATTTGTCTCGTCCGGGGATCGAACCCGGGACCTCTGGCGCAGAAGGTGGGGTTAGTACCCCTGCGCCAAACAGGTCGTCAATACAATACAGGTCGTAGATGGCCTTAGAATATTTTAATGAGGTGTTAATCTCATCGGCTCTTGTCCTCCGACTTATAATAGGAAGGGTCTGTATAAAATCTCCCGAGAAAAGGGATGTGACGTTACCCATGATGTTTTATCAAAGTCTTCAGAGAGGTATGTTTTGTATTTTGTCCACAATACTAAAGTATCCATAATACCACAAAACACTTACATAATTGCGAACAAATGTCGTAAGCAACGGGAGCTGTCACTAACATAGGCTTCCTCGAGAGTCTTGTCCCAGTGTTGATCATCGTCATAAAAATTAAGTGCCCTACAGGTTGCTTGAAACGCAGGAAGCTCTACAGCATCAACTGTCTTTAAAAAACTAAGAGAATCGTTCCTCGAATAATATTGAGCAACAGGTGCAAAAATTAGCATTCTTAATTTGTTTTTGGTTATTTTTTCGTGTAATGAAACGCGTCCTTGATTTTCATATTTCAACAGAAAGTGCCCAAACAAATTTGCTAGGCTAGACGCCATTTCCAATCTCCTACATTGGGTTATAATACCCTTGATTCTAATTTCAACAGGAAATACCCATCACGTTAAACAACTTTTGCTAAGGACTCATTTCCATATCTCTAATAGTTTAGTTGGTCTATTACTTTCTGCCACTTCTATATTCCTACATCAGGTTCAAATATTATTGATTTTTATATGCCAATAAAAAATGCCTATCACGCTTAACAACTTTTTCTAAGGGGTAATTTCCATATCTCTAATATTAGCTGGTTACTTTACTTTACTTTTCTGGCATTTCCATTGTTCTAAATTGGGTTGAAATATTCTGGATTTTAATATGTCAACAGAAAATGCTCTCATGCGCTGCTCAAATAGTGTCCTACATCAGGTTTTACAGATTTCAAAAAAAATATAGCCTATTTTATGGCCCGACCTATTAGCTACATATCACAAAAAAAAACAAATCCGTTCAGTACGTTCGGAGATTAGCGTGTACATACAAACAGATAAACAGACAAACAGACAGACAAAAATTTTAAAAATCGTCTTAACGTATTATCTTACTGTTTTCACGTCATCCCCAATTGGTTTTGGTAAATATATTTAATGTACAGAAATTATAACTTTACAGTTTTATTATATGTATAGATGTTTGTGTTTATTCTCATTTATAATAAAAAAAGGTTATCACGAAAAAAAAAATGCTTAATGCCATTTTACAGCTTAAAAAACGTTTTACTTGTTTACCAAAAATGCATCAAAGTACAGTTAACCGGTTTCGATTCCATACGAGTCATTATTGAAAGGGATTGCGATAGATTTTAAAATTAGACAATTAGCTCACTTTTTTCTTAGATTATCAGCCTACCGAACTTCTTTGTCTATTTTTCCCCTAAACTTTGCAACTCTGGCCTCTGATATATCAAATTGCACTTCGGCACTGTCGCAGAATTGTAAAATCTGATATACCTATTCCGAAATGTTTTTAAGAATTCAAAGTCAACCGTTTGAAATATATACACTTCCAAAGTAAAAAAAATGTGTAGAATGCCTTGGCTGGCAGCGACTCTAAAAGTTTTATTTTTTACTTTATAAGTCGGTTTTTTTTTTTATAAAAAGTTCATTAAAACTTTATTACCCCTTTATTAGCCCTTACACATTCGATACCAGTCAACTTAAAATCATAAAAGACAAAATAATAATGTATGCTTTTTATATTTTTTTTCATTTTTCCATGCTATTTTACACTTATGATATGCCTTGACTGGCAGCGACTCTAAAGGTTTTATTTTTTACTTTTTGAAGTCGGTTTTTTTATAAAAAGTTCTTTAACCAATAATTTTTGGTTATTTATTATCAAAAACAAAATAAACATTAGTCCTCCATTTAGGACCAATGCAATGTAACAGGCATGTACGTTCGTTAAAAATACCTGTAAAACACAGCCACCGCAAAGGGGCTTATGAATGGTTGTAATTTCTATGAAAAATTCGTTGCAAACGGCAATTTGTCCCACAACGCAGCTCCAGCGCTTTCTCTCAAGCTACAGGTTTCCGAAGGTTCCACGATTGATGGATATTGACAATGTAATACAGCACTCATATAATATCAAATACATTGGAAAGTTTAAGAAAGAGAGCTTAAACTCTGATTCTAATTAGATGGACCAAAGTGACAGCTGCCGGCGCACTTTTTTTGAGCGAAGTGCTGTGACGCGAGTGATTTTACCGATTAAATTGAATTAAATGCTCATCAAAATGATTGTAAAGACGTATTTAATCAAATATTATTTAAAGTAAGTACGTATATTTCCCAAACTTGCGTGATAAATAGAAGTTTTATATTAAACTAAGAAACCACAGATTACACGGATGACGCGCACGATGACCCTTGTCGAGGACTAAATTACGCTCTAACCGTTGGTAGTTTTTATTGCTTTGTTATATTTCCCATGTAATCTGTTTTTTTCCCATGTAATAACCGAGCACGCTCTTTACCTGCTGAAGTACAGATAACAGCCGATCAAACTTGACCACTACTCTACAAAAGCTACTCAATTAATTAATTTAATTAGAGAAGCACTCAAGGTCAAGATATAAAGCTTGTTATACTGGCTAAGGTACTCCAGGAAAGCATAAGTTTTAAAAATATTACTACAGCTTAAGAAAAATGTGGCCAATCCAAAGTATCAAAGTATGGGAGGATAACGCCAGCCGTGCTTACATAAATCAGCGATCAAGGAAATAAACTACTGATATATTTGTAGGTAGTAACATAGATATAGACACTTGCAATTCCGGTGCTATCACTAGCTGTTGCCAAACTCAGTATTTAAGGTCTATTTCCTTAGAGCTTTGGCACTGAGGCGAAATCCACCCACGTAAGGCAAGGCACATTCTGTAAATACATTAATCGAACTCTGCGAGACGTAGCGTCCATAACGCTCAGATTTTTGCGGAAATAAGCAAGTGAGTATACACAGCAGTGGGTGAGACGACAAGCTAGTGAGTAAGTGAGTAACAGACCTTAAACTCATCATAATCATTAAATTCTGCGTGTTTATAAATTTAATTTAATTGTAGGTTATGAGGTTGCCATTTGACGCGTCTGGCGGCGTCCCGCTCTTACTACCTGAAAGTAACCTAAAATGAATCGCATTACAGTTGATGGTAGCCCCCCTGATCTAAGAAATGTTAGACTCACCTGGTGGAGTACCTTCATTGCCTTATAGTCCATCCCACACCTCTCCCGTGGATCCCAACTAACGGATAAGCTTGTGGCGGACCGAAATTCGAAACAAGTATCTATCCCCTTGCATCCCCGTCTTTCCATCCTAGTGATAAGAAAGTGGAAGGATTGGATCGATCACAGTACTACGTCCCTATTTCAGGCAGTGACCTCAAAGGTCAAGATTGCTATGATGTTGTCCAACTTTTGACAGGAGCAGAACACGAAGAAGTAAAAAAGTGGTAAATAAACGTATAGATTCTTCCTTATAAAAACATGTAAAAGATGCAGTCTCCGCTCTCGCGTGTATTAGTTATTTTTTGCAAGATAGCATAGACATCTTGTTTAGATGTATATGCTGTAACGTCACCGAACATGATCCATGATCTCACATCCTTGTACCCAGTTAGCAAATATTTTCTCATTAACACCCAAAGTAATTATTCACACATACTGACAATATCATTATCCAACAGATAGAATAGAATGTGAGAAGCAAAAACAGCCTGCGAGTTCCAGGCGGCAGTAATAAATATAGGACTGTAACAGAATGCCTGAGACATTAGAACGAGTACCAGAGGCTACAGTGTTAATGCTGGA
This sequence comes from Chrysoteuchia culmella, assembly GCA_910589605.1. Classification (NCBI taxonomy): domain Eukaryota; kingdom Metazoa; phylum Arthropoda; class Insecta; order Lepidoptera; family Crambidae; genus Chrysoteuchia; species Chrysoteuchia culmella. The sequence continues at coordinate 3,555,077 of OU342644.1, read as the reverse complement.
CTGACTCGCTAATTCATATAAATGTTTTTCTGACATAAATCCCCTGCAGAGTGTACCGGTGTAGAAAGAAAGAAAGAAAAATATATGAAAAATATAAGTCTCGGTAGCTCAGTGGTTAGAGCATTGGACCGGATTTCCAAAGGTCGTGGGTTCGAGTCCCATCTGAGAATTCACGTGTGGCCGAGTTGTCTTTTTCCAATATTTTTATATTTAACATTTATCATAAAAATATATAAAATGCCAAAATGCTGTTTTTATACTGATAAATTTTTAATAGAAAAATAGTTTAATGGTTATTTTGCGTTGAAACACACAGTAGGAACATTACACAATTACGTTACACTAGAAAATAACTAAATTGGTCGCTACTCAGGTATGCTATGACCTTACACAAGGTCACAGCTCTAGTCTTCCGTAGCGCCAACGTGTGCCAGTGACAATTTTGCGGCACATGCATGGCATAAAGATTATTATAGTTAAATACCTATAATTAGTATTTAAATAGTATTTAAAAAATTAAACCTATAAAGAAAATGCTTTCCAGGTCCTTATTTAACTACTTTCATTATTTTAATCTAGTACAAACATATTTAGTAACAAAAAGAAGCCTCTTAGCTTACCTAATTTAATGTATGAACTAGAAAGAAGATACATTCATACATGGTTCCATGAGTTAGGCGTGAAAAAATAAGAAATGGCTCACTTTGCATCGTCTTTATCTGATGAAGCGAGAGTGCTGAACAATATGGCAAAAACATAAACGGTTTACATGCATTAAAACGAATGTGTTTAAAGCAAAATAATAATTTAGTACGTTTTTCAATCCATTAAAGTTGAACAGTGGGCGCAAAATTTTTTAATGTGCTTACAAGTGAGTTTCTTATAGGTTTGGTCATTGTTTTGTTTCCTTATGCGCCACACCTTGGACCCAACATTGGAAAATTCATAGTACATTAACACTTTTGAAAGAACCTCTGAGACATGATTTCTACTAAAACCCGTATACTGCGATGCATTGGCGGATGTTGAGTCCAACGTATGGCGCCGGCGTTAGAGAGGTGCCATAGGCAATAAGTGACCAACTAACCAATGTTTAACCGCCTCTGTGGTCTAGTGGTACAACCACCGGTCCTGGATTCGATTCCCAGCGGGGTACATATTGTATTCGGTTTGGTTGGTGGTTAAACTTGTTGTAAGTACCACCATCTTATCAAAGTCTGACGCCATAACATCAATGTTTTCAGAATTGTTGTGTTCCAGCAGTTAGAGATAAGATAGCCAGTTCCTCATCAGTGGCTGAGGATTCCAGGAGAGGATCGCTTCCATCTTCAGACTTATCAATACTTAACACCAGAGTATGATGAAGGCCAAGAGTCTCCCCGTAATTCATGAAAAAAAAACCCGGTTCAGTTTCAGTTTCGGCGCTCTTGTGGCTGTCATACAGTCTGAAAATATGACAGTAATGAAAGCGGCGAAACTGCCCCCTAATTGTCTAATTTCAAAATCTATCACAATCCCTTTCAAAGGTGTTGTGATTGTGATAGTGATTAAGATAGCCAGTTCCTCAGTGATTGTGGATTCCGGGAGAGGCTCGCTTCCATCTTCAGCCTTATCAATACTTAACATCAGGTATGATGAAGGCTACGAGACTCCCCGTCGCTCATAAAAAAAACTTAATCAATAGGAAACAAAAAATCTTCGCATTCGTCTTAACTACTACTGTTCAAGAAATTCACACGTAATGCCGGCAACACACATTTGGTATATTGACTCCAAGTTATAGTCTTGGATCCAATACACCAATGTGTAGATCGGTCTTGGCCAATGCTCTTGGCTAGTAAGTTGGCCAAAAGATATTGGACTTAATGTGTGGCCGCATTAACTTGGATACAATAATTGGCCATAAATTCGTAGTCAAGTTTGGACCCAATTTGAATCCAATGTGAGGCCGCGGCATAAGGAAGCAAAACTTTTCCTATTCCACTTTTAAGGTCAAAATTATTAATTATCCTTTCATTTCGACAAACTCTGTTTCGGCGCTCCCTGCCTCCGTTTGCCCGTTACGAGGAAATTTCTCAATACATTTAAGCAGCTGCCTTAATACAACGACGATATTTAAATTCACAATCCCCGGAACACGTGAATTATTCTGAATGCAGAGTGGAATAAATAAACTGATTCTCGTACTGACTACGTCGCAGAATTTTAAAATATTGTTTCGTCACTCTGTTTGTTTTTTTAATATGGAGTAATCTTTTTATGTTATTTCATGACGTAGTTAAATTCTAATGTTTTAATTACTTTTGATTTTTATTGATTAGGGTTTACTGATATAACTCAATGCAAAAAGGAGTAGATGGGGTAAATGCATTCCCCTTAAGCACATCTTATGTTTCTTCGCGCATTCATAATTGAAATAAAACAACTTTAAGTGCACAAAATTTTACCCAAAACATATATTTGGTACTGCATTCCCATACTAAAATACACCATGAATTTTGAATTACTAGAGAAACCTTAGGGGGATAGGGGCAAACAACTTTATACGATGGAGCCAACAAAAGAAAACGCAAAAAACAGGTGTTCCAAAGAAACTTAAAGTAGATAAAAAATCAAAATAGAGGCAACCCAAAAAAGATTAAACACGATAAAATATTTACGTTGTAATAAACGATGAACTAACTTCATATAAACATTCATTAACATGTAGGTTACAACATAACATTCATCAATTGAAATAAATAACATGACATTATAATTGGAATGGTTTCATTTGAACGGTCCCTCTGGACTTAAAGTTAGCATTCCTAATCGGTTTACTGATGTAGGTACGGCTGAGAATCGATAAAAGCTGTCACTGTTAGTTTAATTAAATAAGTAAATTAAAACTTTATTTTGTCGTCTCAGCCACATAACACCCACTGCTGGGTATAGGCCTCCCACAAAAGGGGGGGTTTGCCATAATCGCCACGATTGGCAGGTGGGTGGCGTTCGCAGTACCGCTAAGTTTGTAGGAGACACTGCTGCCCGTCTCCTGAAGGCTGAGTCCCTTAGTCGCCTTTTACGACACCCACGGGACGAGAGGGGGTAGTGCTATTCTAAGCCGACACTACACTATTTACTCGTGTCCTAATCTTCAGCTATTTTATCATCCTTGGGGCTCTGGCTTTCCTTGAGGATGGATACGGAGAATTACCACATTCCCCATGAGGGCCCGATGCTAAAATGATGGGTTTTAACAACTGCAAAAAACAGCCTGGACCAATGGCTTAACTTGCCTTTAAGGCACGGAGTAAAGACACCAACAAAAATTTTAGTTATCCATCAAATACTTTTAGTATTTTAGTATTAAGTCCGCCTTTGTATCAAACTTTTTGTTTATTGCACAATTAACATATAAATAAAATAAATATAAATGACTGACCATTGTGAAAGTTACTTATTTGCAAACCGAACACGCCAACTCCTGAGGCAAGGCAACTATGATCAGAGGACTATGAAACCGAGCTCCTCAATCAGATCTTATAGTAGACTAATTTATAATCTTTCCAATAATCTTGTCTTTACACCTAGGTTTAAAAGCGAAGCATAATGTAACGCCAATAGCCCACTACTGAAAAGGTTAGCTAGCACTGGGAAGGTTTGGACAAGAAAACGAAACGAGGTTCAAGGTTAAAGAAACGAGGTGGCCTATGCTCAAGGGCGGCTGGAAAAGCAAAATTCCATCACTAATAGAAAGAAATGCTAAGCTTAAACATATTTAAAAAAATACTTTTTATAAAAAAAATATAAACCCACTTCAAAAATCAAAAAGTAAAAAATAACCCTTTTGGAGTCGGTGCCAGCCAAGGCAAGAAGTAGGAGTACAATGTAAAATTTGTAAGTTGCCTTTGGTGGCACCGACTCCAAAAGGTTTATTTTTTTACTTGTATGCTTTTTACTTTTTGATTTTTGAAGTCGGTTTATATTTTTTGTAAAAAGTTTTTATTTCACATTTTTTTTTCGTTACAAGAAGTCCCGCACATCGGATTGCTTGAAAACTACTGGACCGATTGCTAAATTAAAAAAAAAGGGATCAACTTGGGAACAAATCCGATGTTATAACGTTTGAATCATTTCGATCGGTTCAGGCGTTCTCGAGTAATCGGCGAACATACATTTAAAAAATATAAATACGCGACGAATTGATAACCTCTTTCTTTTTTTCAAGTCGGTTAAAAATGCAACTCAATTTTAATACATAAGCGTTCGAATTGATTAAAGAGTCCTAACCTATTAAATAATTAGCAGACTTTAAACAGCTTTAAAACAGGGAACTGCCTACTTTTGTGATCAAACGCGGAGACTCCCCGAAACTTAACGGTTCCCAGTTTTACGATGCTTTAAGAAACCAACTTTTATGATTCTATTAAAATTCACATTTTGTTTAATAAATAAGTATACCGCCGCCCTGCAATCGTACGGTTAAGCAACTTTCGCGATGGTTGGTCACGGGATGGATAACCAAAATTTGTTATCTCGAGCTTCTCAGTGCTTCGGTAAGCACGTAAGCTGTTAGCCTCGGTTACATTTGCAGTCGTATAAACCCACCAATCGCATTGGGTGTGCATTGTGGGCCATGGCTCATTCTCCTTGTACATACATAAGGAAGGCCAGTGGCTCAGCCTTGGGGGACAATATAATTGCTGCTGGTGATTCAGGACGCGCCACTCTGTCCCATACATATTCATCTACTTATGCTATTTCACCCCCTTTGAAGCGCTCATGGCCGCGCTTGACAGACTGTTTGTATTTGATCACTTTTGTTAAGCAAAGTTCAGCCCGGTCAGGTGTCGGATGGGTGACCGTAAAGTGGCATTATAACTGAGCGCTTCCGTGCTTCGGAGGGCACGTTAAACCGTCGGTCCCGGGTGTTGTCATTTGATTACAGTCGTTAAGCCAAGTCAGAGGCCTTATAGGCGGCTTGATAAACTCTGACACCAGAGGCGGCTACTAATACTCACTCGATAAGAAGAAGACCCACTTTGAACTTTATTTTGATGTAAATTTTTCTCTACAATAAAATTCATCGCCATTCCATTCGACTACGCGTGATCAATGAGTATGGCAAAGATTTGGTATTTTAAAGACGGGTTAATAACAAATTTATAGACAAAGAATTTATTGCACTTTCCAACAAAACATAGCATTTTAGTTATAGGTCAACAGCATTGTCTTAAATTTGCAAAGGAACTTACGCATTATACATATAATAGTTTCGATATTAGCCTAAGAATACAAGTGTCACCACTCCCTTACATGCCTGGGATGTCGTAAGAGTCGACTAAGAGGCTCGACGCATAGAACACCTGTGCGAGAGAAGGACAACTTGAAACAAACCCTTTACCAACCCGTCTGACCAGCGAGGTAGCAGTAGGCTAATAGCCTCCTATGAACGCCACAATAGGCGTGAGCTAGGAGAGGCCTATGGCCAGCAGTGGACGTCCACAGGCTGATAATGAATGAATGAGTTTCAAGATTACATTATTTTCTGATATCAAGAAGTTTTTAATTTGGATTTATAATTCTGCGTTATCCAGAGGTATGAATGGCCTATAACTCAAAAAAAAAATGTCTCCTTAAATTATTTCCGTGATATTCAACAAAATATTTTTGCCAGTAAGTTATGCAGGCGTATGTCTAATCATAATTTAAGTGGTCTCATGTATGTGATTGTACTATAAAAAGGAATGTGGGCTATGAAAACATGACCTCTCGTTTCCTTTTAAGAAAATTTCGAGGGCTTATTCCAAACGGAACAAGATACAAGTTGGCGTAACAAAATTGTTCTTGTGATATTAACCAAATTCAGTAGCTCGGTATGCCTAATATAAAAATATTCCTTTGTCTACGCCTCAGCACTCTGTATTTCATTATATATTCACAGAATAAATGTAAATGTTGGTTGCGGACCACTTGTAGATGTGTGATCTTTTATGCCGAATTGAAACTTTTCTCTCGCCCTTAGAGTACATTTTCGCCTGATGACTCAACATTTGGCAATAGTTGGTTTTTATTCTTCCATTTTCCGTCTTGAAGCATTTGAAGCCTTCGAAAATTAGAATTTCATTAAGGCTTTTCACATAGATTAAACGACTATAATGTGCTAAGACCCGTCAAGTATAATAAGAGACATTTTTTCGTTTTCGCTTATTGGATGTGAGAACAGAATTGGTAATATTCTAATGCACGTACCTACTGTACGAAAGTGTTGGTATAAAATATATCAAAAATGGTTGTAAAATAATTATTTGGTTTTAAAAACATTCGCGATTCAATAAATAACAAAGTATAGTATCAAAACGTCATATTAACACATTCAGTGTAAAAATCTCGTCAGATGCCACGATTGCCGCACTATTTTTACGTAAATATACCACTCGGATCCAAGTGGGCGGCATCTTGAATTATGTGTAAATATAATATTTTAATAATATTATTAAGTGTTAATTTGATTTTGAGTTTTATAAGAAGGATTTTATCAAGCAGCAACACCATTGAAACACAAGAGCAACACGATTTTTGCAATCATTTACATTAGCAGAACTTGCTGTAATCAAATTGACAATGGAATGATAAATCATCCCCAATTGTATCCCCAAATAAAGGTAATTGAAAGAACCCTTGTATTGTTCATAAATTGCTCATAAAAATATTTTCCTTATCCAATGTTGTTCTTTCATTTTCGGAAGCGAGATACGAGGGGGCGACGTCGCGATGTGTATATAGCAAAAACAAAGTGGCGACCTTGGCCCCCTAATACGGAAACACGTGGAGAATTCGGTGAGTATGATAGGTAAGTATTTTATTTAAACTGCTTACAAAAAAGTGTGAGCAATATTATGACAGGTAGAAAAAGAGAGATGTGAGAGGTATTAAATCAAATCAAGTCAAATAATTTATTCGTCGTCTCAGCCACATGACATCCTCTGCTGGGTATAGGCCTCCCCCAAGGATCTCCACGGCGATCGGTCCTGCGCTGCCCGCATCCAGCGGCTTCCCGCGACCTTCACCAGATCGTCAGTCCACCACCCAGGGAGCGTCGTCCGGTACGCAGTCGCAATTCCAGAACCTTTCCGCCCCAACGGCCATCGGTTCTTCTCGCTATGTGTCCCGCCCACTGCCACTTCAGCTGAGCAATCATATAGCAATAATTTATTGCTACAACATAATTTTGACAATGTTTGTTTAATGTTTTAATGGTTATTATCAGAATACGAAAAATTTGTACCTTAGTTCCGCAATCGAGCCCTCGGTGCTGGTCTAAGGAATCCTGAGGATGCTCCATGTGTTAGAGAAACACGTGCAAAGTAGTCGGTGAAGGTGCAAGGTGTGTCACTTTTTTGCATTATTTGCGGGGGGGCTCGCGGTGCATCTTGCAGGAATTCTTCTTCTTTTTGCGGAATTTAGCTACATATTTTTTAGTTTTCTACTAAGATATGAATTTCCGCCAAGTAACGCCTGATTCTATCAAATATGTGAGAGGTATGTTAGGAGCCTAGCAAACAAAAAGAAATGAGTAGTACTTACGCATCATACCCCTGCGGGAGCAGAACGAGACGTACGTGCACGTGCACACGTAACCCAGCACGTGGATTGGGTTTGGAGTTTTAACGACTACAAATGCAGCCGGGACAACGACTTAACGTGCCTTCCGAAGCAAGGATAAGCTCAAGATGGTAAATTTTTGGTCACCTATCCCGTGACCCACCATTGCGAAAGTTCCTTAACCTCAACAATCGCAGGCCGAGCGCGCAAACCACTGCGCCACAAGCTCCACAATACAGACCTAAATGTACATGTGATACATTTGATTAAAAATATTGGAAAAAACCAACTCAGCCACAAGTGAATTCTCAGATGGGAATCGAACCCACGACCTTTAGATCGGCATCCCGACCGCCTATCGGTATAGCTTGTCCTATCGCTATCGATTTTTCGAACACCCTACAAGGGCTCTCGCTGACGCTATCAATTTCATACTCAAATTGCAACAGTGAATCTAATCAGATGAATAGAATTATGTAGGAATTAGACAAAAACCCTATCGTTGAAGGGTTTTATGAGAGTTTGAAGTTTGATAGCTATAGCGATAGCACAAGCTGTACCGTTAGGTGGTCGGGGTGCAGGTCCAATGCTCTAAATGTACATGCACAAATTTTCAACACAAGCATCATCATCACCCGAGTAATGTCTCCACTGGTGGGCACTGGATTTCCTTATGAATGGCTAAGTTAATTGGACTATGTCTCACCACGCGGGTCCAATGCGGTTTCGTTCGGACCAACTGCTTATCTATCTTAAGAAGCACGACTGGACACCACATACAAAACTTCTGTTTCCCATCCCGTGACAGACCTTTGCAAAAGAACGCAACCACCCCAATCACAGGCGCTGACCACTACACCACCGAGCTCCACAAGCAAATACCTACTGTGCAGTCTGTCGTTATCCTGTGTGCGTAAATATTGACTTACTTCTGAGACTAATAAAATCAAAAAAGGTCTCGAAGCTCTTAAACAAAATCCTCTAGTCAAGGGTGATCATCCCCTAGCGAGACTTAACTCAACCGACCAGGAAAATGTCATATTACCTGGGAAAATCATCGGTGGCAAGGGACCGTTCACGGTGGACCATTTAGAAACAATGTTATTCGATACTCGAAATGTTGAAGACAGCCAAAACGAGACAAAGGAGAAAACAGTAGACTTTATGGACAAAGTACATCATTATGAAAATTTCAAATGAGTCAAATATTTACCTGACGACCTGTTTGGCGCAGGGGTACTAACCCCACCTTCTGCGCCAGAGGTCCCGGGTTCGATCCCCGGACAAGACAAATATTTGTGTGCATGAACATGTCTATTTGTCTTGGTCTGGGTGTTTAATATGTATATTATGTATGTATTTACAAAAAAAAAAGTATATAAGTATGTTTATCCGTTATCTAGTATCCTTAACACAAGTTCTTCATGATACTTAACGTGGGCTAGATAATTGGTGTGATTGTATGGAAATATTTATTTATTTAATAATGGAATATGATAAACCGATCGACTAAAACTTACTAAATTGAGTTACTAAAAATAGGATGAGTAGCGGAAAAAAGGTTAGGTTAGATTTGCGACTAAGTCCCCTTTAGTAATTTAGAGAAGCTGAGGTGTTTTTTGTACTTTCAGTAGGTCTCTGTAGTATCCGTTTCTGTTTACTCCAAACTGTATGAACTGAAATATATACCGAACATGAAATGAAACGTTTTTCGTAGTAAACATTTCGTAGCTTTGTCTTTGTAAATTGTGATAAAAACATAATCCAAACTCATCTCCATAGGAAAATGCGTAAATGAAAAGCGAAAAGAGAAGTGTTCCCAAATGAAAACCGGGAGGCCGAAAGCTTTTACTCAGGCACATTTGCAATATCATATAAAGGTTATGACTAAATTACAAACTCTAATGTATTTTTAATACAGAGGTTTGAGGCTTAATAATTTGAATCCCGCCAGCCTTAAAAAAATAATTATTTTTCTTCTTCTTTCTGTATACCACACTGTATTCGTATAGATGATGTCTTTATAAATAACCAAAGAAAAAACCAACCGATTCAAAATTACCAAATCCTGAAATGTTGAGCAGCTTGACTGTGTCCAGGGGGCCTACCGCCATCATTAGCGCAGTATTGTTTCAATCTTACCATGCTATTTCGTACTACGAATCTCTTAAAGTAAGCTTGTTTTTAATGAAAGTTTTGGGAAGTTTTCGCTCAATCATCGCCTCCAAAGTGTGAAGTGTGTCAAAACGTGACAACTCCAATAAAAACAAAACGCAAAGGAAACGTTTTATGACATGATGGTTTCTTATAGATGATGGTAGGCCAGCTGTTCCCATAATGTTAAAGCGCGGTAGTTGCTGGTAGTCCATTTTCCGCGTAAAATCCCTATTCAAAATTTAAATATCTACGAACATATTTCATAAGCAAAATTGTTACTAACATAATGAATTGTGTTTATTACCAGATGAAATAATTTAAATTAAACTGCCCTCGCACGGGAGAGCATAATATATTAAGTTTTAGGGCACCAGTCCTATGACCGACCATAGCAAAGGTTGCTTAACCACTAGGTACAATTATTTATCTGGTAAACCCACGCGTCATCGAGTCTCCAAAGTAACATTGTCTATACGAGAGCGTACTCTAAAATATTGGGAATTAGACTAATTGGTTTGGCAGGTCTCATACATGTTTTCAGGTTAAGTGAATTATTTTGATGCGCCGATACTCCGTTTAACTTGGCACACCTGTTCTGAAATGATATTGGTGGTACCGGTTATAATTTGAAAGTCTTTGAAATCTCAATGAAAATCTTTTACATTTATGAAGCTTCACACCTATGTAGCAATTCCATTATTTTAGAACTAGTTGATGACATTGACTTACGGCTAAATAAATAACCTATCTGTGTATATGGATATAGCTATCTGAGATAGTTGCCTAGGATACTGGCTTTGTTGCCTAGCAACCGTCGTTATTTTGGTCATATTAACAAAAATATCCTCGGCAACTATCTCAGATAGGCCAATCTATATCTTCTGTAGATATAGATTATTAATTTCGGGCGTTAATCCGCATGCTCCTACGGTCGGAACGTAAAACTTTCTCAAATTCTATCCAAACCAAAAATTATTTTTGGTATAGATCTTCTTAGTTCTTTTATAGATTAGACACAGGACAGTTCAACAGTGTCGAACAACTTCTTCAGCAAAACAAATTCTTCAGCTTTATGAGACAAAGTGACAGTGACATTGCACAGCACGGTTCCTTACAAAACTATATTTGACAAAGTAACGCTAAAATGCAAAAAACCGAGCTGAACATAAATAACGTTACATTCACCGTTTTATTACGGCAGACATCAGGAAGTTATTCCTTGAAATCCTTTGGAGTTTCGAAGCAACCAAATTATTACACATTTTCCTAAAAATGGTTACTTCTGATATTGTAATCTTTAAGAACTTATCTTCATTTGAGAAAAACAAACTAATCTCCTTACTTTTATCCATCCCATCCATCATTCCTAATTAACATTTAAAGCTTTTTGTTGCCAAAATAATTCAAAACATTTCACAAAATCCATGAACAACGAGCGCAAATAAACGTTTTATTGAGCTCATCAAGCAGGCAACAAGGAAAACGCATTTGGTGGGGGGTGGGGGGACAATTACGTAGCGCACCGTTTAGGTGCCCTGCTGGCGTAACGCACACCCGCGACGTCACACTTCGCCCCGCCATGTTAACTTACATAAGTATGCCGCTCATTTTTGACACGTTCAGGACACATTAGAATTAAGTATTGTAGCATAGAGGACACATTATCATCGTTTTCTTTAGTATTTAAGCAAAGTACACGTTCTAGCTACTTGAAACATAGATAAAAATACCAGATGAGGAGTCGTAGGCTCAAGAAACTTTCGTGCGTACTGTGTTCATTGAAATAACCAAATACGGAATAAGTTCATATAAATTAAAAGCGTGTTTCAATCCTTAAAAGTTGTTCGATAATATAAACTAAAGTACCAGGGGGCACACCGCCATCTCTTAGCGCAGTATTGTTTCAATCTTACTATGCTATTTCGTACTACGAATCTCCTAAAGTAAGCTTGTTTTTTGACGGAAGTTTTGTGACGTCTTCGCTCCATCATCGCCTCCAAAGTGTGAAGTGTGTCAAAATGTGACAACTTCAATAAAAACAAAACGCAAACAAAACTTTCCTACGACATGATGGGTGCTAATAAATGAAGGTAGGTTACATATTACTGCTAAAAGGAGATGTCCAAAAATGTATGAAATCTGGGCCACGACTGTAAACAAAATTGACTTGTACCCACTAACGTATAAAGTATGTTCAACGGCCAAGTCACACAACATTGACTATAATAATAAAGAAATCGCAGTAAGGAACCTTACGCTTGGCAGGACTTTGTCTAGATTTCATTACTTTTTAGAGATAAACAAGCAGCTCCATCGAGACTTGGCTAGTTTTTTACAGAATGTTTTTGGTGGGATTTCACTTCTTTTTGTAGAAACGTGGGCACTGGGCATTCTGATTTATTTCATTAGATTTTTGCAATGACGATCGATTTTTTTATGTACCAATAGTAGAAGGGGGCATTACTATATCTCTAATACAGCTGAAACCAGCTGAGGGTTCTTCATCAGATACTTCAGACCTTCGATTTTTGACATCAAATGAAGTGGCCCACCAAGTTGAATATTTTTTGTAAAGGCGGTATGTCGATCTCTAATAGTTTGGTTGGGCTCTTGTGTTTTCTTATCAGGGTCACCAGGTACTCCAGATCTTCGATTATCCTAGTTTTTATAGTTTAACCTTTATGTGGCCATTAAATCCTAACTCTGTACCAAATTTCAGCTTTCTGAGTTTATGGGAAGGACTAGTTCTATTCTGATGATCATGAGTGAGTGAGTGAGTGTCATAAATGCGAAACTTTGCTTTCGCTTAACTTCGGAACTAAAAGACCTACAGACTTGAAATTTTGGATTTTAAGTATGTGATTATAGCTTATTGGATGACGAACATTTCTGCGTTCTGGTCTTATCCAGAGGTTCTCAAATAGGGGCGATCAAATAGCGAAATGGTTCCAGTAAAGGATGGTACGGCAGTGTTTGCTTCGCGCTCGACTTGGCGGAGGCACTGCCGTGCCCCCAGATTACAATGTCGATCACAGAAATCACACAGACACTGACAGTTTCTTTACGAGGAGTTGTCATATTTGACGCCTTATTTCTAGTAATTGATTTAGTTTTATTAATAACCACAAAACCGTGCATTATATAAAATTCATTGTATTTTTCTCAGAATCAGTAATTTTTCTCCATTTTTGGGGGTAGTGTACGTAGACGTGACCTATATTGGGACACGTCCTTTGTTGATACTGATAAATCAATCGGGTATAAAAACAAGTCAGACAACGTGGGAAAATTGTTGCAAAAAAAAACTGGTTCAAGTTTGTACCGAATTATAACGCCTGTCTAGTACCTACAAATAATTCTAACGCAACTTACATAAAAAAATACACCTAAAAAGAAGACTTGACCACTCCTATTGAAGTGTTGAATAATTCATTAGCCATTCAAATAAGCGAAATGGCAGCCCAGGCTTAACGCGAAAAACTGTGGAAAGTCGAAAAATTCCAATGCTTAAGGCCAACATCTCATTATGCCTTTGAATTAGATATGTACATAGATTAGGGCAATCCCGTATGCATTACCGCAAACGTAATACCCTTATGGATCCCTCGGACCCTGACCCGTATTTACCTTTTAGGGGCCTCAAGTACCCCGCGATTCAATAATGGGTTGGATTTCTTGAAATCTCACTTTGAATACGACTACCTACTGCTAGGGAAATCAGCTTTAGATATTAATTTTCGGCACGGAAAAATAAGATTCCAACGTTTGTTACAATAGAAGTAACAACGTGAAAGAATAGACAACAATTCTAATCGTATTGTCGGCCCAAAAGTTAGTTCAGTTAGTTAGCGTGTAATTATGTTGTTTATTTTTTTTCAACATTCATTCAAGCGTGTTTATTTTTCAACTGATTCATCTTTTGGACAATCAGAGTTGGCTTGAGATGAATTTTGATTCAGAAAAATTTTATGAATGAATAAGAGAGACAAGCCGGTATTTGTTGTTTTATATGATATTTATCATTATGCAAAATTTTAAAACCATAGACTACCTATTTCTCACTTAAATATTTAAGTATCAATTGGAAAACGGGATAAGAATGCTTTCTCAATAAATTCATACATAAGAACTTACCATTGACCACAAACAGCAAAACTCTAAAAAAAATCCGCAGTGCAACTGCAAAGGTAATGAACTATGCATAGTTATGTTTAACTTGAACCCGGCGTTAAATTAAACCAGATTTGTGCGCGAAAAATTACGACTAAGCTACTGACAAGCTAAAGAATTGCGTGACCGGGTACACGAATAGAATATTAAAATATAATAAATATAGTTACAATATAAAAACAATTGTCTAGCCCATGTTGTTAAATGAAGATCTTGTGTTATGTATAGTATAGTGTTGTGCATGCAAGGGGAGCCTTTTTTTAATGGCGGGGAGACTCTTAGCCTTCCTCATCATCCATCTTCATCCATCATCAGCCTGTGGACGTCCACTGCTGGACATAAGCCTCTCCTAGCTCACGCCTATTGTGGCGTTCATAGGAGGCTATTAGACTGCTGCTACCACGCTGGCCAGACGGGTTGGTAGAGGGTTTGTTTCAAGTTTTCCTTCTCTCGCCCGCTGGGAATCGAACCCGGGACCCCTGGGTCTGTACGGGTATAGTACCCCTGCCAAACAGGTAATCAAAAATAATTCCGCGTGATATAGCAATTCATGCTATCGGCTGGTCGTCAAATATCGTAGTTGGCTCAATTTTTGAACCGCACAACAACTTCTCAGTAACGGGGTCGAGTATGGCAACTAGCGGCGCCCGTTAAATATTAACCATAATGACCCGCCTTTGTCACGCCGGCACCGCCTACCGGTCGGGTTTCACTTTTAATTATTAAAACTGTAATTTACTGAAGTCTGAAAAAACTTGATTTGGTAAAGGATGTCAATTATAAATACCAAACACTGTTATTATGGACTTTTTGGTAAATAAGACGCTGGCTAGCGCGACACGCTGCTAGCATATGACGGACACTGAAGGTTGACAGAATAAAAAAGACGACTATCGACTTGATCGCGATGACTAGGGACATTTTCTCATGTATTGTGTTATTGCCTTGTAAATAGTGAAATGAATCCTTTCTCTGCAATCCTGTGCTCATTGACGACCGACGCGACGCCCTTTCAACTGGTCCTTCGAGCCGGATACGATCTGAAGCGGGCCGCTTCAAACCTTTCGTTGCACACAGAATCAGCGAGATCGCTAACTTAACTGACCCAAGTGATTGGAGGTGGAGGCAACTAGAGACAAGACATGCGACGTCGCGCATACGCCTTGGATTACTGGGCCAGACTTTCTCCGACAAGAGGCAGAAGCATGGCTGATGAAAGATTCCCATGCAACCGAAGAAGTAATGAATTTCGATCCAGAGGTAAAGGTTGCGTTTGTCATTACCTCGCATTCGAATGACAGCTTGCCAAACCTAGGTCGTTTCTCTTCATATTGGCGACTAGTAAGAGCGACAGCGTGGATCTTGAGATTTCGTCACAATTTGACAAATAGGAGTGGACGTCGAAGTAGAGAGCTCTTGGCTGACGAGATCACAGAGGCAAAGCTGCTCCTTACCCAAGACAGCCAGCAGCGTTAATTCCAATATGAAACACATACTTTACAGACGACCGGCAAAGTAGACAAAAATAGTCGCCTATTCCAATTAGTTCCGTTTTTAGACGCACCACAGGGGCTCATTCGTGCACGTGGTCGTATCGACTCCGACGATGTGGAATATGACACGAAGAATCCCATCATATTATCTCCGTCTGACGATTTTAAGCGGCTAATAATTATGCAGTACCATAAAGATGCTGCGCACTGTGGTAAAGAAAAGGTTTTCAACGACATGCGACAGAAATTCTGGATTCTGCGTGGTCGGTCGGCTGTGAAAGCGGCTTGGCGTACTTGTCAAATATGCAAGAACAATCGAGCCATGCCAACGCCACCACTGATGGGACAACTACCAATTTATAAGCCGATTGACACCAATTAAAGTGTTTGACTGGATTATTTTAGACCCATGGTAATTAAAATCGGACGACGCCATGAAAAGCGGTATGCGGCTCTGTTTACGTGCATGACATTAAGAGCCGTCCATATTGAGTTGGTCAATGATTTGACGTCTGACAGTGCCATTATGGCTTTGAGGCGCTTCATAGCCAGAAGTAACACGCCTAATGAAATTTGGAGTGACAACGCCACAACTTTTAAAGGCGCCGATAGGGAGCTTAGACGACACGTCGAGAACCTGGATGCCGACAGACTGCGACAGTTCTTCAGTGTTTGTCGTATTAAATGGAAGTTTATCTGCCCGAGTTCTCCTCACCACGGCGGGTGTTGGGAGAGAATGGTGAGGTCTATCAAGACGGCACTGAAGATGACCTTAATTAAAGGAACAAGTTACGACTGAGCAGACTCTGCAGACCCTATTGGCTGAGGCTGAATCTATGGTAAACAGTCGACCACTGACCTATCTAAATGACGCCTAATCATTTTATTTTTGGGGGACAAACTGACTTTGTACACCAGCCATTGGCAGACTTCAATGACAGAGATTTGTTAAGGAAGTCCTGGCGTCACTCCCAACGTTTAGCGGACCTTCTGTGGAAGCGGTGGATGAAAGAATAATTGCCAACCCTTACCAGACGTTGTAACTGGTTTCAGACTGCAGAGCCGCTGAAAACAGAAGACGTCGTAGTGGTCTGTGATGAGCAGCTTCCACGAAACAAGTGGCCTAAGGGTATCCTGGACGTAGTATACCCAGGTGCTGATAGCCAAGTTAGGGTAGCGGCCGTCAGGACTTTTACAGGGGTCTACAAGAGACACGTGACTAGACTTTGCCGACTAGACATTAGACGTGACAATTTTTTTTGTAAATCGACTTGATTGACATTATTGCCTTAAGCCTCGACTACCGAACGGGTCTGACTGACCTGACCTGGTTTGACTGACCTGACTCGAACTAGTCTGACTGACCAGACCCGACTGGTCTGGCTGACCCGACCTGATCCACCTGCCTGACCTGACGGGGCCTGACTGAGTATTGCCTTGCAATACTGGAGGTGTGAATGTTATGGACTTTTTGGTAAATAAGACGCTGGCTAGCGCGACACGCTGCCAGCATGACGGACACTGAAGGTTGACAGAATAAAAAAGACGACTATCGACTTGATCGCGACGACTAGGGACATTTTCTCATGTATTGTGTTATTGCCTTGTAAATAGTGAAATAAATCCTTTCTCTGCAATCCTGTGCTCATTGACGACCGACGCGACGCCCTTCCAGCTGTAAATACCACAACTCTTGTCTTGACGTCTCTCATACATTTACGTGGCAACACTTTAAGGGGAGTTTCAGCCGAGTTCTTTTCGCAACAACACGTGTTGTGAGAGTCCATTTTAACTCAATCTACCGAACATTTTCTATAATTTTAATTTATAAAAACTGGATACTGGCGAAATCCAAAAGGGCACCGCCATTAAATAAAAAGAAGAAGAAGAACACTTTAAGGCTCTTTACGACTGAAGCGAGATAGCAATAAGAAAACCGGTTTTGTAGATAGGCGAAAAAACTACTGCAATTAAAGAGAAATGAAACTATTGCGATAGTACTTATATGTACTTATATGTCTACCATTTGAGAAGGGTCTTTTCGAAAAGAAAAAGTGTCGAGGCAAAACGGTTTCTGAAACTAAACAAATCTAGATAAAGGTATGAAGAAATATATTATAACTTATTGGGTCTTCTTCTTCTTTTCGAGTGAGGATTAGTGGCCACCTCTGATGTCAGTGTTTATCAAGCCGCCTATAAGGCCTCTGACTTGGCTTAACGACTGTAAACAAATGACAACAGCCGGGACCGACGGTTTATCGTGCCATCCGGAGCACTGAAGCGCTCATTTGTAATGCCATATTACGGTCACCCATCCGACACCTGACCGGGCCAAACTTTGCTTAACAATCGTGACTTATTAGGTACCAGATTTGTAACATCTCTAACCGTCCTATAGTTTTTTAAGTTTTCCGTAGAGCCACAGGAAAAGCGTCTCAAAAACACATACATACATACATGCCATTTGCTAGTAGCCATAGCGACATGAGGTGCAAAGGATATCATTCAGGCTCCATACACTTCTGGGACATTTCTGAAAGAGCAGGCCAACAAAAAAATGGTACGTATGGTTAGAACTAGACGTTTGGAGCAATAGTTGATATGGCACAAAAGTTGTAGGATTACTCAAAGTCAAGGTATACAAGTTCAAAGATCATAATTTTTATACATTTTAATTTTATGTTCTCTCTAATAAAACATCTACCAATATCCCTGCAACGAATATAAAAATTACGTAAGTCTAAATGTTTTTTGCTTAATCAATAGCACTGTATGTATAAAAATTATGGGCTAGGTACTAATTTTTTTTGTCTCACAACGACTTTGGATCATTATTTTTAGCAATACGTATAAATATTTAAATTTATAGCATTTTTAGAAATTAAGGAATATATGAAAATGGCTAAACTTTGAACTTGTATACCTCGAGTTAGAGTAATCCTACAACTTTTGTACCATATCAACTATTGCTACAAACGACTAGTTCTTCTAACCATATGTACTATTTAAAAGCCATTTAAAAACCATATATACCAAAAGACCTACAAATAATGATCTCCTTCTCTTTGTTGGTCCCTTTATTTCTTTGATTTAGAGAAATCGTTCGACCCTGGACCTAGGATCGATAGTGTCACTTAGTTGCTGAACTTGCTTGATTTTCTATAGTATTTGCTGATACTGACAGTGTCCTGTCCCGAACTATGGCAATAATGATTTCATTATCTATTTTGACATCACTATTTTACCATCTTCTCTTGTTCAGTCAACGGCTAGTACTGTTTATTTATACAATATGTAATTTTTTTTCAGTCAATTCCGAACTCAACGGTTTGTGCTTTAAAGTTATAGGTCGATTGGAAAAACTTGACAGTTTTGTAAAGTCTGACATGCTGCTGACCGTACGTGTCTGTCATTTCACTGATGATGGCATACTAATAAAGAAACGGAGCAGAGAGAAAGCTTCTGAAGAACTAGTATCTTTAGTCATGTGTTAGAGTGCAAAGCCGTAAAAAAAACCGCGTAGAAATTTTAACAAAATTTTACTGCTGGAAGAACTACATTTATTGAATATGATCAATGCGTGTGTTGTTGTAAGGATTTTAAAATATTGTGATGAGCAAAAGAAAAACACACGAACCGCAGCGGGCCTTCCGTTATCTATTAGCAACCATCATGTCATAGGAACGTTTTGTTTGCGTTTTGTTTTTATTGAAGTTGTCACATTTTGACACACTTCACTCTTTTGAGGCGACGATGGAGCGAAGACGTCACAAAACTTCCGTCAAAAAACAAGCTTACTTTAGGAGATTCGTAGTACGAAATAGCATAGTAAGATTGAAACAATACTGCGCTAAGAGATGGCGGTGTGCCCCTAGATCAATTTAAAATACATGGCATGTTTCAAATCTTTACAGAAAACAAAACCTAGAAGGTTTACTTATGAAACTGAACCTCTTTGTTGCTGAAAGCGTCGCCATAAAATATAAAGTGTATTTGTCTCTGGTCGTCCAAGTTTGATTAGTTCTTTGTGTGAAGTGGCGTGGGACGTGAGCTTTGAAGAACTTAATTGCGTCTGTTGGTGTTGGTACAGTGCGGGGCGTAATTAATTTTACACTGACGGTTAATCATTACGAAATTGCTAATGTCAAAAATTTACTAACGTAGGTTGTAGCGCCTAGCTTTAGCAGAACCTTAGAATTTACCTTTTGTAATGTTTTTTTTTATGAATTGAGTACAGCATCTTTGTATTTTTTGTAGATTTTTTCTTTCCCTTAGTTTGGCACATTTTACAGTATGAGCGAAAGTCTTAAGCCTTGACCGCCTTGAAAAATATGCTTGTGAAATATTTTTCATTTTTAGTAGGATAATTAATCTGACTTTTAACAGTAGCTCAAAATAAAAATATATTATTTTTTATTTTAATATTCACATAAGTATTTGATATGCTCTCAACTCTATTATTTACTGTAAGGAAATTGCCTTTTTATCCCCAAAAATGTAGGCAAAATATGAGGAAACAAAAATAGAATTTCAAGACTAGCTAGGTTTAAGTTATTTGCAATATCATATGTAACAAAGCTCGCAATCGTAGAAAGCAAGGAGTATTTTAAAATGTGCTCGTTTTAAAAACGACTTTTAAGTTCTGCACAAATTTACTTTCTCGAGTCAGGTTTCTCGAGAAAAATGAGAAAAATGTTGCAAGTTAATATTTTCTGTCCCAATTTTCTTCTGGAAACTTAATTCCGAGAAAATTTAACACTAAATTCACGTCTCTAACATAACTGTTACTCTGTTCATATCAACATAGTATCAGTGGCAAATGTTAAATGGTTATTTTTTACTGACATGTAAATTGTATGAGTTACACCTTTAATGATAATTCCGAGAGAAGTAAAAGTCTATGATATTTGTAGAAATGATATATTGATAAAAAGATAAAATATTACGATAATTCTAAAATGATATGTAAATGAGTTACGCGCGGCGTGATTGATAACCGATGACGAACTAACTGTCTAAATGACCTAAATTAATGCATGTGGCGTAAAAGTGCTGAAATAACAAATGTACGTGCGTTGGCCCGTACATGCTCCCGGGCCGAAAGATGGGAGATGAATGATAGTGATGCGAGTGCATGACATGATAACAAGCTCAACAACAAACATTATATTTTGATTACAAGATGATTAGACAATTTGATTTAAAATTACAATGAGCTAAAGTCTCTACGAAAAATAGGTGACGTATTCCTATTAACAAAACGCGCACTCGGTAACGGATTTGCACTTTTATATGCACTAACACTTATTTTATTTAAATTGCTCATTTCGACACTACACTGATTCGCGTTCGCGGCACTACACTGATTCGCGACACTTTCACTAACACTAAATACCGTATTCTGGGAGCGGCCAGCAGTAGCGCTAGCCGAGGCTAGCCGGGGGCGGCCAGCAGGAATGCTAGCCGGTGAAGCGGGCGGCTGAGGCTCCTGCCTCGCCTGCCCGGCCCGGCGCCAGCGGCACCGAACGACGACGACTACCAGAGTGACTATACTGCAAACGCCTACCACGTAAATAGCCACGTAATGATGCACGTCGTGGTATGATACTCGATCTGCCAGGACTCCATCAGCGGCGGACTCCTTCATTTCTCTTATTTGCTGACTTATATGCTCTAAGTCGACATCTACAGAGTTGCTGATATTATTTTGAGTGTTGATTGCTGATAATGGTATCGATATGTTCATGATGTTATTGATAGGTGGAATGTAAATTTTTTGAACATCAGCTGATTGATGAACTATATTTGATAATTTTCTGTGCGGAAACAATGTGAAAGAATCACCTTTAATTATGCAATCATCGCTTAGTGTAATAATTCCTGCCATATTAAGTTGCTCGGCGGTAACATGACTCTCACATATGACTCGGATAGTGCATTGACCGCAACAGAAAAATAAATAAGTATTTAAATTACTTAGTTCCGTCCAAGAATTACGACAAATAGAATTTGTTGTTTCGCACTGATTTGATATTTGATTTTTTAAACACAAGTTCTCGTCTGATCTCATTTGATAAATAGGCTGTTTTAATGGGCATATGTATGTGTCAGAATCGTACTTTACACATGCTTGTCTATCTGTTTCTGGCATAGGTACGTAGGAATCTTTCTGTATGTTTATCGCTACGTAACTTGATATCGGAGTTAATTGAATCATATTGTTATTGGCTTTAAGTGGGATGGGAATCAGTTTGTAAATGTCATAGTTGTCTCTTTTCACCAATGGGATATTTACTTCAAAAATGATAAAATTCTTTAAGGCTCTCGCTTTAACAGTAAGCAGATGATAGATTTTTGATAAGTCAGACTGAATATTGTTCAAGGGCAAACTCAGATCTTTTGATAATAGTCCAGTAATGATATTTAACTCATTTCTTAACTGATCAGGCGTAAGAAGATGGAAGTTAAACTTTCCAAGGTAAATGTCGGTAATGGAATCGACTAATGTCTCTTGGATGCTTTTTAGGCTTGATAGTACACCGTTAGCGATAACAGATGATAAAATAAAATCACTCGTCTTTATTCCATACTGTAGAGCGGTTGCGTGTTCTTTCATCTCGCGTTCCAGAGCGTTAATATGCTGATTAAAACTTTTATGCTGCTTATCCATTGCTGATTCGACTCTTTTAATCAAGTTGAACTCGGCTTCCATAACGGACGTTTGATTTTTCCACAATAAGGCCAAATGTTTTTGATTATCTCTTACTCTCATATTGTTCCGCAAAGCTTTCGTCAAGGACACCAAATAAAGTGTTCGCAGAAAGAACCGACCCCGTTGATAAGACCGCGGCGAAGTCGCGTGCTGCGCCGTGTGAGTTGCTGACCAAGCAGGATTCCATTGTAGTGTTCGAGCTCGGCGAGTCCGTGATGTAATTGGAGTAGGACTACGTCACACTGTGATATTACCTTTAAATTGTTGTTATCTTTACGTTGATTGAAACATGAACTATCGAGGTGTCTAATGTATTTATTTAATAGTTCAATGCCTTGCCAATACGGATCCATTTCATAGTATATTATCAATTTCCACTGATCATTTTCTAAACGCATACTTCCAATTTTGTCGAAATAAAGGCTTTGGCTTGTGTTTAAGTTTGATACTTGATGATATGAGTAGACTGATGGGGTAGTTATCAAAAGTAACCACAAAAATATTGAAAATAGAAAACCTCGCGGTTTGGCGTAAGTTCGCTTCGAACCTTGTTTGGTTGATGCAGCTACAATTTTCGGTTCATGTTTTTGATTTGTTGATTCTTCGATTTTGCTTGTTGGTAAAAGTGATATTTTTGTTATGGGCCGTTTTACGAAACCGTTCTTGGTTTTGAGCGTAACGACGCGAACGTATCCATCCTTTCCAGGGTGTAATGTTACAATACGACCCAGCGCCCATTTTCCTGATGGTAGATTAGCATCGTGAATTAAAACAATATCATCAATATTAAAATTTTCTTTTCCTTGACGCCATTTGCTACGAGCCGAGAGTTGACCCAGATATTCGTTCTGCCATCTTCGCCATACATCGTCAAATGTTTTTTGTACTAACTGCCATCTTGTTCGGTGGTCTTTCTCGGTTTCGATGATAGTTAATGTCGGACCACTAGCTAAAAAGTGAGAAGGGGTTAAGTAATCCAGGTCTTCGCAATCCTCGGTTAACGGGCATAGAGGTCTAGCGTTTAAACATGCTTCAAGTTGAGCTAGAAGCGTGGAGTACTCCTCAAACGTCAGCTTTTGATCGCCGATAACCCTCTTCAAGTGATATTTTAAGCTCTTTACGGCGGCCTCCCACAGGCCACCCCCGCTCGGCCATGATGGAGCATTAAAATGCCATTCTATCTCCATGTCGGTAATGGTTGTAAAGAAATGATCATCCAAGGTGTTTTGCAAATCCAGATATTCTTGATTGAGAGCTCTGTTTGCACCCACGAAGTTTGTCCCATTGTCACTATATATGTGACGTGGGGCTCCGCGCCTTGCTGCCATTCTACGAAGAGCTGATAGAAATGATGATGATGTTAAGTCGGATACTAGTTCAAGATGTACGGCCTTGGTGGCCATACATACAAAGACAGCTACGTATCCTTTTGATGATTTGATTCCTCGACCTTTACTTGATTTTACATCCACAAAACCAGTAAAGTCTACGCCGGTGTGATAAAAGGGGCGTGAAGGCGTTGTCCGGGCGGCAGGTAGGTCACCCATTAACTGTTGATGTCTGGTTGGTTCGTGGTGGCGACAAGTAATACAACGATGGAGTTGCTTCTTTACTGCTCTGTTTCCTCCCAGGATCCAATACTTGTGACGCAAAAAGGCTGATGTTAAGCGGGGTCCACCATGCATGATAAGTTTATGAGTCTGATCAATTAAAAGTTCTGCTAAACGACAGTTGTTTGGAATAATTATAGGATGTTTCCTCTCTAGACTGATAGGAGCGTTCCTGAGACGACCACCAACTCGAAGTAAACCTTCCTTATCTAAGAATGGATTTAATTCTGTAAGTTTACTTTTGTTAGGCAACTTATTACCTTCCTTAATACAATTTATTTCTTTCGGAAATTCGATCTGTTGCACTTGTTTAATAATGATAGTTCTAGCTCGTGTTAATTCTGATAGTGTCAAATAACTTTGTTTATTTTGTTGTCTGGACGCAAACCTTAATAGCCATGCGGTTATTCTGACGACCTTTGTAAATGAACTATATTTTGTTAGAAGTTCTTGAATGATACTGTTTTCTGATTGTTTTTCTGTTATGATATTAACTTGTTTCGAAATTTTTATCTCGACATCCGTAATGTAAGACTGTTTTTTATCTTGATCGTCGAAGTTTAAGAGCCAGGATGGCCCTTTCCACCATAAGGAATAATCTGCCAGCTGAGAGACGGTTAAACCACGACTTGCACAGTCGGCAGGGTTATCCTCGGACTTAACATACCGCCAACATGTGGGTGGCATTACATGGCATATTTCTTTTACTCTATTTGATACAAAGGCTTTCCACCTGCCGGGATCTCCGTTCAGCCAACCCAACACAATCATGGAATCGGACCAGCCGTAAATTTTGACATGATAATTGCTCATACATTCCCTAACTTTTAACATTAATTTGGAAAGCAACAGTGCTCCGCTTAATTCCAGCTTAGGTAGCGATGTGTTTGATTTATTTGGTACTAACCTAGCTTTTCCAACAAACAATGATATAACTGTGTCGTCACTCCTTTTAATTCTGCAATATATGACGCACGCGTATGCCTTTAGCGATGCGTCACAAAAGCCATGTAATTCGATACTATCACTTTGTTTTGTACCTAACCAACGATTGATTTTCAAGTTGTTAATATTTTTAATTATATCTTGCTTTATCTGTGACCATTCTGATTGAATTTCTTCCGGCAAGTTATCGTCCCATTTGATATCAGCTGACCACACACGTTGAAATATGATTTTTAACTTGGTTGATAGAGGTGCTAGCCAGCCCAAAGGGTCAAAAAGTTTTGATATGTCTGATAGTAATGATCGTTTAGTATCAGGTTTAGTAGTTTGCTCTATTTTTGTATCAAATGAAAATGTATCTTGTTGTGGATTCCAGCTGAGTCCAAGAGTTTTGGTATATTCGAGCTGCTTGAAATTAAAACTATCTTTCATGTTAAATTCATTGTTTAACTGCATTATTTCGGGGACATTTGATCGCCATTTCCTAAGATTAAATCCGCCTGATTTTAATAAAGTTATGAGATCTTCACATAACTGTTTTGTCGAGGAAACGGAGTGACCCCCATGGACAAGGTCATCCATATAACATGATCTCTCAAGGACGTCCGGAGCTTGATCTTGATATTTGTTGTTGTCATTGCTGTAGTTTGATCGTTCGTCTGATGCTAACTGACGTAACGTCATCATGGCTAGGAACGGGGCGGCTTTCGTTCCGTATGTAACCGTAGCCAGTTGATATTCCTTTAAAGCTTGTTTAGCACTGTCACGCCATATTACTTTTTGAAATTTTTGATCTTCCAAATTGACCCAAATCTGACGGAACATTTTTTCACAGTCTGTAGTAAATGCAAATTGATATTGTCTCCATTTGATTATTAGAGCTTGCAAATCTTGCTGTAGATTTGGACCACTGGCCATGACGTCATTCAAACTGTTACCTGACGAGGTCTTTGATGACGCGTTAAAAACAACTCTAAACTTAGTGGTGGCGGCTTCCGTGCGCTCGACGCTATGATGTGTCAAATAACAATCTGGAGTAGAATTATCAGTAACCGATACCATGTGACCTAATGATATATATTCTTGCATGAATGATTTATAATGATTTTCCATGTTTTGATTTTTAGAGAACTTTCTTTCCAGAGATCTAAACTGAGCGATGGCCTTGGACTTGGAATCACCTAAACTTTTTTCAAAATTTGATTTAAATGGTATCCTAACCTCATATCTACCGTCTTCTTGTCTAGTTGTCGTGTTTTTAAAATAGTCAATGCAATGTTGATCTTCTACTGATAAATCATTTTCCTGTATGATATCCTCTATTTGCCAGAACTTTTGTATGTCTACTAAATCATTTAATATCACATTACACTGTAGGGTTCTCACATTGCCACTTAAAATCCAACCCAAACGAGTGTTTTGAGCAATAGGTGATTCTTGATCTGCTCTACAAATTCCTTCTAATAAAATTAAGGAATAAATATCAGCACCAAGTAACATGTCTATTGGGCGACTGGTATTAAAATCGGGATCTGCTAATGTTATGTTATTCAAATAAGGCCATGATGGTTTGCCGAACGAATGACTGGGTAGATTTTTTACGAGATTATTTATGATAAGAACATTGGTTTCAAATTCAAAATCGCTATTTGCTGATAAACATTTGATATGTAACATTCCTTTACAATTGTTTTCATTTGAACCAATTCCAGAGATCACGCCTTGGCATTTGAAACGAGGCAACCCTAGACGCTGCGCCGCGTTTTCAGTGATAAGCGACGCCTGCGATCCTTGGTCCAGTAAGACGCGTAAATTGATGAATAATCCTTTTGATGTTTGGACTTTAATAACAGCTGTTGCTAATAGGACATCTGGAATTTCATTTTGAAGGGACACGTGAGAGTTGCTGCGAATAGTATTCGTTGACTCCGGCGCCGACGACGGTGCTGCGTTCGCGAATTTCCTAGAGTTCGTCGCACTGTGCGCGCTGTCCGATTGCGTAAATGCCTCATGCAGTAAAGTATTATGTGCCTGATTGCACTCGCGACACTTTTTGTCGGAAATACAAGCCTTACCGTTATGGCAATAAAGGCAGTTTTGACAAATATTTAATTTTGTGATTGTTTTACGTTTTGATATTGGAGGCATTTCTAGAAATTGTCTGCAGTAGAATATGCCGTGGTCATCGTTTCTGCATATGGGACATTTATAATATTTAGTGGTATAAACGTTTTTATTGTTATAAATTGATTGCGACATATTCCGTCCCTGCGGTGAAAATGATTGCTTAATGTTTGAATTATTGTTGAACGATTTATGATACTTTGAACTTGAGGTCATTGAACAGTTATAGTTATTAGGGTTTCGTATAATAGATTTACCCTGAGTTTCTTGCTTTCGTTTTGAACTTTCCATTGTTGTAAACTTATTTTCTATAAATGATAAAAATTCTGCTATGTTGGGTACCTCTCTCGGCTGTTTTACTGATGCTACGTATTCACTATGGGTCTCAGAATCTAACTTTTGACATAAGATATAGACCAATAGTGGATCCCACGTGTCGACTGCTACACCAAGATTCTTAATGGCATTTAATGTCTCACGTGTAGTATCATGGATTCTTTTTAAATGATTTACTGATACCTGCTGCATGGCTGGGATGCCAAATAAAATGTCAAAATGAGAGTTGAGAATTAATTTCTTATGATCGTATCTGTGGGTCAATATATCCCAACAAATGGCGTAGTTATCTGATGATATTGCTAAATGTTGTATGAGTCGCTCGGCCTCACCTTTAAGTTTAGATTTTAAAAACTGCATCCGCTGAGTGCTCGATAAGGTAGGGTTGTTGTGTATGGTCTCTATAAATAGATCCTTAAATGAAGTCCATTGATGATAGTTACCACTGAAGCTGGGTAGTTCTAATTGGGGTGTAGAATGTTCGCGGTGCGATGACGACCACATTTTTCGATTGATTTCCTTGATAACTTCGTTATATTTCCTTTCGAACCTAAAGTATGTGGCTTCATATTCTGCTTCGCGCCCACACAACTCGCTGTCCAGCTCCCAATGCAACGAGTCGATCGCCGACCAGCGAGCTTGGATAATACGCAGCAGATGATCGAATTCCCACTTTTCTTTTATGTTGTCAAGGTTGATGTTAGAGATGCTGTGTTCGAAAGCTTTGAAATGACTACTTTGTTTTCGTAACATTTCATCAGTTTTGCTGGTTACGCCTTGAGAGCGAGTTGATAAGCCCGGTTCTGCGATTTGATTAGAACTCGGTACGCCAATAGGAGTAGCCGCCTTAAGCAGCGGAGTGGATGGTCTGCTGCTTTCGCCTCTCGGCTGATAATTTTGTATAGTAGCCCTGATATTCGAGAACCTATCCCTTGTTACCTCAAACTTATTTGATATAAAGTAGAGGTGAGACTTATCCTCAAACCCACATAGTTTAATATGATTTGATTGATACTCATGCCAATAACTATCTAACGTTTCCAATCGCTGTTTGATATATGTTGGAGTTTTCCGATCAGAACCGTCTTTTTTAAAGTTGGTAAATACCTGCTCAATTGCAGCGGCGATCTGCTCCTGAGTTTGTAGGAAGTCTTCCATGCTGGACATCTTTACTGATGATGATGCTATTGCGGTGATTTAAAGCAAATAAAATGATACGCCTTACTTGAACGGTTATTGCTCAAACCCTGACTGCAAGCTGCTCACGATGTAAAGTAATCTGGATGATCTTGATATTTTCTCCGATAACTGCAGTGTTAATCCACCTCACTCGCAACACAAGATTCACGTACACTGAATACGTTTGCACTTAAGTCACTCGCGAGGCCCTTTCGAAGGACCAAAAAGATGTATGAGTTACACCTTTAATGATAATTCCGAGAGAAGTAAAAGTCTATGATATTTGTAGAAATGATATATTGATAAAAAGATAAAATATTACGATAATTCTAAAATGATATGTAAATGAGTTACGCGCGGCGTGATTGATAACCGATGACGAACTAACTGTCTAAATGACCTAAATTAATGCATGTGGCGTAAAAGTGCTGAAATAACAAATGTACGTGCGTTGGCCCGTACATAAATAAAGGTCATACATACAATAGTCCACCCAACAATGTAGTTGTAGAGTGCGTGATGGAACCCAAGCGATTTCTTTAGAAAGTTGTTCAGGGTTCTTAGGGAGTAAACATACTTAGAGACCCCGGCACTAGGAGGTGCGCCGTAGTGGGGGAGAGGGAGAGATTCCACTTTTCAGTATTTCGCTAATTATGTTAACGGTGCGTTATACAATCTTCTCTTAGTGTTTTAAGTAGCAGTTATATAAGTAAGGAAATACCGTTATGTTAATGGTTTCTTACCATTTTTTTTTAAACACCTTTTATCTAGCCCACGTTAAGTTCAACAAGTCGTCATGTATCTACTAAGTAGGCTGTATTTAGCACTCACTATAAACCTTAGTGGTTTGCGTAGTGCTTTTGTAAATTACATACCTAACTAATTGTACTAATGTTTATAAACTCAAATAAGTAATAAATTTTTTACGACTAAACCATTTAATGTTATGAATTTTGGGGAGAAACATAAAGCAGTACACCTTTTATCGCAAAAATAAATCTTATCACACATGACTGCTCACAAATAATTTATGACTATATTTCTACTTTTCTATAAAATTCACACAAATACTATAAAATCCATATAAATATTTGCAAAAGCTAAATATACTCGTAAGTCGGTCATTGACCTCTATGCCTGGATGAAGTTTTAATCTAGCACGGTAACGTATCCGGCTGTCAATTTAACAGGCGAACCCCGAAACAAGCCGCGATAAAATAAACTAGTTCTTGCTAAACGTCAGAAAAGGCAAATCTGACGGTTGCAGGATGCAAGTAGCGATGTGGTTCGTAAAAGTTGACGGTGTAGCTCATAGTAGTCTCTATTAACCTCTAGGGGTTTTAACCGCCTCTGTGGTCTAGTGGTACAACCACCGGTATCAAACCCAGGGGTCCTAGGTTCGATTCCCAGCGGGGGTACATATTGTATTCGGTTTGGTTGGTGGTAGGACTTATTGTTAGTCCGCCTGGCTAGCTACCACCATCTTATCTAAGCCTGACGCCATAACAACAATGTTTTCAGCATTTTGTGTTCCGGCAGTTCGAGATAAGATAGCCAGTTCCTCAGTGACTGAGGATTCCGGGAGAGGCTTGCTTCCATCTAAAGCTGAAGAGTTTGTTTGTTTGAACGCGCTAATCTCAGGATTTACTGGACCGATTTAGAAAATTCTTAGACCATTAGAAAGCTACATTTCTCCCGAGTGACATAGGCTATATTTTATCTCGATATTCCCACGGGAACGGGCACCACGCGGGTAAAACCGCG
Organism: Chrysoteuchia culmella; assembly: GCA_910589605.1. NCBI lineage: Eukaryota > Metazoa > Arthropoda > Insecta > Lepidoptera > Crambidae > Chrysoteuchia > Chrysoteuchia culmella. The sequence continues at coordinate 3,525,000 of OU342644.1, read as the reverse complement.
AGGATCCGCTAGTTTTACAATAAAGATAAAATATAATTTTAATACATTTAGCCAAAAGAGTTTCCACCACTAATTAATACATTGGTAATGTTGAACAGACAACTAAACTAAACTTCTACCATCTACAAGATATAAGAATTTACTTGAATTAATAATGACAAAATAAATTCTATACGAAATCATTAAGGTTTTAATTTACTGATACATTTTTTTACTAATTCTATTATGAATGTAACAAATTTGGTAATAAGTAGGTACCTATATCTAATAACTAATACATTGGTAGAAAGAAGTAGAAATATTGGAAAAAATAATCTCGGCAACCAGTGAATTCTCAGATGGGACTCGAACCCACGACCTTTGGAAATCCGATCCATTTCTCTAACCACTGAGCTACCGAGACTGAGTCTCCCATTTGAGCTATGTTACACTCCGTCCTTTCAACTAACTCTATACCAAAAAGTGGCTGTGACGTACGGACGGACAAACAGACATGACGAATCTATAAGGGCGAACGCTAAAACTCGCGCGGGCGCACGCTCGCGTGTCTATAATGAAAAATAGTATGAGCAGCGCAAGCGCGTGCGTCGGAGCGCGGGCGCGGGCGACGGATTGTCACACGCGCGGCGGGCGGCGGGCACACGGCGCGGGCGCACGCGACGGGCGTCCGCTCGCGGGTTTGTTTCTACAAATCAGTCGAGCGCCGCTAGATGCCACGGTCACACGCGTCGGAGGCTAGGTACAATCATGAACATCGATACAGAGCGTCTAATAATTGAGGTGTAATTTCAGCCAGTCTTATGGGATGGCGAATGAATTATATAAAGATAGAAATGCCCGTCAAGTCAAGAAGCATAGCTTGAAGTTTATATATCGTGGACTTTGATCTTTGAGTCTTCGCCTTCAAGTATGGTTCTAATTTTGAAAATAATTCATCATATGTCCTTGTACTTAATTTCAAATATATGTAAAATTCTTTTTCATTGTCCCTCAATTCTCCGCTGAGTAGCCTGCTTGTCACGAACGGGTTAGGCAGTCGACGTTGTTTGCATTGACGTCTTTTTGCCAAATAATAAATTAGCAAATAATCCATGGTAATCTACTCGACACAACTGTACACGCTCGAGATCAAAATTATACTAGCAGCGCTAAATGAGACGGGCGCTCGCGACGGATACCCGCTCGCGGATTCGTGGCCCGCGGCGGACTTCCGACGCGTGCACCCGCGTCCGCATCCGCCCGTGTTTTAGCGTTCGCCCTAAGGGTTCATAATATGTATTATAATATGTATATAATATGTATATATATATATATATTTATATTTATATATATAGTTAAGTTTTTCGACAACCTGTTTGGCGCAGGGGTACTAAACCCACCTTCTGCGCCAGAGGTCCCGGGTTCGATCCCCGGACAAGACAAATATTTGTGTGCATGAACATGTCTATTTGTCTTGGTCTGGGTGTTTAATATGTATATTATGTATGTATTTAGAAAAATAAAAAGTATACAAGTATGTTTATCCGTTATCTAGTATCCATAACACAAGTTCTTCATGAAACTTAACGTGGGCTAGATAAATTGGTGTGATTGTATACAATTATTATTAGTTATGATTAGTATTAGGATTGTGAAGCCTGTGTATATTTGTTCAAAAAAGATTTAAAAAAAATCGATAGGCTGTCCGTTTTTATGTAAAAGCAAGCTTTATGGTATACCTACCTCTATGCCATACATCTATGAATTGTTTATAAACATCTATGTGTCGAAATATCGATGTTACGTAGCGGACTACTGAAATCCTGCTTTTGGTGAAACTTTGCTGTACAGTACAGAAACCTTTGAATCGGTATGCGATACATCACTTTTTCGTTTTTTAGTCGTCATATCTATTTTTTGGTACAGAGATAAAAAATGTAGGGAATATTTTATGCTTCACGTTTACAATAGATTCCATTTTTTCTAAATCTAAATTTTTTCTAATATCAAGGCTTAATAGCAAGAGGCTTTCTTAAAATCTATTCAAAACAAGATGGGTTTTCTGATTATTGTAATACATAGTCCTCAGTATTGTGCAGATTTTCCAAATTAGAATCGTTTACATAAACATCTAATGCGTTTAAAAGCACTGTTAGCATTTCAAACTCTCTCCGGGACGGTAATTTGAAGTCAAGAAACGAAGATTTATCTCCATATTTCCTAAACTTAATTAAAGCTATAATTATTCTCATAAATTCGTATAAAATACGAACCATTCTCTTCGAGTCTTTTATATTTATGTGCATAAATAAAATAATTGTTAAATAAGAAAATGCGTCTTGAGGTTTTATTTGCGTAGTTCCTGATACCGTGTTAACGTTGGGATAAGTAGTACCTAAATAATTTCCTATTTGGAGCCATAGTTGACTAATATGTGCAAAATATTTTACGTGTGATTCAGTAACCAACAGACTTTCCCATTTCATATTCCGCACAGATGAATATTATGTGTATTATTTAGATAGGTATTTTATTGCAATTTCTCAAAATATGTCTTTCAAACGACGTTATTGAAGTTTCAATCAGGGGCCGTGCCTGGCGTCTGCATCGTAAACGGCTTCATTTGACAGATGGATGTGACACATTGCTGCTTCTTTTTGACACAAATGATAACTTACCAAAGACTAAGAGCAATAAGTCACATCCATTTGTCAAACGAAGTCGATGTCGATGACGACGATACTTGCGCGGTAGGAACCCAGGGCGACTATCGCCAACTTTTGACAGCTAGTGATAAACATTAGCGATATACAAACTTAAAATTACATCACATTTAAGTCACCCGTTTGAAGTCAAAATTGACAGAGCGCTGTTTAAAATATGTTTAGCGCTATACGTATTTAATATCAGTTAGTGAAAATCCGCCAGTCAATTAAAATTTTAAAGTGTCAATTATGACAATCCCATAAATCAATTAAATGATGACGGCACTTACGCAGTTTTGGCGAACGAACTTCGTTGCCAACACTTGTTTTTTGGTCCGTCATCGCACAGGATTCGGATGGAAGTAACAAAAACATTTCAGCAAAAGTTGCACCGAGCGGAAGCTGCAGCTGCACATGCATTCTTCACTTGCTTCATCTGCATTCACGTCACGTACCCCGTCTGATCCGACCAGATTCCAAGACCAAACGTATTCCGAACCATATGTGGTTAAAATATGGGTCCGTTGAAAATACGACTTAAGACTGGAAAACAGGGACACTGGCTTTGGATATCTTGGTTGATCGTGATGCTACATGGTGTAAAGGCGAAGTGTTGCCGTGTAATGGGCTAATGGCCTGTTTCTGAATTGAGAATTTCAAATAGGAAAAGTCTGACACCGGACTCATGGATCTTGTATGAACTTTTTGAGTTGAGTTGAGAGTCAACGTACGACCGTCAGCAGTACTTTCGTTCATACGATTAAGTACGCGGGCATAGCGAAATGATACATTTCGATTTCGGGAAACAGACTAATATTCACTAAAAGACCGTGACGAGTAGCGTAGATTGATGAAAGCCTACGAGTACACTACCTGGGAGTTCGAGAGACAAATATCATCTATCTATACTATATATAATATTATAAAGCTGAAGAGTTTGTTTGTTTGAACGCGCTAATCTCAGAACCTACTGGACCGATTTAGAAAATTCTTTGACCATTAGAAAGCTACATTTCTCCCTAGTGACATAGGCTTTATTTTATCTCAATATTCCCACGGTAACGGGCATCACGCGGGTAAAATCGCGATGATCCGCTAGTCTTAGTATAAGTATACCAATTAATGATTTTAGATTGAATCTAACTAGAGGACATAACGTAGGATGTATTAAGGAAAATAAAATTTGACGACTGATAAAAATTACACGACTGCGGTATTGAAAATCGAGGTTTTCTGAAAAGATTGTACTTGTCCAAAATCAAATGATCACAGAGACCTGGGACTCACTCCCACTAATTTGGTAGTAGGTAAGTAAGTATTAAATCAAAAACAAAACGTTGTCGCTTCATTTTTGTTTTTCAGAATCTAGTTGTTAAGTTTGCTTTTATCATTGCTTACATTTTTATACTGTATGATTAATATTATTTTCTAGTCTATGTATTTTGCTCTTTTGTCTTTTCTTGTCATTTTTCACTCATTCTATATTTTTTCCTTTTATGTACATTTGTAATTTTCTTCAATATAAATTTACCTGATTTTATTTAAAGTATCATTTCTTTCAACGACCCTTTGGGAATTGTACATGGTCCTTATCGAGTCGGATTGTGAAGCAAGCAAGAAAAAGTTGGCTGAACATAATTTCGTGTGCTCAGCGAAGTAACGGCGGCAGCAAAGCAAGGTTGCCACAGCTCACCATTTCGAAGAGTGGTTTTAAATGTTTATATAGGTATTTATGTGATGAAAAACTGTAAGTAAACTGAACCTTATTTCTATCTACTACTTATATCAAACTAAAAATGGAATCGATGCTTAAACTTCAGTTGGATACTGCATCCAACATTTCCAAGGCTAAAATTAACTACAAAAAGTCTCCGAAAGAGCGCATAACAATATCTTATGTGGAAGCGCGCCTGGAAATGTTAGAACGTCTATGGTCCTCGTTTTATACGACGCATCGCCAAATCATAGGAGAGTGTGCAACCAGTGATGTCGAAAGCTCCGAGTACCATAGTAAAGATATATATGGTTCTACTGAAGATTTATACATCGAACACAAGTCTGAATTAAAAGAAAAAAATATTATATTAAAGGAAGACATTCATGTTAGTAAGGATTTCAGCTCAAAAAATGATTCTGAATATATATCCAATTTAAAGTTGCCCAAAATATCATTACCCATGTTCAGCGGAAACTACTCTGAGTGGAGCAGCTTTCGTGATTTGTTTATGTCTTTAATTCATAACAACAAAGGACTGGACGACGTGCAAAGATTGCATTATTTAAAAAGTCATTTGTGTGGCGAAGCTGAGCAGCTGTTGAGGCACATATCTATCACCGCATGTAATTACAAACTTTGTTGGGATCAATTGGAACATCGTTACAACAACAAAAGATTCTTGGCCAATTGTATTTTGAAACGTTTTATCAACCAAAAGAATGTATTGTCAGAGTCATCGAGTGCAATAAAAGAACTACTGGATACAACAAATGAATGTATGAATGCTCTTTCTAATTTAGGCATCAACATAAATTCGTGGGATATTATTGTGATTTATTTAGTGTCTCTAAAGCTTGATACTGAGTCTCGAAAGATGTGGGAGGTTAATGTTAGCAAATGTAATGATGAATTACCTAAACTTCCGGAATTCAAAGACTTTTTGGATCAACGTTTTAGGTCATTAGAATTTTTAGATAGCAAATCCAATAAAACGACACAAAACAATAATGTACGTAATCAAGTTTTTAGGACAATGCATGTAACGTCTACCGTATCTTGTATTTTTTGTTCGGAAGATCATAAGTTATGCTTTTGTAAAATATTCGCTAAAGAAGACGTAGACCAACGTCGTGCCTTTGCCCGGACCAACAGGTTATGCTTTAATTGTCTTGCTTCAAATCATTCTGTTTATAACTGTCGACAGTCAACCAACTGTCGTATTTGTAATAGGAGACATCATTCTCTCCTTCACCCAAAGTCAGGTCCTATCGAAAATCAGTGTAACATCCCCCCCCCCTTTTGCTTCTCTTACTTTACTCTCTGTTTTTATAAAATTATTATTTAAATAATAATTATTGGTGGTGATCCTTTACACACCAAGGTAAAAGTTCCTTCTGGAGACCTTTTATATTTCCTTTGCAAGTCTGTTAAGATCTTTAAAACAATGCTTTAGGAAATACTTTTATAATCTAAATACTGAAATATTTATAATATTATAAGTTGGAAGTATTATTTTATTTGGCCAAATTTAAGTAGTGATCGTCTAGAATGGTTAGAATTCCTACGTTGTGTATTTTTTTTTTTTTGTTTTAGTAATCCAAACTTCTTTAAGATGTGGTATGTCTGAGGCGCAGCTATAAGTCTAACAAGGTGAATACTGTGTCTAACCTAAGAATTATCTGCAGTTAAAATATATATTTTATACCTAACCATAAAACTATAGTTTATACGTGTATGTGTATGTTGTAAAGTGTGCAACTGGGAATACTTATAGGAATAGGATAGGGACAGGATAAAGGAAGGAAGTAACCGGGGCCCTAACGGGCCCCGGGGGTCCGCTCCAACCACCCCTTCAGACCCGTCCTAAAACCACACCAAGCAAGGACAGGATAATGATGGAGAGAGTAAAACCTGATTCCATATGTAAGTAAGTTTGGAAGAAATTCTTCCTATCCCATCGATGCTCGCCCAAACACTACGTCTCCATGTAACACGCACAGATCAAAAGTGAAGTATTCACTAGTAAGCCATATAGAGGACATACTAGCAAATTAATATTATAGTGAAATTGCCTAGCTGCAAGCAGACAAGGCAGGTATAATGTATAAGCTCCCACTTGAATGACTGGGTAACAAATCCACAATCTTTTCCATTATGTAGTCTCTTCTCATATAGTGAGCCTCACAAACTAAACATAAGTACTTCGAAATGCGAACCGCTACAAACTAGGAAGAACCAGTCTCACATAGTTTAGTCATCCAAGATGAGAAAAATGATGTAGAGTGATGTATTATATGAAATCTATGCGTAGACACATAGAACACAATATTTTGAGTAAGCATCGGTGAAACCGGATGAATAGATCAAGTTACAATAACATTGAACTTTATCAATATGTTAAATATTAATGTAATCAATCAGGTATACTCACAAGGACAGGGTAAGGTTTATGAAAAGACTAGTCAAAACCATTAATCATTACCGCTGCTAGAGTTTCCCAAATCATACAATGTATCAAAAATCATAGGTATATCTGTCGAATATATGGTTGCAATATTTTGAAACACAAGAGGACACTTATCATATCTTGTTCTACCACGAATTCTGAATTATTGGCATTACAAAATACGAATTTTAGGCCGGGTGAGTACGAACACTAGATGCTCACAAGGATCCATCTAGTCGAAGTCCCTGGATAGCATTGACCTAAACGGATATGAGCATGTCGGTTTACACAAGACTGCTCAAGTGTAAAAAGCCATGGTTCACACCATCCATCAGCCACTACTTAACAAGTCGCCACAAACATAAATCACTGTTGACAAATAATCAGGTTTGATTATCGTTCAAAAGCAATAGAGTAAGTATGGCACGTATCCAGAAAACATTAAGATAAACATTTTGCCTATCATAATATTAGCCGGAAATACTTCCACTGGCTGACTCGGTACTACCACGAGAGGGGTAAATCCTATAATAAAACACAATTTGTTTGCAATCATATACTGGACCACAGACCCAGATAAGTACAATCATTGAACATTGAAAGTTATAGATAGGTAAGTAATTATTACAATTATTATAAAATTTTGGAAGCTCAGCATTACCTCATTCCTGCAAACTAATGCCAACCAGAACTAAGGCCAGACATTACCTTACAGAAACTACCATTCCTCACAAAATTACCTCGCTCTGAACTTCCTCAACTCGCTGGAAAGCTTACTCTGAGTCCATTCAGAACTACACAATAATCTGTAGGTATATTGGGTATTGTAAATGTTTGTAATGAGTGTATATGAATTGCGAAGAACAATAATGCTTAAATACAAATAATTTATAATAATAAATATAATGAGTATAGTAAGTTACATGTGACTGCTAAATATTGATTGAATGGACAATGTCATGCTCAATTGGACACTTGAACTCCTCTCTCCCAGCTTAATAGTTACTTTAACAAATAGTGCACAACAAGTACTACTGTTGTAGAGTCTTATTCAATGGAGCAAAACACTACGCCATTCACATAACACATAAAATAATATTTAAACGAATTTTCGTATGCAGTGCACAATTTTCTCTAGAATAATAGGTAGGTAGGTAAGTACCTAGTGTAAAACCTAGACATCTCCTAGACAATGTCCTCCTAACGACTACTGTCCTACGACTAGGTATATACTTCGACCAGCTACGTCCTATCGTTCCTACAATTTTATCCACAGTAATCCACACTATTAACAGAATTACGAGTGGCTGTCCTATCGCATACGTATTTTTTTATAGTCGTCGTCATGATCTGTCTAAGTCGCCTCTTGACGACTAACTGTTTGATTAAATTAGAATAACCTATCTTAATGAAAGGAAATTTAAATTTTAGTTTTCTATTTATGTAGAAATTTGTCTTGGAATTTGTTTATACAGCCTAACTAACAAAAGAAAAAAAAAAAAAATTCTCTGAAAAGAAAAATAACGACACACTTATTATTATACGCACATTACGATACGAGCCGTATAAATAATACAGCTTAGAAATTGGTAGCCACAACGAAATCTTATCTCATCAAATATTAGTTTATTTAATTTAACGATTTAGCAAGAAACGGTGAAAATGGTACCTTTACGAACTCGATTCTTAACACCGAATAACTTACACATCTAGTCAAGAAACCATGCTCTACTCACCCAGAACCGGATACTTAACTGCAACAGCAAGTCTAAATCCTTCATAAAGATCTTTAAATACCGAATTTTACAGTTTCTCAACGTCTCCGGATTTCAAAAACCATAAATTCTCCCGCTCTGTTCTTGTTAGATAAGTAAAGAAAACAAACGTCACTTGACATTATGACGTCCTATAAAACTGTTATCCAAAACAATCGCACGTGAGATACAAAGTTGCATTTTGGATCAACTTGAGAATAACAAGCACAAATACAACCTATTATTAATATAATTCAATCAACAATACTTATGTCAAGGTAATTATAATCAATGCATTCCACTAATAATTGTACCTATATTTTAAATTTTATATTCCTCGGATTAAAAGTTAGCTTTTCAAGAACCGTGTCCTTCTTGTGTATAACCTAGACACCGTTAATAGGTAAAACATCTTATTATGTTTCAGGTACCCTAAGCGGCTGAAGTTAACCTAATTACCTATAGGTATCCATTGAACCTATGATAACACTAATACTCAAAATATAGTTATAACTTGTTTCCTGGTTACAATACCTACTTCTAAAATTGTCCACACTGCTCCTAGGTAAGAGTTTGATAATGTTTCTGCCTTTTTCATGATAATCTAGTAACATTAAACTCAAAGCAAATTTTCCCACATTGATCATTTTCCAATTATTAACTCAACTATCAATGTATTCCGTTAAATTGAATCAATTATTTATAACTATAGTGGGAGCACTGTAAATATTGCCATAATTATAGCAAGAACAACTTACAAGACCTTATTTATAAAATTATTAAGTATGTAGAAAATTTTCCTACAGTACTCATAAAAGAATCTGAATGATTCAGTTGTGGATCTAGTTAATTCTAATGTAGCTATATTAGAGTCATTAATTATGATGAGATTCTATCACAGGCACACAATTCCAGGTTGTAATTTTAACAAGGATACAGATTGTAATATTTCAATACATTAACAGATGGTATAATCTATTTCAGAAGAGTTCCAATCCTACACTGTGGATGCTAAACAAATAATGATCAAAATTGTCTACCTTATTACTAAAATCATGGAAGAGAAGGAAAACCGGATTAACTAAGAATTTAATAGGATTTTTGAAGAAGTGTGACGTGTCTGAATGATATCTGGTTATGAGACCCCTTTTTTATTAATATTTCAAGTTAAACTTCTATGCTTTTGCTTGTACGTTAGACCACTAGTGTTATTAGTTAAGCTTTAAGCCTATTATCCAACGAGGAGAAAATAAATTGAATTTTCACTGTTCCCTGTATTTTCTTTTTATTATTTTATAGCGCCATGTATTTTGAATCAGTGTCTATGATATTGTGTAGTACCTAGCTAACCCTAACTGCCTAATCTTGGTCAACATCTGTTAGAGTCCGTCCTAGTTTACACTTGGATGTTATGGGTCCACTAACTAAATGGCACACCTTGAAGCCAGTATTAACAACAGGCAAACCATTAAAACATATTCAATTCAATTCAATTCATGTTATGTCTGTCAGTCATTTGCATAATATAGTAAAATTTGTAAATAAAACTCACCGAACTATTGGGAGCAGCTTACTCAACCCAGAACTTCGTCACTACCTACTCACTTTCACAGTATACTTAAGTACTAAACCACTGACTTCAGCGGTTAATTCAAATATAATTATTCTCAAGAATACTATGACCGTTCAGGACGGTGTCAACACTCCGAATCCCGAGCCCGCTCGCCTCTCCGCCTTCGTTCCTTATTTCTTTCTTATGAATCTTTGTTTCTCCACCGTACTTTACCGAATTCCAAGAATTTTATGCAAGTTTATAAGTAGTTTGCACATGTCAAGTTTGGGTCCTTGAAACTATCCTATTCACTCGTAACTTGAGAAAAGCCCTTGGAAAGCCGTTAGTGTCACGAATTCTGTTATTTATTATTGCTTTACTATGGCCACATTTTGTTATTTTAACTGCTGCTCCTTTTGTTGAAGACCAAACATATCGATAACACGTGCCAACGTTTTTTTTATAATTTACGAAACCCTTAAAACATTGGTCAGTGCAAGTAGTGATTTACATTGAAACTTGAATATTTTTACAACATTTATATCATAGCGTCACATTTCCCATCTATGGTCGAATAGCATACCTAGCAACCTATCTAAGTAACTTAATGTCGTTTTTCATGAACTTTGGAATTGTTGTAATGGATAATATAAAAATATATGCTGTTTTCCTTATAAACTATAGAAATAAGGCAATATTATAGTTTGGTTTGTTACATCAGGTAAACCATTCCCTAGAAGAAGACGGCACTCAGTCATCTAATCTAGAATCATGTCAAGCCGAGACATCAAATGTAGTGTCATGTTTCTCTAATATGAACAGGCAAGTGTTATTGCCCACTGCGATAGTAAACGTAGAAACGAGAAATGGCAGTTTTCATCTTAGAGCTCTTCTTGATCAAGGTTCACAGGCTTCATTTGTAGCAGAGTCAGCTGTGCAAATGTTTGGCCTCAAAAGAGTTTCTAATGATTGTTATATTTCAGGGTTAGGCAGTGACCAAGGTTCATCCTTGCAGTCAAAATGGACCGTTATGGTCAAAATTCAGTCACGCCATGATCCCAGCTTTACACTTGAAGTAAAAGCTTATGTTTTGAGAGAGCTCACCTCTCTTCTACCAGAGAGAAAATTGAGGGTTCCAGTATTTTCTCCTCAGATGTCTGCTTTAGATCTAGCAGACCCAATGTTCAATACTCCAGGTAAAATAGATATTTTACTAGGGGCTGAAGTATATGGTAAAATTTTAAGGAATGGTGTTATCAAAGGTCCACCAGGTTCACCGATTGCACAAAATACCAAACTTGGATGGATACTTTCAGGCTATATATGTTCAACCCAAAGTTATGAACAGACACAGAAACAGAATAACGAGATTACTAGTATACATACTCAAGTGACTATGAACAATCTCATGGGACGTTTTGAGGAACGAGAACAACCATCTTCAGGGCCCTTATTCTCTATGACCACTTTGCGATTCCTTGCTTCAAAACCACGCCAATATCGTTCATGGTTACGACATTTTCAAAATTCGTATTCTCTATGACACTTAAATGAAACCGTGTGATATGAACGTGACTTGCGCGTGGTTTGAACTGTCAAAAATTCCACGTTTTAGAAACGCGTGGAATCAACGTGGAATCTGCAAGGAATCGTTGTGACTGTGAAGATATTTATTGTTTTTGTGCTAAAAACTATTTAAATAAATCTATAACGTACCTAAGGCCAAAGACCTTCTAAACACCATCTCTTTCATTAAGTATTTCAGTGAAATTTAGTGTCAGCTATTTATATTATAATCTACTATTACTAAGATTTTGTAAATTTTGTATCGAATTAAACCACATGTAACTATAAAACTATTTTATTATGAACTTTTATGTAAGTATTTTGCACGCAACTACCGACCATTCTTGATCTACACTTATGAATGAACTTGTGAATCACATTTTTAAACAAATTGATTTCAATGAAGTAAGATGTTTTAGTTTTACATCGCTTTTAAATCTGGAACAAATGCAAAAGACATATGTTAGGGGCTATGTAAGTAAATTCGATATTATAAGGCAAGTAACTTGTAACATTTTTGGGAGTAACAAACGATTAGGTACTTACAATAACAAATCGCTTCAAATAAAATACCGCCAAGTACATCAAAATTCTTCAAACAAAATATACTCGTAGGTACAATATTAATGTTTTGAAGTGTATGTATATATTTCCATTGAAGTACTAAGTATTATTATTTCTTTCTTGTAATAAACATATAATAAACAGACAAAATTGAATCAATTAATTTTCATTGTAAAAATCGATAACAAGAAATAAAAAAGTAAAAAGGAACGTTCAAAAACGTTCGAACGTTTTGGTTTTGCTGCGTGTTTGTTTAAATTATTGAGTAATATTTTTTCTTTGTTATTGCTAAAATTGCATTGTTATGATATAAACGATTAAATATTAATATAAACATAATAAATCACAGTTAGTTGTTAGTGAAATTAAATTTTGCAAGTAATAAATTTAAAATCTTAAAAGTTTTAAGTTTAGTTTTCGAACGCACTCGTGACTTCATAACGTACCAAAGACAATTTGTCTTGGAGGTGTCTTGGAGCGCGGTGGGACTTACAGAATAGAGATGACCAGATTCCTTACCGTGACAAGATACGATATTGACTGGGTTTATGCGTGGTAAGGTTTAAGTGTGGAATCTAAGTGGTCATAGTGAATAAGGGCCCAGTTAAGAAAAAATGTCTGACTGAAGAACGAACAACTCAAGTTCAAGCAACATTTGATGCATCTTGTTCAGTCAATAATGAACCTTTAAAGGAGGATCTCGTGCCAGGTCCAACTCAAATTATAAATGATACAAGGGGTAATGAGTTAGAAAAGAAACATGAGAAAACTACATGTCACATTCTTCGATTAGATTCAGAGTCATTATCATCCCGGTATTCGTCATTAAAAGGGCATTTTAGAGTTGTTTCTTATATACGTCGATTTCCAAGATTTAAAAAGAAGAAAGTCAAGAACGTATCTAAACATATTATAAGATCATTACTTACCTGTATCCTGTTGTGTCAGAAGGATATTTTCCTAGAAGAGATAAAAAGTTCCCAAATTATGGGAAAGGTTAAGAAGAAAACTAAACTTACCTCGCTTTGTCTATTTCTTGAGAGCGATGATATCCTCAGGGTGGGCGGTTGTTTGTAGAAAAAGGAAAATATAACCTAAAACGTCCAATACTTCTGCCGCATCACTCGCATTTCACCTATATGATTGGCGAATAATCGTATTATACAAGGCAATCCTCAATTAATGCTGGTACACTTACCTAAAAGGTGGCAATAATATGTACAACGATTTCTCCAGGACTTTTGGAGGCGTTGGTCCCATGAGTATTCAACTCAATTGTAACATAGCTATGTTACAATTGAGTTGAATACCTATGCATAGGTACAAGTGGTCAGATATATAACTTCCGAGCTTTATGTAGGGGATGTAGTTTTAATAAAAGAATGACCTCCCCCGTCCCGACGATGGTTGCACGGCATTATTACTGCAAAACATGTTGGTTCGGACAATCTTACGAGAGTTGTAACACTACGATGTAAAGGATCTCTAATCAAAAGATCTGTGTCCAAACTTATAATATTAACTGTTACTAAATAGAGGCTTAGTAAATATTACATTTTGTTTCGTAACCAAACTATGACGAGTTTTTGTTTGTATTTTAATTTAGCTATTGGATATCATTGTTTTGTTTATATTAAGTGAACTATAGTTTTACTTAAGTTGTTTGTTTGATGGACGAGCTGTCCATGGTGGGCGGTATGTTAAGTTTGCTTTTATCATTGCTTACATTTTTATACTGTATGATTAATATTATTTTCTAGTCTATGTATTTTGCTCTTTTGTCTTTTCTTGTCATTTTTCACTCATTCTATATTTTTTCCTTTTATGTACATTTGTAATTTTCTTCAATATAAATTTACCTGATTTTATTTAAAGTATCATTTCTTTCAACGACCCTTTGGGAATTGTACACTAGTGTTTTATTTTTATGCATTCTACATAGGTATAGTATGGCCATTATGGGCTACCAGAGTCTGAAACTTCAACGATATTACAGAATTAAAAGAATCTAAGTACCTACATATTTTTCTGTATTCATTTACAATTTAACTTTGGTTTAAGCATTCAAAATTAAATCTATCTTGATCTACAACATCATAGATAGGCCATCGTCATTTCTCCTAGTGATTTAACAGTTGTTGACAGTCTGTTATCTGTTATACAGGGTGTTAAAAGACCCATAACGAAAACGAATTCTCCCCATCTTTCCTATCATTTTCTTTTATGGAACCAAATCTGGGAAACTGATAGTTAAGGAGTTATTGAGGATCAAAGTCAATATTTATTTTTAAAGATTATCGTTTAAAGTTACAGAACCGCAATGAATATCAAAACCAATAAATGAAACTGGATTTCGGCCGCCTACACGAACCCTCTAGACACACGTACACGTTGTTGCACACAATTTTTCGTGTGTAAAAATAATACCCAATTTTTGAAAACGAAAAATACAAGTCGTTTCCCAGCAATTATTTTTACATGTTTTTATTTAGTTTGATGTACACTACTCATATATTACGGCTTCGGTATGGGTCTTTTGACACCCTGTATAGTGTATTACAGAAACATTATTTTCGTTATCACTGTTATTTAACGCCATATTGCTTTATTCTCACATCAAATTTTAGGGTTTGCATAAGCCGTGCTTCACGTCCACATGAACACTAGAGCTATACATAATATTAGCATTTCTAATCAAAAGCAACATCTCGAGGCGTCCGGCGCGGCTATTACCTATCCTTGCAACAGCAACGCGACAGCAGAAATTGCGCGATAATTGCTTTGCGTCAGGTATCAACAGTGCGGCATCTACCGAACAAACGATGAACTACAATGTGCATTCATTTAGTTCCTGTTATTGCTACCAAATTGTTTTTGGCGCTAGCGTCACAGCAACACGTGGCGTCTCACTCTCCCACCTAGGTTTGAGCGCGAGAGAATGAGACGCCGTTATAAGAACCATCAGCGAGCGATTAGTCAGTAATCATATACGTATTACCATTTTTATTTTGACGTTCCCCAGCGATCTCGCGATATCAGCGCGATAAAAATATTATATATACGTAATAGCCCCGCCGAGCCACACGTATAAACATTTTAGCGCCAGGAAGCAGTTGCAGTTCCATAAAGCTAAAGGTTTTGCATAGTTTTTCTTGGAAAGTGGGTAACTTAAAACGTGAAGTAACATAAATATTACGAGGTAGCGAGGTAGCGTGTTTAGCAGTTGGGGTCATATATAACGCATGACAGAAGTTAGATATCATTACAGGTCTGAACGTGCACTGTTTCGCCACTCGGCCACATGATTGTCGTCACGTCGCATCGTCGCGCGCGCCTTTTCTTCAGATATTTTTTGTTTAAAACAACTCCAAATAAAATACAATACACCATGTCTGCTAATATCAAATGGGACGTCGAAACAACTATTAAATTTATACAGTTATATAAACTACATCAGAGTCTGTAGATGTCTGTTTCAATCTCCAGAATACAAGATAAAGCAAAAATGGGATGCAGCATATAATTCCATAGTTAATAATTTTCTTTTTACGATCCATCCTATCCGAATTGTAGTCTCAAAACTGACTGTGCTAATTTTAAAACATGTGTGAACAGCTACTCGCTTACATCACTGTCTCGGCCGAGAAACGTTTGCTCGGTACGTGTGATCAAGGCATAACAGGGACGAGCGAGCGAGCAGTGACGCACGAGACGCGAGAGTTTTGTTCGTCACCTACTTTACCGATTTTAAAATGGTGAATCATTAATAAAAGCAAGTAAACATTGTGCAATATTTAATTGATTAAACACACATCGCGATTCAAATTTAACTTTTTTTTAAGTGTAAACTTCTTTAGCGCCGTTGTGCACATCAGAGTTTTAAATTTTTGGGATGGGTAAAAAAATTTAAAGTCGCGTGAGGACACGTGACCCTGATCGAAAATTCGTAGGACGGAGGGAGAGTAGACCGCCGGCGGCGCGGCGTAAGAGAAGAAGCAATGTCCCCCTCTCTTTCTATCGCGCAGCGAAAATGTGTGCCTGCTACAGCTGTTTCGTTTAAGCGATTTTCACTTCTGCCAGCACTGCCGGAGTGCAACCCGTTGTATTTTTTATATCTTGTTCGCTTCGTAATATTATGTCAATCCGGTTTGATGCGAAACCTACCTACATAAACACATATTGAAATAATATTGAGTTTCATAGACAAACGTATGCCGTATCTATCGTCTCGAGTGCAGTGCGTGGCGCGCTCGAAAACAAACGCGCTCATTGCACTAATTGCGAATTCTTATTCATGTTTCGCGCGGCATTGGCCGCTGCGCGTTATCACTATGGGTTCCCAGCAACTTATAGTGAACGAAGTCCTGGCTTTCATCCAGAACGCCATCGACACAATGGACGAGGTCGGCATTGTCCTGATCTGCAAGTCGAACTTCAAAGAAGATGAGATTTGCAGTGGAAAGGCGCTGCTGTTTCGGAGCATCGGGAAAGCCGATGAGATGCCATCTCGACGAAGAGATGGAGGTGCGAAGAGTCTCCAGGATATCATCACCTGTTTGAAGGAGACCGACCCAGACGACGTGCCGACTTTCGTGGCTAAGGAGCTGCACAAGCTGCCCCCCGTCACTTTCGACCACGTCGACGTCACCAGGCTGTTGAAGGACATCACCTCCCTAAAAACAAGCTTGGCAGTGCAAATTAGAGGTTTCAGATAACACCATCTGTGAGTTGCGAGCCCAAGTCATGTTGTTAAGCAATTCGACGGCGGCAAGTAGGTCACCCGAGGCCTCTTAACACTCGACGTGGGGCGCAAAATGCATCCATCGGCAGTTTCGAGTCGACGCATATGGATGCGTCACCGGTCGCCGCAACTAGCGATGCGCCGCGCCCCGCCGCCCGCCCCTCCGCCCCGGCGGAGACGTCACGCGTAAGCACGTCGACCCCTCAACGTGCGTACGCAGCAGTCACTGCTGCCAACCGACCCGTCAAACAACAACTCGAGCGGGTTACGAATGAGGGGGATGATCAACAACGACCGGTCTCCAAAGGTGTGCTGCGGAGACAAGATGACGGCTGTGATGATGACGGCTTCAAAAAGGTGGAGAAGAGGAAGAAGCCTACTCGTCGCAACCTTTGTGGCACCGCCCCGGCCGGATGCAACCAGCTGCTGCGGCCGGCGGTCCCGACGACACTGTTGTACGTGTCCCGGCTGCATTACTCCACAAAATGTGTGATTGTGGAGTACATCAGAACGAAGACCAATTTCATCCTGAGGGTCGACCGGTTGGAGTCCCGCCACAGTGTGAACTTTAACTTATTTGTGGTGAGGGTACCAACTGAACATCTGTCGACCTTCATGAAGGAAGATTTTTGGCCGAAGGGTGTCCTGTTCCGGCGGTTTCGGGGTCGGTTATCGGACACCGCAATGCGCAACACGTCGCCGTCGTCTTTACGTGTAAAATAATTAAATTAATGTTGTTATTTTATATTTTATGTATGTCTAGTTTTAAGGCATATATCTATGGGCCATTGTAGCCTGATTGCAAATAAATAAATAAATTTAAAAAATAAAACGGTTAAAGAAGTAGGTACGTACTTTAGGTATGTATGCCAATTTCTTATACTTTTGATAGGTATTAATTACCCTTACTTTACTTTTAACCCTTACTTATTTTACCTACCCATGTATTTTATTTACTTTGCAACAACATGCTTCTTAGTAAATGTGTTGTTTCTGTTAAAGCTGTTAAGTTTCTTGCGGCCGTTCATCTTGTCAGTTAAAAGATGCCCTGAATGGCTGGTAGGGAAAAAAATGTACGATCCGAAAGCACTTATTTATAAAATATTTTGACTTTGACTTTGCACATATCTACACAAAATCTACCTATAAATAAATTAATAATAAATCTCTTTTATTTCTCTCTTATCGTATGAGGATTAGTGGCCGGCCACCTCTGGTGTAAGAGTTTATCAAGCCGCCTATAAAGCCTCTGTCCTGGCTTAACGCTGTTATCAGATGTTAAACGTGCCCTCGGAAGCACGAAAACACACATTTTATAATACCACTTTACGGTCACCCATCCAACACCTAACCGGACCGAGAACGTTGTTTAACAAACGTAATCTTGCACTTTATTGCATCGCAGCAAAACTAGCTATTCGTTTGATTGGGTTTGCAGACTGAACTTTCTGTACTTGTCGTCGTCTCAGCCACCTAACACCCACTGCTGGCAATAGGCCTCCCCAAAAGGGGGGGTTTCCTATAATCGCCACGCTTGGCAGGCGGGTTGGCGATCGCAGTATGACCAAGTTTGTAGGAGACGCTGCTGCCCATCTCCTGAAGGCTGAGTCCCTTAGTCGCCTTTAACGACACCCTCGGGATGAGAGGGGGTGTAGTGCTATTCTAAGCCGACACTACACAGCTATACTTGTACTATTTAGTATTCTGTGGTTTAGTTTACCTTGATTACGTTACGTATCACCATCGTCCAAGATAGTTAGTCGTCCCATCAAAACAAAAATCTGACATGACCCTGTTGATTTATTGATGAGTTAACTGTATTTTTTGTTCTTGAGAAACCTATACACAATCACAAATACTCATTGATGTTAATATTTAACAGAGCATCACTAATCTTTGATTCTTCTGAGATTTTCGTCCACTCTGTTAATTGAGATAAACTGGCCAAGTATTTAAATTATGGTTTCAAAACACGTTTTAATCCATAAAACTTGATTAAATTCAAATAAACTCTTGAATCCACTTTACGCCACCAGATTTTCACACTGGCTCGTCAGCCAATCATTGACGATTGTGTCAATCGATAGTTACACTAGCCACTGACTGAACAATAGAAAAAAGGGGGTAGTAAGATTTCATAGAATGTTGGATATTTTCTAATTGATCTATTTTTTTTATAACTATTTTGGTGTCATTAGAAACATTACATTACAAATGGTTTTATTTTTTTAACGTTTTCTTTTTTAGAAATTGGCTGGTGTAATAGCACTTTGTCTTCTGAAAGAAAGAAAGAAGAAAGAATGAAAATACATTTATTTTTCCCCTTTCCGAAGAGACTTGATTGCTATATGCCGTTGTACCTACTTATCTATAAGTTTACTGATAAAATCAGCGACATATTTACGACCAGAAAAGCGCGTTATCCATTTCCTGTATACAAAATATTCTCGATATTCCTTCTAAGCTAAACACTATCTATTGGATAGGATCCAAACTACAAACGTAGATGTAATCACACTCGGTCTGGATAAATTAGAAAACGACGGAGTTTCAGTACCCACAAAAGATATATAAAAAGGATTGGCCGTACAAATCGACAAATCTATGGGCTCAAGAGCAAATACGGACCAAAATGATCCGACGTAATGCCGTCCTTCAAGGAACGATTTTAGGACCACAATTGTTTTTGTACTAGGCTTGTATAGTTGGATATTTGTATTTTAGCGAGATCTTCTAGTACAAGTATTCTTAATACTTAAAAGAGGATCTCCATGCACTGTTATAGTCTGTAGTTCTATTGTTACGAAATAAATATTTTTGATTTTGATTTTGATTTTTGATATTTTTTTTAAAACTTAGATATTGTATAATTTTTTCAACAATGTGTATATTATTCACTCAGTAAATACGACGAATAAATCACTGTAAAAGTGTGTCTACGCTAACAAGACGAACACTAGCCGCACATTCGTAAACTCGAACTAGTACGCCTCAAAACTCCAAAAGTATTTGAATTGTTCGTAAAACTGTGATATCTGTATGAACTTTGTACGTCAATAAGTACTTGACGCCCAGAACGCGACTCGCAGATTACGGTTACTGTAAAATTGTTTAAATTAAAAAGCTCTTAAGTAAAGGATGAATGAAATATTTTCAGATAGTTCGAAGTTCATGTCAAAATCAATCTCGATACCTGTATCTTTCATAATGTAATAAAAAAAGGCATAAAGTACGAATCTACAACACTTGACCGCTGCCTAAACAAATGTTTTCTTTTATCAAAGGCAGGCCTTTCTTCGAAAGGGTCATTTTCAAACATCTGTAGCAGAAGGTATCGCCTACCGGCCGGCTACAGGAGGCTCCCGGACGGCAAACGCTCGGTCCATTTCACAACAATAAGATTGTTTGCTGGCCGCTGGTTAGTTCCCTTTGTGAATGAGTTAAAAACGAGTCGAAACGTTTCGTTACTTTGCGACACGCACTGTTTTGCAGACGTCGCGAATACTTTGAATTCAAAAATTGTCGAATGACGATCATATTATTATCCTATTCTATTTAAGTTCTTATTCCATATCAAATCCTCATTTAGCGCTAATCTAAATTACTAGTATGTCGTAATTAATTAATATCTGAATTCATATTTATATGGCGATGGGGATTTCTAATAACGTACTGATGTCAAGTCGTCAATTACCGCCTATACTCTGAAAATCCTTTTAAAACTACAAAAAAATTCACCCATATTACCTATACGCTTAAGTCTCTTGCCGTAAGGTCAATGCTGGTCGCCGCGAGTACAAACCCCTCTCGCTACAAGCGCCAGTGGTCTCGTATCGTTCGTTAATATTGTGTTTACTCAATTGAACTGTTTTATTTTATTGTGGAAACTGTCTTTGGCTTTTGTATTACTCATTAAGTATAGCATTAAGGTTGTATGCTGTTTGTTTCCCAAAAATAAATTAAAAAAATAAAAATTGGTCGTTGATAGCTAATAACTCCTATGCGTTACTGGACGTCCTACGCGCTATTACCCACACCATAAACTTTATTAACCTTGTGCCCATTTTTAACCCCTGACGCAAAAAACGGATGTTATAAGTTTGACCGCATTATTAATTATCTTTGACTGACTCTACTACCAAATACTAGTTTTAAAAATATATAAATGATTGTCAAAAAAGTAAAAACACTGATTCTGTATCTATATAAGAAAATTTAAGAGATATCCTAATTATATAGTTACTGTAAGAAAATATTCATAAGCGGAATCAAGCCGCCTTGTTTTTGGAACGCCACAGCATTGTTTTTGGAATTAGGTCCCTATTTTGTAAAATTTTAAGAAGTTACTATAATTTTCAAGATTTATCATTTTACAATAAAAAAAATGCTTTCACGCGTGCTGTTTTCTTTAATTTTATATTTAATTTTCCAGATATATTCAGGCTTAAAGTTAGGTAGGCGTTATTTGACATCAGTACCTTAATTCATTATCATTCTAAACGCTGCATTCTTATTCCCCACATGACCATGTTTTATTTGCCCCGGCCGGTCTGAGTCCGAAGCCTATTTGAAGACTTCCAGATCGGCCATGGTAGATCATGGCCAGGGGGTAGGCTTTCAGTAATGGGGACGTAAGGAGTAAGTAGGGTCACTTTTTCACGCCATAGGTCACCTCACATGTTTGGGTTCAATGGACAACGGTTCGATGCAGGCTTTTCAGCCTCGGGCGCGCCGCAATGTGACCGTACAAAGGGTGTTGTGAATCGCTGTCCACCTTAGCTCTTTCAGAGGAGCTAGCTACAGCCCTGCGGACATCTGGAGGCGCCATACCAGCTAGTGGGTACATCAAACTTACCGGGGTCGGCTTAAGGCAGGCCATAATGATCCAGCAGGTCTCATTTAGCGCTGTATCCACCAGCCTAGCATGAGCAAAGCAACTCCACCCGGGACACGCGTATTCGTCTGCCGAAAAGGAAAGCGCCAATCCAGATGTCCGCAGAAAATGCGGTGAGGCTCCCCAACTTGTTGTAGTGAGACGTTGCAGCAGGTTGTTGCGAATTTGCACCTTCTTTTTTAATTATTTGGCAGTTTTAATTGAATGTGAGTGACCTGTCCAAAATTACGCCAAGGTACCACGGTGACCTATTGTGAGCTACAGCCACACCCTTGACGATGAAGACGATTTACATTATTTCGCTGCTGACATAGGAAAAACTAAAATAAACTCTAAACTATAAATCTTACTTTTACAAAACCACTGGAAACTTATGTAATGAAAACCATGATAAATAAACATTGCACTCGATCAAATAAAGCGGCGTCGTACGTTCATGTCGTTTCGTAAACACCAATATTAAGTCTGTGGCGGGCAATAACTCAAGAAACCGAGACGGAAACTTGTGATTTTTCAGTGGTCGGTCCGTCTGTCCGCGTTAGGGGCGTGATGTATCTACAGTCCTTAGGTCTTGACCCACGGATGATTTAAGCGAAGCGATTCGAATACTATAAAAGCACACGAGTAATATACCTACTGGCATACCGTGATAATGACGGACTGGAATAGTACTTATCGCCTCTCGTATCGTATCTTGTATTTAGGATAAGAAATATAATAAGACGAAACAGACTAGTGTCTTCTGAAATCTGGATGATTATTACTAAAGCGGGTCCATTATGACCCCACTTTTTTGAGACGACAGTTTTAAAGCTTTTAGAATTGATGTTTTATCTTGTAGAATTAGAAATTAAGTGGCAAAAATAGTTTTGTACTAATGAATTGCACAGTGCTTCTAAGCGAATGGTGCGACAGCAAAATCCTCCAAAAAGGATGGAAGGATGGCGAAGGTTGAGGATTCCGGGAGAGCCGCGCTCGGCTGACTCAGATATTACTTAAAGGTATGGTCAGGTATGATGAAGGCAAAGAGTCTCGCCGTTGTTCCAAAAAAAATCGTTAGTCGCTTCCAATGAGTTCCTGATAATATTCATGTCTACACACTGTTTTGGCGATATGCCAGCGAGTCGCAATCGACTAAAGTCGCTGCCGCTGTGTAGTGTGGATCCAGCTTTAGAAAAAACAGTGTGAACTGTCAACCTCTAAAAAACAATAAGTAAGACTTCTCTTTAAATAACAGGGCTCCTACGTCTTGTGTAAAAATAGAAACTATAGCTATGAAATCGCTTTCTCTAAAAACTATGGCTTTCTCGCCATGGTTGGACATGTACCTTAGTTATTGCGGGACTTGGAATAAAACATTACTCCTTGATAGCTGGCCGCGTTCAATTTTCATCGGTCATAAGGTGTCCGACAAATGTGCCTATTTTTTCATCGCAAATAGTATTCAATTGGGGTTTCTATGAATTCTTGTGGAAAATTTATATCAAGAGATCAATCGCTTTAGGTAATATCTGAAAATAATGTTATTACAAGTTAGATAGATAGCTTATTCAAAACAATAATCGCTCTTGAAAACAAAGAATCATAATCCCGTCTGAGAATTCTCTTGTGGTCGAGTCGACTTTTTCCAATGTTTTTATATTTAAAATTCATCATAAACAATCACAATTCAGCGCAACAATTTTGAAATTTTGTCCTTCAAATATTTACATTAACCCAACACAGATTTCAATTGCTTAATGCCCGTAACAGAAAAGTTTGACTATAGCATGTAAAAGTGTTCCAAAAACTCATTTTAAAATTGCAAATGCTATCCCGTAATACCCACCAAGTAAATTTAAGCGAAGATTATATCAGTCTTGAATAGTCTTCAAATCGGTGGATAATGGAAAAAGTTGTATCCGGAACGAACAAAACATTCAGATTGTTTGATCAAACGGATGGATGCTTGAAGTATTCTACTTTGTATTCAGTTTTAATATGGTCAAAGTAGTTGTGGATATCCATAGGAACTATTCAATTCAAATTCAATCTTTTATATAAGGTGTTAATTTATTAAGGCCGATCGAGCTGGGGGCCTACCGCCATGTCATTGTTTCAAACTTACCATGCTATTTCGTACTATGAATCTCATAAAGTAAGCTTGTTTTTTGACGGAAGTTTTGTGACGTCTTCGCTCAATCATTGCCTCCAAAGTGTGAAGTATGTCAAAACTTAACAACTTCAATAAAAACAAAACGCAAACAAAACGTTCTCATTACATGATGGTTTCTAAAAGATGGCGGTAGGCCCGCAGGGCTGCTCAGGTCAACGATATAGAAAACAAATTTTTGCAATTATTTTTTCGAAACTTTCTGATTTCGACCGCCGACTCAAATAGCTAAATCACCCATTTCCTTGGTTACTTACTTAAAACAAATTTGGTTTTACGTTGGGTTGCTTATGCTGTTATTCAATAGGTATCTAATGCTTAAAATATGAAAGTTAAAATAAATTCTTTTTTTTTTATATTGTGTTCTACATCGCTGACCCGAGCAGCCTCTGCTTGATCGGCACTGATAAATGAACACCTTCAGGTACTAATAAAACAATACCGTGACAGACAGACAACGCACAGCCCAAACGGCTGAACTGATTAAGTTGAAATTTTACATTCAGGATTCTTTAACGATGTAGGCGAGCAATAAAAAAAGATTTTTTGATAAAATACAAAAAAATCAATATCATTTATTCAATTTAGGCTGGTTACAACACTAGCTACGCCATCGGTTCACAAACCCTACGGCGGGAGACCTTGTAACGAGAAGAACCGGCAAGAAACTCGTCAATGGCTATTTTTTCTCCCTGTTTTATTTCATACAGTTTCATATTCTCATGGTAACCGGAACCACGCGGGTAAAACCGCTGGCGGCCGCTAGTTGGACCTAAATGAGAAAACCAATTACGTATGGTTTTGGTTTTGGTTGTTTAAAGCTATTTACGAATATTTATAGCGCTAGTTTGGATCTAAGTCTAGATTCTTCTCTAGTGGTAGTGATACACGGATACACCCCCATCCCCATCAACGGAAAGTTCCGAAAATATTGAACACAATTAGGGGGCGATTTACAGTGTTTGATCAGACGGATGCATGAGATTTTTATATGTGGTGGAAATTCAACACTATCCATAAACCGCCTCTGTGGTCTAGTGGTAACAACCACCGGTATCAGACCCAGGGGTCCCGGGTTCGATTCCCAGCGGGGGTACATATTGTATTCGGTTTCGTTGGTGGTAGGACTTGTTGTAAGTCCGTCTTGCTAGCTACCACCATCTTATCTAAGCCTGACGCATAACAACAATGTTTTCAGCATTGTTGTGTTCCGGCAGTTAGAGATAAGATATCCAGTCCCTCAGTGGTTGAGGGTTCCGGGAGAGGCTCGCTTCCATCTTCAACCTTATCAATACTTAAAATCAGGTATGATGAAGGATAAGAGTATCCCCGTCGTAAATAAAAAAAAAAAGATAACCTTTAAATGCTGTGATAAATAAATAAAATAAAAATAATTTTGTTGTAATATGATAGGGTCTTTTTCTTTTTCTGTGTGTCTAAAGGCCTAACCTCGAATCTTACGCATCGAAGCGGTCTCATCTTTCGATACATTTACGTCACATTGTAAGTAAATATTATATTTAATTCGATGTAAAAATTCGAGTTTCTAAAGCGTTGTTTTGGGAACACCACCCCAAGATGTTATGCAGTAAGTAAGCAGCGATTGGCATAAGGCACAATATATCCTATTTAGTGTAATCGGTGGAACAACATGTCTCAATATTTTAAAAACGTATACCAATTTACGTATTCTCTTGGCTAACACATCAATATGTTGCTGAAAACTAAGGTGAATGAAGTGAAGGTCCATACATGTTATAGTCATATTGGTTAATCGGATGCCACTTGTCTAGGCCCTCTGTTACCTTGTCTCTTCTGAACCACAGAAACTGTAACGGTATTTGGTATCCCGATATCTAACCAATGTTTTTGTTGTGTATACTCGTATGTCGTAGAATAAAAAATAAATAATAAATAAAAAATAAAAAAAAATCCATACAATCACACCAATTATCTAGCCCACGTTAAGTATCATGAAGAACTTGTGTTATGGATACTAGATAACGGATAAACATACTTATATACTTTTTTTTTTTATGTAAATACATACATAATATACATATTAAACATCCAGACCAAGACAAATAGACATGTTCATTCACACAAATATTTGTCTTGTCCGGGGATCGAACCCGGGACCTCTGGCGCAGAAGGTGGGGTTAGTACCCCTGCGCCAAACAGTTCGTAAAGTATATGAAGTTTCATAATGTGCGTTTTCCAAAGAAAGTTTGAGAATTTTGGTGCACGATTCAGAGCTGTTGAGACAAACGATTAGTTATAACTCTAAGGCCGTTTGTCTACCACCACCGTCACCGGGACGTAACGTCAACGAGATGACGGCGCTAATATAATTTGACGACCTGTTTGGCGCAGCGGTACTATGCCCATCTTCTGCGCCAGAGGTCCCGGGTTCGATCCCCGGGCAAGACAAATATTTGTGTGCATGTACATGTCTATTTGTCTTGGTCTCGGTGTTTGATATGTATATTATGTATCTATTTACAAAAAAAAGTATATAGAAAAAAAAAACCCTCTGTAGCCAGTGCACTGCACAGCTCGTTGCCCGTTGAACAAGACTAACCTTTGCTACCTCGTCGCCGACGACGTAATGTCCCGCCGACGGCGGCGATCTACAAACGGACTAAGGTTAGCCCAAACAAGAGATTCGCCAACCGATCCCATCCAATGTTCTAAGTTTTAAAAAGTCGAATTGCAATTCATAACACTAAGTAATGTTTTCGCCCTTTACTTAATTCCATTTTTTGTTGGCTTTTTCTGTGTTCTGTAAAATTTCATGGACTTAAAGTAGCTGTACTAGAGGTACTAGTATCGCTGGAATTCACACCCCGTTGGGCGTTTTTCCACTAGCCGACAAGACAACGACACGACAACGACACGACAACGGCACGACGCCGGTGCTCTGTTTTTCCACTGAACGGCACAGACACGACACTCAGAATTTTAGTACCAGGCTGCGTATATGGCTTTCCGTTATCACCTCGTCCCAACGAAGTACGACGACATCGATACGCCTTTTTTAACTCTCAACCTCGGAAAACCTGTATCCATTTGGGCACCAGAGGAGACGAATTAGATACTGGATTACAGCGCCTCATCTAATACAAATTCTCTAGAAACCCGTGTTCACCACGTCAACTAAAGAGCGTCGATAGATACGCGTTTTTTAAGTAAATGCGCGTATTACCATCAAAATCCCGAAGCTAGCTCGTCACTATGAAGTGGTGAATTGGATATATGTACTTATCTCCAGCTCTATTGCATTGTTTAAACGGTGACATTTGCTTGCGAATCAGTTGTTACCAACGATCTCTATTGGCCTTTCTATTTTTTCACTAGCTTACACTTTATGGCATTGTGTAAGTGGTGAAATTGGCTTGTCTACGTACTTACTGAGAGTAATAGCGTTATCTGTCTTTTTCTGCAGTGTGCATACTTATTAATACGGCTTTGCGTAGTAAAATTTAAAAAAGTGTTACCCAATGTATAGAGACTAATTTAAGTATAGGATTAACATTCCCTTTGTCATGGAAATAGCAATAAGTATTGAAGAGGGTAATAACTAACCGATCGACTAAAAACTTTTGTGCGATGAAAATACTAGGTGAGCGACTTAGCCGCCAATCTGACTTATCTAAACCAAATTTCCAGCAACTCAACCTAGATTTTTAGTCGGTCAATTTACTAATTTTCAGTCGACAGGTTTATTATATTCCTTTTGAATTTACAGGTATTACTCAACCACTATAACTTAGTGCATGATTACTATATTGACAGGAAAACATAAAAAAGCAGAAAGCTGATTTTTATGTAATAAACTACGTATTTTGTAGGGACGAGTGTAGGTAGGGACGCCTGTCAAGGGCATAGGAGAGCGCTACAACGGTGCCGAAGGCGCAGAGTGCCGCAATCGGGGGACTATACTCCGAGAAGTTTATAAAGCAGCGAAACTTGCCCTCCAGGAGGCGATATGTAGATCGAAAGAGAGCTCCTGGAAGGATTTTCTAGAGGACCTCGATAGAGATCCGTGGGGGCGCCCATATAAAATGGTGAGAAGTAAGATGAGACATCAGGTTCCCGTCACGGAGACTATGGACCCCACTTTGCTGTCTCGGGTTGTGGCAGAGTTGTTTCCGGAGGCGATTCCGGTTGTTCCTCCCTTTGCGCCATTCAGAGGGACAGGTTTGCGTATATTAATACCCGCACAATATCGGTAGTATCGGGACACTTTGATACGCTTGCATTCTTATACACGCGAAACATGGAAAAGAATGTTCATTATTTTTTGTATCTTTATCTAACACTATCTAACAATCAAGGCAAAGACCAAAAAATCAACTACGAGTAGACTAGAACCAGACGCGACTCGAAGCTGCAAAGTTTGTGCAACAAAAGAAGAGACTGTCTCTTCTTCTTCACTTGTTTAGAGACAAGTACAACCTTCGACGGAGAGATTCTCTTAAGGATTTGTTTAAAAAGATTAATATACTAACTTTGGCGGGTCAATACATCTATGATAATATAGTAAGGAAACATCTTGATTTATTTATTAAGCATAGCACAACACAACAATGCTGAAAACATTGTTGTTATGCCGTCAGACTTAGATAAGATGGTGGTAGCTACCCAGGCAGACTCACAATAAGTCCTACCACCAACCAAACCGAATACAACATGTACCCCCACTGGGAATCGAACCCGGGGCCCCTGGGTCTGATACCGGTGGTTGTACCACTAGACCACAGAGGCGGTTGAATTTAATATAGAATAGTTTTTTGTTGCCAATAAAGACCACGTTGTCACTGACTTGTCTAGTGTTTGTTATATGAACTAACCACTTAGCACTGTAGCTAAATAAAGTCAAGTCCATCACATTTCTGAGGTGCGACCACGGTTCCTTGGAATGCCAGACATCTCGTCGACTCCAGGTATCCGCACCACGGAATGTATGCGGTGAAGCCTGACGTCTAATGGTATCTGTTATTATAATATAATATCTTAAGGCCAAAATAAAGGTATAATAATAATAATAGATTAGGCCGAACTACCTGACAACACCTGGAATCCTCATTGAGCCTGAGTTGTGGATTAAAGCCCATTCTTCTCATCCTTCCGTAAGATACTTGTATGTCTAACACCTAGCAACGGGGCCATTAAAATATTGCTTAGGAATTTAAACTAAGGTCAAAGTCAAAGTTTTTATTTAAAAAGACGTAATTAACTTTCTAACTAACTTCTTAACTAAGATACGTGCTTTCGAAACACCCATTTTTTTCCCTACCAGACATTCAGGACATCTTTTAACTGACAAGAAGAACGGCCCCAAGAAACTATAAAATGAGGAGTTTCACCCGAGTTCTTTTCGTAATAACACGTGTTGTGAGACTCCATTTTTAACTCAATCTACCGTATTTTATCGTGAGCACGCAATTAATTAAGAAAGAAGAAGAAGAAGAAGAACTATAAATGCAGAAATACACTCACTGTCACATCTTACCGCCCACCCTGCTAATTGGACAGTCAAATTCTTAACCTAAACATTAGCAGACAGATATTTGCAGAAATATATTCAGTTTTATGTATAGAATCGCAAAGCGAGCATGTGCTGGTGAGTGTATAAAAATAAGGTGCGAGTAACCCTAGACGTAAGGTGTCTGGTGGTAGAAGTGGACTGTATTCAGGTTGATTTTTTCAAAAATATATGATGTATGCCGAATAGTAATAATTACCTTGCACACGCTTCAAAAAGGACGAATAAATACCACAAACGTGAAATTAGGTAAACAAGGAGCGCACTTATTTGAAGATGTCAGCTTCCACGTGGTACATGGCGGTTCCGGTGGCGTCGTCGGGAGCTCGCGCACAGAGACTTAGATTACTATTATAAACAAAAACTATTAATAATTACTATTATTAACACACATAAGTGTTATTAGATATTCAATTAACAGTTCAATCACGATAGATCCCCACGTTCCACTTGGATCCACCGGCGAGGATCCACCTGTGGATCTCTTTGCGTTCGTGCGTTCACAACAGAAGCCACAAGACTATAGAAGTTACAAGACGACTTCACCGGCTGAAGACGGAAAGACGAATAAGAAATGATGTGTCCACACATCATTGCACTGTGGCTTCACCGGTGAATAGTACGGCAATAGTCCAAGTGCGCATGATGTAGGGAACTGATAGACTGTAAGGATGACAAGTATTTGCATGGCATTTATTTTTCTACCCTACAGCTAAATTAATAAAATTACAAACTCAACATACATCGACAATATTTCTCAAAAAAGTTTAATTTTAGTAAATATGCGAGTGAAAATTAAAATTTCTCTGTTCTCGTGGCTAAATATTACTTCTACATTAATAATAATCGGAAGAAATTTCCGAAACTCTCGTTCACTGCTTAAAAGGTTGAATGAACTCAACACGTTTCAACAATCTTTGTAACTAAACATAAACTCCAATTTAATTAAACAAGCGGAAAACTTCAATAGATGCGATAACATTGTTAATTTCGAGTGCGTTGACCTCTCTGCGGGCGCTCCAAGTTTCTGGTAGCACAGTATAATGATACATACAGTATTTTGATCTTCCTACAAAAGGTCCGGTGGCGAGTAATACCCGATGCACGTCGTCTCGGTAAAAGCTCGGCAAGCGTCTCAGGCCCATATTCCAGAGCGTGACTCAAGCAGTGTTCTATACTTAAGAACAGTTAGAAAGGGAGGCGCTTATTCATCGTAGGTAGCGACGTCCCTTTTTATCTGTTTTCAAGTGCTTGAATCACGTTCTGGACTACGAGCCTCAGTCTCGAATGCGCCGCAGTTGATGAACGCACGCTGTGAAATTTTGTCCGCATACGCATCAAGCGTGTGGTAATCTGTGTTGGCTGACAGCCATTGGCGTATCGCGCGGCTGGAATAATAATAATTAACTTTTATCAAGAAATAGTCTAAGACAAAATACTGTGTGTTTCTGTATGCTGTGCCGGTAGAAAATATTTTAGGCTTGCCATTAAAGAAAATGTTAAACAATTTTTAAAGTATTCCTCGCTTGATCATATAGGAAAATTTTAATAGCAAACTTTGTTTTGCGTTTTAATTAATTTGATCAAATTCAGCAGTTAAATTTTAGTTTTAATATACCTAAATATGTTGATAGTTGGAATTTCACTAATGATCGAAGTATGGCGAACAAATGTTTACGTTATGTGCGCCTTTTTATGTTGTGTACATAATTGTATCTCATGAGTAGTTCTCATTTTCAGATAGTTGACAAAGTTACCCTCAAATTACAAGAACCTAAATAAACTGTAGATGTAATGTAACCAACATAGGTAGATAGGTTATTTTCAGATAAGCTTAAAATTTTAGCGCAGAATGACCAACGGCAATGAATAATGCGTACTTAGCTAATACTGAAATTGACTAGTCCAGTGAGTAATAAATACACCTATGTTGTAATACTTACTCCTTCTTACCTCTTCCATTGTGTTAGCATGTATAAAAATCCTCTCAACCATAGATAAAAAAACAACGGGTTGCACTCCGGGAGTGCCGGCAGAAGTGAAAACCGCTTGAGCAGGAGCAGGCATACATTTTCGCCGCGCGGTAGAAAGAGAGGGGGATATTACTTCCTGTCCTACGCCGCGCCGGCGGTGTACTCTCCCTCCGTCTTACGAATTTTCGAGCAGGTCACGTGTCCTGAAGGGATTTTAGCATTTTTTACCCATCCCAAAAATGTTTAACTCTGATGTGCACAACGCCGCTAAAGAAGTTTTCACTTCAAAAATCTACAGTCGCGAAAGTTCCCGGTCGACTACATTCAGGCCATATTCCTGTGCGCTTGATTCAGACAGTGTAACGCTTATGATACTCACCGAACGGACGGAGACGGCGCGCAGCGCAGCGCATTTAAGAATTGCTGAATTAAATTGAAACAGCTGTAAAGAAGTTAAATACCATATTTGCCTGCAATTTATGTAGCCGACTGGGGGCACGCGGATGCCGCGGCAGCCGATCGGTCCTCGCTCACGCCCATGCAAATATGGAACTTAACTTCTTTTCAAATCTTTCAATTTCCTTCAGCAATAAAATTGTAAAATGCGCTGCGCTGCGCGCTGATTCCATCCGTTCGGTGTGAATCATACATAACAACGTCATCCACTGATAACCGTTCAAGGGACTTTTTACGGCAAGTGGACTATCGGCAACTTCCGGTACCTATACATTAAAAATAGGTACGGGGTTCACTCTTAAATTAAACAACAAAAGTAGTATAAATCAGATTGCTTTAATTTATTTTAGTTTTATACAAATCGAATGCTACTTACGATAGTCAATTTTAACGAATAATCATTTTACCCGTCGAATTTATTATTTTACAAATTTACCTTTGTATTTTTAATTTGTCATGTATTACAAAAACCTCCATAGGGGCTTCACCTTAAAAACTTACATTACACACGGTTGTATTAATCAACTTACTGCAGTCGTATTATTTTATTTAAATTTAATTAATTATTCCGATATTGGTTAAGCCACGAGAACACAATGTGGAGTGTCTATGATTCCAAAAAGAAATTGCATACAGTATGTGAAACGAAGCTAAAATTACCATGGTCTTAATTCATATCTAGCGTGAGTTAAGGTCCGTTATTTATTGAACGAATAATAAAGTTTACGCTCGTTATGTTACAAAAATAAAATATTTAAACAATTTGTAGTAATAAAACAAATAAAACCTTTAAAAAAATTTAAAACCTCAAAAAGGCATTGTGGTTAAATCAAAACGCCCTCAAAGCGAAATGTGCACATTAAACTGATTCGAAGGAAAGCAATTATTTTTATGAGCTTTAAACTAAAAGTCACTCGAAAGCCTTTTCAGAATGCCATAATTAGGGTAAACCTTTTTAAATTTGATACAATATTCTTTTTTAACTTGGTAGTAGAGTAATAACCTAATAACGAACCTTTTATTAAACTGTAACGACATATGATAACTACGTGAACAAGTAAAAGCGACAAGTAAGCGAGCAACAACAGGTGTAATGTGTTAGTTTCAAACTACCCTACAGTGAAGTGAATTACTTAACAAAATAGTTTAACGCCACTCGGGAATGTGCGGCCGTCGTTATCAGATAGCTGTGAGCACAGTATATTAGGTGAAGCAGTACCTAGTAACGACCGAAACAGTGAAATCACATAAATCGCGCGTCTAAGGAAGACCTCCAGATCTTCAGAATGGTACTTCCAAAGAACTAAGGACGCCTGTCCTCAATTTAAGCGTTGTCAGACCTGTGAGGTGTGCACTGTTTGGATTTATGCTATCACCCTATTAAAGTCAGCTAGAGCGTTGGATCGTTGAAAAAGGAGCTCTGCATGTTGAGGTACTGCACTGCTTTTACTGGCATATTTACTGTGCTGCAAGCAATATTTCCTTCGAGTTTTTTTTCTTTTAGTTATTTCGGCAATTGCGTAGGTAGCCATGTTAAAATACGAGACAGTACAAACAAGAACTCCCGCCGTAGGGCTTTCCAGAGGTCTGGCGGTTTCTTTGAGATTCACGACGGCTTGTAACTCACTAGAATGTATAAATTTAAATTTTAATTTAAAAAAATACGAACAACTTTGTAAAAGAAATTATGTCGATAATTGACACTGGCTTCGAGACGTTAAATTATTTTGTACAGTAACTTTGTGACGTCGATCCTAATATTACAGAGCTTGTAGTAACCAAGAATCAGACACAAGCATCTTATTTGTAAGAATCAAAGTCGATAGAGCTTCGTAATAAAGTGGGCTTCTAATCAAATTACTCAAGATGAATGGTACTCATAAAACCCTGTATAGTACTGCTACATAAATTTATAGTGCAGAAATTACGATGGCGAAGGTACGTATATATTATACCGGAGTCCGGAGGCTGCAGGAGGTTATGAACGTGATATATTGTTGTGCGAGAACAAGGCTGCGTAGGCGATCCGCTTTGATCCGAGCCAGCAATTCGGGGAATTGCGATGAGGTCCCGCAAAGTCCGTGTTTGATGTCGGCTAGCTTGAAATGATTAGCTCGAATAATATCGGAAACATGGGTACGAAAAGCCATATATTTTGCGGGAGGAAGTGTGTGATGTAAGAATTAGGTCACGATTTTTAGGGTACCTTTCCTTGGCAAGAAAACAGTGGATTCCTTTTCCAATCTTCTATTTGTTTTTCGCAAGAATGATGATTGAGGTATAGTGTTCATGGGAATGATATAACTTTAACGAAGAGCTAAGTGAAGACGAAGATAGAAAATATTCAAAAAAATAACAACTTTGATTCTATAAGCTGTTTCAAATAAAATTCTTGGTCACTACAAGCCATGATGAATGTTTAAAATGTGTTTATAAAATAGACGCTGCCGTGGTCAGATAGCTTAAATAGTATATTGTAAAATTATACAAGAGTAGGTGTCGAAATTGTGATAAAATGGAAATATTAAACTCCTGCGTTTAGGATTGTAAGATGTACATGAGATTCCAAAATACCTGTTTCAAGATTAAAGCATTTTGTTACTGTTGTGCAGTGGTATAAGGTCAGTTACCAAAAGCTGGCGCGTTATCAGTTTGTATGACTGTTAAATTTTTCGCTAAACACGATTTTTTTTTATCGCCTTAATGACACTTGTATGAAAAGACGATTTATATTATTCGCCATGAAATTCAATTTATCGCCAAAATGGCAAAAAATACCCCAATCTGGCAACGCTGGCCGCGTGGTTATTCACAGACACTACGAGTTGAACGTGCCAGCTTTTGTTAATTGTATCAGAGTATTGTTTTGTGCGGCGCTTGCACATACAATTTTTGTTCCATTCAATAAGGAGGGAAACTGGGCCCGTAGACAAAGTAACATCGTTATGTTGCGAAACGATAATTTGATTAGGTATTGTCTATATTCACCAATTAACTTGCGGTGAGACCACGAGATTTAGTGCGGCCTATGCCTATTTTTGAATTGTTACTTTGGCTAAGAGCCCTGAGCACTAATGGACTAATGGTGCCACCACCGCTCGCTGGTGGCTTTTTGAATATAATGACAAGCTATGACTTCACTTTATCCAATCAATAGATTAGGTACCAGCTGTCCCAGCGGTTAGTCATTAGCTTTTAGTGAGCCTTTCCCTTTATTTACATTTTAAAACGCTTAAATATGAAAACGGAAATAGGCAGAACTTAAAAAGATTTTTCTCCCTTGACAATAAATTAAATTTACAGGTTTTTAAATATTGGTCAAAATTCGTATAACTGTTTTTGCGCCGCACAGTGATTGTATGTATATATTATTATATAAATATTTGATGGTATGTGTAAATGGTTCCACATAGTAGTAGTAGCAAATTCGAAGAGTCGCGTGAAAGGAGGATTGTCTTGGTCTGGGATTGCCAGATCCCTAAATATACATACTAAAAATAGCATGAAACTAAACCTCAAAAAATGCATTATAACAAATAGATATATATTTCAAACGCATGGAAGAGTGCCTCCCTAGCCTCTCTAGGCTAAAAAACCACGAATAAAATAAAACTTATAAAATTATCACTTTTTGAATTTAAAATCTGTTTGGTCTTAAAAACAACAAACATGAACATGTCAATGCAAATTATCTCAAAATACGTATAGTGAAATTATGGCAGTGGGTTAACGACATCTTATTATTTAGATGCAAATATGAGCCTTATTAACCTCCATGCTGGTGCCATATAGGTACTGCTAAAATGTCAAAGATACAACAAAATTTTGAAATAAAATATATAAAATAATATAATAATAAAATATGGTGTCTTAAGTGTAGATTGCAAATTAAAAAGGGAAATTGACCCTTTACCAACTTAACATTAAATGTATTTGAGTTACGTATGTATTTAAACATCAACACTCCAAACTCAACATTAAAAACTAATGCAATTTATCAATGGATTGATGGTTGGTCTACGCCTCCGATAACTACCTACTAAATACCGCCGTCATGCCTGTACAATTCAGCCAAAAATGTTTGCCAAATTTGTATATTTTGTCATGTCACCCCGAGCAACACCAAAAAAGAAAATGCAGAATGGTTTTGTACACACAAAAATCACAAATTTGGCGAACTTTCAAGATCTACGGCCAGTTTCAATAATTTATCCCTAACAAGAGCCTATCTTGGTTACGTTACTTAGCAACCGCTGTTATTTTGGGTTATTTTAGGCTGAATAACAAAAATATCTAGGCAACAAAGCTCTAGTAAGCCTATCTCTTACCATAGACAAGTTATTGAAACCGACCGTTATTAGTAGCGAATACGGAAACCAACCATAAATCTATAATTTATCTTTCGAATCTGCAATCCGACAAGTATAGGTATATTCTAAATTTCAAAAGAAGAAAGTGTTTACGAAAAAATATGGATTTAAAATTCTTAACAAAATATATTTCCATCTTGATAAAGAAATGAAGAGTTGAAAATTCCAAAAAGAATGTGGTGAATTCTTCGTTTGTGTTACAGCTGCATATATCCTTTTAACATTTTGTGACACAAAACTGGAGATTTTTGACGTGTGTTTGTTAGAAACTACATCCAAAATAATTGTTGACGATTCCCGTATACTTTAGTCCTTTTATGTTAGTATGTTTCACAGCTGTAAGACAAACTAGAAATATTTTTTAGAAGAATGGTGAAAAGTTGCTCTATATGATTAGATTATGTGTAGATGCGTCAGTTTAAAATAATTATGTACGTTTAAATTTGACCCGGTCCCAAGCAGGCGTTTTATTATTCCTTTTCGTTTAAAATGTAGATCTTTCTACCCGTTTTAAATATATATATTTAAAAATGAACGCTGGGCTGTCAGTGCGCGCCTTACAATCGATTCACAACCTCTCAATTATTTTTTTTAAACAAAATAAGCTTTTAAAATTGGCTGGTAAGCACGCCGTCACAGCCCAGCAACCACGCGTTAACATTAAACAATACGTTAACAAACATTCCTAGTTCGTTTTTAATTTTTACAATAGATTTCTTCAACTTTATCATTTATTTATACCCCTATAATCCAACTTAATATCAATATTTATAAATCCTATTTTTGGCACTAACAAATCTAATTAAATATATCAATTAATTTTACAATTTCATTTTC
Organism: Chrysoteuchia culmella; assembly: GCA_910589605.1. Classification (NCBI taxonomy): domain Eukaryota; kingdom Metazoa; phylum Arthropoda; class Insecta; order Lepidoptera; family Crambidae; genus Chrysoteuchia; species Chrysoteuchia culmella. The sequence goes on along the minus strand of OU342644.1, from coordinate 3,487,746 downwards.
ACATGTCGTTTCAAATGAACGTACATAAATGTAATATTTAATTAAAACCTTTAACACTTTAATAGGTCTACTAAAGAAATGGGACCCAAACTTAATGGAATTGTTATTACATAGACAAGCGACTATTTCATAATATGAAACCGATATAATGTATAAAAAAAACATGATGTATTTTCAAGCACCATACGTACAGAATTAATTACAACAATATTGAACAAACTATCATTTGGAACGATAAAACTTAGTACATAACAAATGCTATATTTTACTATTTGACTTGAGAGAAACATGGAATATACTATACATGTTTTGTGTCATTCTCTTAGAGAAATATATGTTTAAAACGTTAATAATGTATTTTTCTAAGAAAACGGTAACAATGAAAACGAACCTCACACACGTCACGCCACATTCGATGAACGAAAAATTACGTATTTTATTAAAAAATTGATTAAAGAGAACACACCGAGACTTTTTAACATTAACTTTTATTAATTATTCTATTATTAGTGAGCTTTCTTATCTTAATTCCTTTATATTCGTAGCCTAGAGGGACACAACATTGAATAGCCTAACACGACGACTACAAGAGTGAAATCGAGGAACGGACATAGTTAAGACGAAGAATAATTGTTATTTTCATTAAATAATATGACTATATGTATTTTACAATAGTTAATAGTATGTGCTAGGGAACTAGTTGTGCCGTCACTGGTTTACGGATAATTGTTAGTTTTGTAACAAATCATAATAGATAAAAACTCATAAATATCAAATTAAGCCCCTTTACCAATCATATTTATAAAACGAATGAATATGTTCTATGTATTCTTTCTACAGTCAATTCTACCAAGTTTGATAGTGACTTACAAAACATTCATAATACAAATATAACTGGTGAGTCTATAACATATTATTTCCTTCATCACTGCTTGAATTACTACAAAATGAATTACTTTATTTTCCGTATACATCACTCAGAATTGTTTAGTTAAAAGAAAGAGAAACAAAGACTAAATAAGGTGATTAAGTAAAGTTTTTGAATTATTAAATTAAAACAAAACTCACAATAAATCCCTAATGCAATGACATTCCAGTAAGCATCTTTTTGAGCAGCTGCAGTGGAACCAACAACACAAAGCCGAATCAAAAAAATATTAAATCAATCACATAAACCACTTCTACAAAACAAGATCCGAGTCAAATACAATAAAAGCTTACTCGAACATTTTCTGATTTATTATTAATCGCAATAGAAACATCCCAATAGACTTAAGTAAAAAGGTTTCAGTAGCGGATAATAATTTATAAACCGAGAAACTCATAAATCCTTAAACACTCATCGACATTCAGGCTTTTACGGTAACGAGCTCAAAAAGTACTGCTTCGTGAAGTTACTCTAATTACTGATGAATAAATTTAGTCTTTTTTCCACTTTTTTTCTTAATTTATATACAAATAAACATCGCGTTTCGCTTGCATATATACACTATCTGTTAATTACATGTAATGAGTATTGATATTTGCACGAATTGCAATGCGAAGTTTACCTAAATCAACCGAAAACTCAATGTTGGTAACACTACAATGTGCTTTTCTATGTAAAAATTTACGGCATCTGTATTGGTTACACTAATATTCGATAATGACGCTAGCATTTACATATTATTATGTGTATATTGCGCTAAGTCATAAACGCAAATGACATCTACTGAAACGGTTTCAGTATTTTATTTTAAGTATAATTCGTTTAGTCCTTTTCTTTCTTATTATTTTATTACGCGCCTTACGTCTGTCAATATCGCTACTACAACCTTAAACTACCTTTATCTTGGTTCTTTAAATGTTGATTTTAATCAATTCCACAACTGTTAACAATTCCACTTTCTTATATATCAATTTGTGTCACCTTCCTTTGTCGTCAAACTTTACAGTGTCCAAAACAAACTATAAGAGCCCCTAACGCACTTAAAAATTAATCTAAATTTAGCTATTTCGACTTGATTCTACCATTATTGATCCGTTATGTATGTACACGTTACTTAATACCCTAAGGTAATGTCATCGTCTGTGATCCCTCATTTTCTTCTATAAAGGATACTATTACAACTCGAATTATTCTATCTTACGGGATGATACGCGTCCCTTAGTCGTAAATTTACAGTTAGTGCACTAGTTCCGAGTCAAGTGCAGTTCGGATCAAATAGGAGTCCCAAGTGATATATCCTCAACCTCTTTCCCGCAAGTCACGAACCAAATCTCAAATAAGTCATATCTTGTCATTCCTCACTTTCGTTTAAAGAAAGATTTAATAATTATCCTCTTTAACCGTATTAATTAGAAATATAATTATATCTTTAACAAATTATACTCATCAACATTTATCTGTATAACATCCTAGTCAACATCACAATCTTTTTTATAATATGTTGGACTTAACTACGCTATTTAACGTATCGAGTTATATATATTTACCGTCTTTCGACTTAGTTAATGGAGACGTGTGCGTTTCAACCACGTATTTAGATATAGTATTATACATAATTATAATTACATCGTTCCGCGAAGTCTAAGATTAGTTCTCTCGTAGTGATAGGTCGGGATTCGAACCCGGGACCGCGTCGCTTACTGCACGATGATATGCGGCGCCGACAGCAGCACGGCCACAGTGGCGATGATTGTGAACAGGGTGAACACGAAGAGGCAAAACCTGGGGAGAGAACACGAGTGAAACTATAGGCTCCTAAAATCGGCACGGAAATTTATGTGGGTGATTAATCACAAATGGGTCACTCATCAATTCTACGCAAGTCGGTACCGCAAATGATTGATTGCTCACCGCTAACACGATTTGAATCGTAACCCTTTATGAAAAGTTTTCAAAGCCTTTTACGTCCATGTTTCAAAACAAACGATTTACCTTTAAAGTTAATAAATCAAATGAAGCTAAAAATATACCTCAACGAATTAATAATCATTTGAATTGAAACATAAAAAAAATGGAATCTGATAATATTTTTGCACTAGTCACGACTATTATTATAAAAATTAAATATATTTGATTACGTTTACAGTTTACAGTAATGTAGAAACATTAAATTTTAATCAAGTAATTCAAGCCTCACTCCAATATATTAAATTGTACACTCAAAGTTAAATTGATTGATGTCAAATTTAAAGCCATTTTTTTTAAACTAACTTACAAATAAGTAGCTACTTTTGAAAGTAATAGAATAAACCTTAAAGATACAATAAAATAAAGTACAGATAAAATCATAACTATCAAGCCTAACCTGTCAACAACCATAGCAGCAAACTTCCAGTCACTGATGAGCTCAGCCTCTTCGTCAGCCTTCTTCATTCTGGCGGTGATGAACTGTAGCTCCCGGAGGATCAGATGCAGCTCCCGATGGTGGCTGCCCAGCCCCCCGCCGACGTCTTCCATGGTAGAGGGCCGCACGAACGACCTCCGGAAATCCGTACGGAATATTGAACACCTGTGTTCATGCCTAAATTCAGTCAAATATATACTTTATTGGCACAATTTTGTAACGAAATCTTGCTCCACTTGGTGGGTGATGGAAAAAAGTTTTGATAATGGAGAAATGGGTCGTAAAATTCTTGGTTTTATGCATGCGGTGGTAAGTTTGGGACAATCTACAACTTGCCTGCCACGTGTTGCAAAAAGTTTATAATCAAAGAAGAAGCAATTCTTACTGCAAGTGGAAACCTGTAATATGGAAAGCACAGAGATTAAATGATTCTATATAAAAAATACTTGTATTCTTACCCTGGTCCTAAGTTCCCTGTAGAGGCAGTGCTATTTGGAGGCGGCGGCCCGTGTCTGAAATCGTCGTCGATGTCCAGAACGTTCGCCAGTAATGACTTCGAGGACCTCTCCTTTAACTCTAGTTCTCTCATCCTCGTGTTCATCATTATGGTCTTCCTTGTTATCTTCTTGCCTGGCCTTGACATCCTCAGGATCCAAGGCAACCATTGAAGGAACACAGACTTTATCTGTTGAAAGATTTTTTTTTAAATTTAAATGATTATCATCACATTATATTGAAGTGATTCTGAGATAACTAGCTGGAGCACTAAAGAAAATAAGATAATGTTATTTATTTAGAACTCACTGTAGAATAAACATGAATATTAATCTCAAGAATACTCCTGTCGGATAGGAATCGAACCCACATCGCAAGCAAGATCACCTACATCAGTATAAAAAGAGTAATTTTGTTTAGTTACTTTAGTTGCTCAAGCATATATAGACGTACCCATTGTGGCATCTCATGTATGTCCGCTGTTCGATGATGATAGTTCAAGACCACTACCGTCAATACCACCGATGATGCAACCATAAACATGATGCAGTTGAAGTATGTCCCTGCCACCCAGAACGTAAGACTTAATTTACAATAACATATCCACAAGTTATTTAAAAATTATACCAACAATGAACAGGGATCATTAAGATAAAAAGAACGCAAGGAAAAATTAGGTACATTTTAGAAACTTGATTTAAAGTTGTTATTTATATTGTAATATTTGTAATATTTTATCTTTTTATTTAAGGTAGGTCATTTCATTGTAGTGAAATCGAAAGCATAAGAACATGCATTTTAAACAATCATGCAAATTAAAAAATGTATTTAGAAACCTTTATTAAGTAATCCCAAAATTATAAGCGACTTATAGGAATCCAACTTAAAAAAATCTAAATACATTTCATAAAATCTACATAGAGTCTGATTGTTAATTTAAATGGATGATTTATTTTTATTGCGATCGTCTGCTACATCTAACGAACTTAAGATATGAAAATACACAAACAGAAAACGCAATAAAATATGTTGAAAATTAATGTTTGTCAAAAGAATCTTTTACATAACACAAACATTTGAAGTATGAAAAGATTCTTTTCGTTAAGTTACCTTTTGATTAATAACTAATCCGCAAGATTGCAAGCCCTTTACTGCGAAACTGATAAAAGTCTTGTATAGTTTTGGATATTGCGAAATCCTTTGTCAATGTCGCAGTTAGTTGATTAGTAAGCCAATTACAGTGACAGAAACTGTCCACAAAGTTTTATGGTACGATGTTCGCCCGATACTTGGAGGGTGGCCCCTCGGCGCCCGCATCCACTTTGTTGCTATAAACCACCGTTTAACTTTATGCTGCTTTTAAACTACAAGCAAACCAAACCTACATATTTAAAAGCTCATTTACATCCAGTTTAATCAGGAGAGTTGTGCGTTAGATTGCTGTTTAGCGTTAACAACATGCCACTTAACTGTTGTCAGTCATGGAAATGGATCTACTATATTCAGGCCAATCGAAAGAGGTGAAAAAATATAAGAAAATAAGAATTCTGACTTCTCAAAACAAAGAAAAGATGACGGACGGACGTTGGAAAGTGTCAAATTATTTTAATCCATTACAAGAAGATAAAAATTTCAAGAACTGGCATCAAACAAAATACCTCCAAAGAGAGTTTTATTGGTTCAGTACATCTACTTTTCGGTCTAACGTGAACCGAAAGTGCAATAACTCTATTCAAAGTGTCGAGAGAGCTGGCAAGAATGCTGTTGAAGCATAGACTAGTCTCCAGAGATCTCGATACACTAAAATGCGAATAGAATACAGGATAGAGAAAGGATGCTATGCTCTCCTTTAATTCAGGTTAATTCAAGCAAAAAAACTGCATCTATTTAGATCTTTGTTAAATCGGTGTTCCCAGAATGTGCAGAGGAATATTTAAGTGATTCTTCAGTAATATCTACAAGCGATTTCATCGAAAATATCCCTCAAAACACATTCTGTGGTTTATCCCTTTTACAAAATATTCAGTTCACAGGGTCAAATTTCATATTTAAAATTTATTTATAGTTTGAATTATTGAAAGGTTTTTATTATCAAACGCGTGGAATTTTCTCACCTATTAGGGGGATCGCCTCTGAGGTTTTTGTGATTACGTGCCCCACCAATAGAGAAAAAACCGTTTGCGACAGAAGAATTGTAACACCTGCAAAGATCAATATAATAGTCTATAAAAACAAAATGAACTATTTACAAAACCATGATTAAGACCTAGGTTTATAATAAGTGTTCCATCCAGTTTGACACTTATCAGGTTAAACATAAAGCCTCAATTCCTGTTTGTGTGCTGAGTCGGTACCAGGAGCTCAAGTGAAATCATAAACAAAACAAAACAAAGTAGTCATGCAAATTCTATTTATAGAGGGATTTATTCATCATTATTATTTTTGTTTTTAATCTTAAATTTATTTATTTATTTTGAGGACACCTTTTACTATCAATAATACTTTATTGAACTCTCACCACCCTCCAAGTATCAAATCCACGAATGTGGCAGATTTTTTTAAAAGTGATACAGATATATTGACAACATCCATACAATACAATCAAATTAAACACAACATGGAATCGATTACGCGTATGAAACTCACACAATAGATTTGAAGAAAAGAAGATAATGTAACACTGAAATTTAATTAAGTAAGTAACATTGAGAAATTAAAACTCAACTTACCTTATGGATCCAAATATCTAAACAATCTTTGTATAAAGTAAGGTTTTTCACATGCCATGCTACTGATTTTGAAATATCAAGATGTGTTACACAAACAAAGAAAATAATGATCAATCTTAAAGCCTAAAAGCAGAGAATCACGAAATCGATTCCAAGATACTTTACTGAAAATAATACAAAACTAAAATAATAAGACGTGAATTCATAACTTGTATCGAGCTGCCAATGAAATGAATTATTTACTTGAACTTAACGAAAATATACAATACTTTCAAAAAGCCAAGCATGATTTTTCAAATACGATCATTACTTGCTCGAATATTCACTGATACAATGAAATGAAAACTAAACAGCATTACATTGCTGACCAACATTGAACCTTACGCAATATAATTTTTTATACATAATTTACTCCTTGTAATGTTTTAAAATAATTCTTTAATCAGCTTTTTATGAAATAAAACACTATAACAAGAGCCAAAAAACAGAAGAAGAAAAAAATGGAAAATATCGAACGCAAAAACATGGAGATCATGGTAATGAAGAAAAAGTAAAATGGGAATAGAGGATGGTTAAAAATTGAGGAAAGGTTTGGGTAGTGTACCTAACAGGGGGATTGCGTCGGAGACCTGCGGCAGGGTCTCGGCTACCAGGTTGAGAAACACCGTCAGCGAGAGTAGAATTGTGACTCCTGTAATCAAACACAACGTTAACACCCCTACGGATGCCTCACCCGCGTCCCAGTTCACGCTTTGCTTTACACAACTCTCCAATCCCAATAAAAACATACTCATTTCGTCGTATACCACTTCCTAAACACGTAACTCTGTGAAGATGATGATGCTATTTAACCATGATTGCTTAATGATTTCTACGAAATACTTACCGAGCGGCTACGGTGCGGAAGTCAGGGAACGCTAACACAAACACAAACAGTCATACCACATTCTAGAGATGATCTAATATTTATTTTAAGCGCACGTTGCTTCCGACCTCCTCTAAAAGTTTTATCGCCCTTTGCTGGCTCACTCAACAAGCTACTGACTCTTGTTTTATTAATATATACAGTATAACGGGCCATATCTTCAACTGAGACACTCATATTTAATTTTTAACTACCTGAGTTTTACTAGATACAAAAATCACTATTAAATAGTTGGTTTCTGTAAATAAAATATATGGGTAATTGCAATTAAATTTAAAAAAGTGATCTTTAGGGTTTTTATAAAAAAAGAAGCATCGTGCGCTGAGTCGTGTTTGTGTCACCTATAGTGCTATACCTATGAGAGGCACGGCATCCGATGTGGAAGGCATCTTTTCTGCCACCAGGTTCAGAAACACGGTCAAGGACAATAATATTGTCACACCTGTAGACACCATGATCTACTTAAACTATAACGTAAAATGTCGAAAAGTGTTGTATTCAGACCGGTGCGGTGATAATTTATCCATTTTGTTTGAACCTAGTAACGTTATATCTTAATTTGGTTGAAAAATCGCAACTTTACTAGATGTTGTTTCATTTGAAGAAATTGCATCGAATCTGGGCCCTTATTCACTACGACTACTTAGCGATTCTTTGCTCAAACCACGCCAATCTCGTACTTGGTTACGACATTTTCAAAATTCGTTTTCTCTATGACAATTACAAATTTTATAGTTATAGTACAAGTAAATTATGCTCACAAATTAAATAGTTAATGTACAAGTACAACTTTATAATTTGTGAGTTTCGTAGAGAAAACTAATTTTGTAAATGTCGTAACCAAGTACGAGATTGGCGTGGTTTGACCAAGCAATCGCTACGTAGTCATAGTGAATACAGGCCCTGTAGGTGTGCATGACGAATATTAAAAAGGTTTCATATATGTGAAAGTTTAAAGACAAAGGCTTTGCTTATGATGAAACTAAGATACTTCTTGTATGTTGACAAAACTTCTTTAAAGCTCGTCATGCTAATATGTCATCTAAAAGGAAACTATTTGCTCGTCAATTATGTCCATTATACATGACACACAAAATACTAGAATAATTAAAATAAATATTGCGGACCAAATACCGAAAGTGGCAACTTTTTTCAAAGTTCCGCCAAATCAATGCGCTTAAATCCGACTGTTAGTGATCAAACATTTTATTTACATTTGACCATCGCTTCAAAAGATAAAACCGGATTTTTCCATATCCCCGTAAAGTTAACACATAAATACAATTTACTTTTTACAATACACCATTTCAGAATAATAATTGAATGTGTTTAAAATATGATATAAATTGGAGTTTCTCCAAACGTGATCTAAAATTGGGCTAGGTTTAAAACTGATGTTCTTAGTGTTTTCCTTCTAGCGATTTATAGAGACAGCTTCAGTTGTAAACCAATTCTACCTTTAGACTATGTTTTATAGCAGCACCGTAGCATTTTATAAGCTATCCGGATCCGGTTAGATATTAATAGAAAAAAATCAAAGATCAACTAACCGAGTGTAAGTTTCTCTCCGGAGTCTGGAGGTAACGTGAACCCCAAGAGGGCCATCGAAGAGATGAGGACACACGGCACGATGAGGTTGAAGAAGTAGTATAGGGTTCGTCTCCTGATCATGATCGTAAAGGTGACGTCCACGTAAGGCTCCGGACAACACGCGTACGTGATCGTGTTCTTTTTACCCGGCATTCCTGGGGGCATTATTGTTGAGTCAGTTACTTGCAGTAAGCTAATAATTAAGCAGTTTGGTGTTAACTAGCAAAACCAAGAGATTTAATTATAAAACGTTATTTGTTTGATTGATTTCTGTAAACCTATTTCGGTGATATTACACCAAAAATTTATCTGAACGGAACGAATACCGACTGTAATACCATAACGATGAATGTGTAGTAAAATGTTTACTTTATTTTCTTCTAATACATTTTAAAATATTGTAGCTGAGTTAAGAAAAGTGAAAATAGTCATTGAATCAATAGGTAGTTTAACTGTTCTTACCTATTAAATACCACTCCCCGTTTGTGATGAAGTCTGACAAGTCTCCTCCAGCCTCATCTTTGAGCACCAGATCCAGCTGTTCAGGGCAGAACACTATGAAATCTCCAGCAAATTTATAATCAAATCTATTTCAAATATGAACCATGCGAGATTTGAGCAGGTACCTTTTTTGAAGAATCCTTTCAATGTAACTAATTTTAATAAAACCAATATCTTACAAATAAAGTACCTGCAATACATGCTATGTCGTAAGAACTTTCCTTATACTGAAGTTATGTACTTTATACCTAAAAATACAGGAAAGGGAAATGTGAGAACCTGAAAAAGTGCAAGACAAAGGGGTTCCAGTCTAAAAGGATGCAAAAGCATGCTGAAGAAGATAATGGAAAGTCACCACCATACGGAAGACACGACTTAGACATTTGTGTCGACTAATCTTATTTTAATTTTAAAATAATTTATATTCCAATAAATTAACTAAGTAACAAAAAACTACTTGTCTTGAACTCCACATAATAAAGATGTCCCGCTACAAAAACAATTTTTATAAAATTGGGAATCTCGAACATGCCAGCGCTTAAACTGAATTAGGTCTTACAAACTTAAAAGCTGTTAGTGTAATAAAAGGCGCATGTGAAAGATTAAATTTGAAGCTTGTAGCGCCAGCCGGATTAGCTGTTGAGTGGCAGCAGCAAGTAACGGACTAGACGTAACGGGCTTCCTGGGGAACAATCCGGGGAGACAGGGAAAATTACGAGACACAACGGGGAAAGCCACAGAGAAGCGCTCCTAACCACATTGCTAACGGCTTTTAGTTTTAAAATGGAACATGCGCGGAAGTGTTACGTTGAATTTGCACATCGCAACGCAGTTAAAGACCGAATAGAACATGCAAACTATGGAGTTAAATGTAAAACACAAAAGCGTTTAAGAGGTATTACTACCTCCTCAGAACAATGCCCATTGTTCAATTAACATTTCAAAAAGTATGAAGCGAAGCTTTTGTGTTTTGTTAAACATTAAATTAATTAAACAAACAGTGTGTCCGTATGGCGGTGGAAATTGTGTACCCTTAAAAATATTTCAAAGTGCTTCACGTGAAGAAAACATTTGTTTGCTCCATGCAAAATAGTACATACAAAACGTATAGGATATTTGATATCCTTTTGGTTTCTCACATGGTTCCCTTACATTTTCCTATCAAAAACATTTCATAGTATATCTAACGTTATCCACCTAACATTTGTCGTAACTGCTATAACATGTAGAACCTTTCCTTTTGACTCGAGGCCAACTTGCTATTTGAAGGCATGCTAGCTTGGTAATGACGTCTCGTTACTAGCAGGAAGGATACCAGTGGTATTTTGCTGGCGTGCATCAGATTGTTCAAGTTGGCAACTCGCCAGAAACAAAAGCGAAACGCGATTAAAACTCGCACCATAAAATTAGGCAAAGGAAACCCAAATACATGTATATAGCAGACCGTCAATTCTCGTGTGTTTCTCTTAACGTTTCCCGAACACCGGTGTGGATAAAAAAAATAAATTACCACGTAGCTACATGAAAAGAGTTTTTTTTTAAATACGGACAGAGTTAAGAAACAAAGAGAAAGGCTTAATATCTCTAATTACTAAAACCAATTTCAATTTCAGTAATTAGTTATACATCGATCAAGCAAGCTTTCCTCTCTGGCCCAGCGTTCGTGGCACGTTTTTATCATTAACGGAACGAGAACTGACATTATAGCTAAGCGATTCTATTCGGCATACGATGTACCTGGTTGCCATCGTAGGTCCAGCTACCGAACTTCATGTCACAGTGTTGGTCGTCGAAGGGGAACCACGTGATGTCTATCTTGCATGTGCTCTTGAAAATGCCCGGAGGCACGTACAAGCAACTGCCGTTGTTTCTGACCACCACGTTAGTCTGGTACGTCCCGTCAAAACCCTCGTCAGCACTAACAATCAAAATTTCAATTCATGACTTCTTTACTCTATCTCATTCCTTCAAAATCACAGGCCAATTCCAAAAGATTTTTTATAATTAAAAGAACAGATCCACCAATAGGTACTTTTATAAAACACGATTCGTCTATCGTTCGAACAACAAAATCTGAAGAATTTAAACCCCCAGACCCTTATCAAGTGCCCGGTAATCTCAAACAAATGGTATCCGAAAGTATCTTAGAGAATAATAACAGGCTTTTAAAATTTCATTAAAAAGTTTATTTCAAAGTTAGAAGCGATCGGCTGGTGTTTAATCAAAAAAGTAATTGTACGAAGAAGATTTGACATTTTATTGATAAAATTACGTTCATGGAAAATAATTCAATTAAATATAATATTGTTTAGAGGTTTTTTTATGTTTAAGAGAAATATAGAGTGCTGTTTTTGAGAACACAATTAATAGGTGTTAATAGATTTTTTAAATGAAGCTGATTTGAAAGCATTGCGTAAATAGAAAAAGATTAAAACAATAGTTATTTATGTTTACTTTGTTTTACAGTGCTTCGGTTTATCTGGGACATTTTAACTGTTATGTCAATGATAAAATATATTGAGCAAGATATTACAATTTTATGATCGACATTACAGGAGTCATCCTCTCGCTTTGCCGAACCGAATAATAAATAAATCTTTCTTTCATTTTTATTTGTGAAAGGACAGATATCATTTATTTCTCAGAAGATTGTTAGCATTAAAAGCTCTAAATGTGACTTCAAATCTAATTTGTGATTATTAATGTTTTTAGAGCTGTGAGTTTGCATGTTAATTTCTGACAGAATATTTTGAGTCACTTTGTTGGTATTAAGTATATGTAGGATAGTAAGTAAAATATAATTATTGAAATTACCTTTAACAACTTCATGAGATTAAAAATAAATGGCCTGACAAGCGGGAGGATGATCGTGGTGTCTCAAATCAGCGACTAGCGTGCCATGTACGTTTATATTCATTTTTATATGTGGCAGCACCGAGTAGGAGGAACGGAAAGGCCTCGCGAACGATTGTTACTTTTTCAAAAGGGAAAAACAAAACTGAACAGGCAAGTACCAATCGTCACATTCGGGTAACACCTCCTACTGTGCTGTCACTTTACTGAAAATTGTTTAATTAAATTTAAAAGAATAAAACAAAACAATAAAACATAACATTTTAGCTGGCATTTACATTGGAGCGTTAAATAATCGAGAAATATAGAAGCATAAATATTGTCATATTATTTACGCTCGCTTTTCTTATTTGATAAATACATACAGATAAAAAAGACTTGTTAATAAATAATTATCAGATATAAATTGACGAGTAATGAGGAGCAGAATTTTTATCAAACATTTTAATTACTGAACTGTCAATATATACAGAAACAAACGATGAATTGGATTTTATTACTTGTCAATTTATGAGAAGAATCAAATGTTAGACCACATTCATATTCATACGTTACCCCAAAATACTTTTATAATAGTTTTCATTTAGCAAATACATTAAAAAGTAACGTTCAATATATTTCCCAGATGAAATTCTGGAACTGTTCAGAAAAAGAATAATTTATTAATACCAAAACAGAAATAATTAACGATGCATTGTCATAAAATGCAAATCCACCACTACCTGTCTATGAAGTGGGTTGTTCGATAATAAATAATATTAGAAAAAAAAAACAAAATGGCTTTACTAGCAGCTTAAATTCTTCAGCAACCCAAAACTTAACGCCTCGCTAAGCCATTACGCTCACAAGTTAACAAATAACTTGAGCTGTGTCCACATCGCACCATAATTATTGTCAGTTTGTACCCATAGTTGTATTATGGGTGGACTTTTTGATCACACTATGACAATAAGCTAATAAAGCTTGCTGTTCAATAACTGATGGTGTGCACTACATTATTTCATTATCACGCGTTCAGTGTTAATCTTTCAAACACCGAAATAATAACGGTTTTTGAAAGATTAATACTGAACGCGTACTCTGAGCTTCCGATTATTCTTTTTTATAAATACGTCTTGATGCTGAATGCCCCACGGGATTCATACTCTGTTATCAGCGAACATGAGGAACTGATGCTGCCACTTTTATTCTCTAAAAGCATGTTTGAAATAACATCAGATTTACACCTAGATGTGGCTTTACTCCACTTTATCAATAAGTTGGATTGCCTTCAGAGTCATCTAGACTCGTAATATTAATTTGATGTGAATATAAATATTATTCGATTCCACAAGTATTTTTGATTGCGTAAAATAAAATTTTATAACTCTAGCTGACAAGTCAACTGCTGATAATACAAGTATCATGATGGTAGTTTTTCGATCACGTTATAATCAAATAAAGTTAATTACTTGCATATTGATCGCTTGCAGTCAGGCGGGTGGAAACACGTTTGGTGAGAACGCGACTTTATAGTTGGACTGCAATTTGTCTGCGACGCCGGCGATCCGGTAGCAAAATTATTAAATCTTCACAAAGTAAGTAATATCTTGAAGAGAGCAGAATGGATTTTGCTTGCTTCTTTGCCACTGATAGATCGCGAGTTTATTGGCAGTCGGAATAATGAGATTCAATTATTTACGAACTGCATAAATTATACTTTGTTGTGAATACTCAAGAGCTGGCTTGAAATAATAAGAATTTTTCGTTTTGATTTCGATATTATGTGGGTGGATGGTATTTCATACTGAGAGCCGACGAGTTCTTTGAGACAGTTAGCTTAACATTTCATATTGTTGAAATGCTACATTAACTCTCTGTTTCACGCAACAAAGCAACATTTTGCTGACTGAAAACTGATGACTTTCTAAAAGTGGTGTGTTGAATGAAGGCCAAGGTCAAAGCTTCTTTATCGAAAAAAAAAATGTTGAAATTTTTGTTTGGACTATATGGAAGTGCCGACGCTGCATCCCGTCTCATAATAATATTTGAAGAATAGTTAAGATCTAGATGTTTTAATTCTCCGGCTGCAAGTAATTGAAAATTATAAAAATCCTTTTTATAATTTCATATTATTTATTTGTAGGTATGCAAGACGTTAGATTCTTATACAGAAATATTCTTAAAAAGAACTGTTGCCACATCATTTGCCAGAGCCCTTGTCTCTTCGACACAATCGCAGAAGTGTTAAATTATAAAACATTCAGCAGAGTCACTGATCGGGCCGGCTATCACACCGTGCCGCGCCATTCACCGTTCGTGACGACCGCCACAAGTGCGCTGTTTTCCCGAGTGTAGTATTCATGAAGTGAATACGTGCTGTAACCAACCCTTTGCTGGCGGCCCGCCAACAAGTCCGGATCATGGCGCGGCTGAACTCTCACCGCGGTGTAACAATAATATGTTATTGAAGTGGCAAATATTTCTGTGCGATATCATATTGTTTGAATTTCTTTTGTAAAAGAATCAAAAACAATCGAAGTAGTGTTATTAATTTCTAGATTTTATTTTGGTCATTGATAACAAGTAAACTTTACAAAATTAGGTGTATCGACAAGTCTCTTGTAGATGTTTCAATTTAATTGTCTGTCATAGTAATACTTATCGAAAGATACTAATTTAAATTTTATTTAATATTACTGGCGTTTCACCATCGTAGAATTTGGTTTATACTTTGACCCTAAAAAATAACTCTGACACAGATTCTATATGTTATAGCTATCTGTTATCTATTCCAATTGATAAAAGATTTACTTTGGCGCAATGAATTTAAAATTTTCATTAACGGTATAGGAAAGTTGTCATTAACGGTATAGGTACAATCGGGGAACTTCCCGTTTGACCAGTAGATTTTTGGGAAAAGTTTAAATAGTCAAACGAAATACCTGTTAATGTTCTATTTTTATTAAATATATTTAATACTTTATTAAATATGCATGCTGTGTTCACTAGTTAAGAAACAACATAATTCATGTACATTTTGTTTGTCTATGTGTATAATGTAACAATGTATGTTTCAAGTGGTGAACCAAATAAAAAAAAATAATAAAAAAAATATAAGGCTCCCTAAAAAACTCTACTTGTTAACCGGGATTTCCCCTGTAGTGTGGTGCACACGTCATGTCGATGACGTATAGAAATGACTATTGTTTTATTATAAATAAATATTCTATTTTCTTTAAGGTAAACATGCAACATGTAATCGGATACTTTTCTAAACAAGCTAAATATCATTGTAAGACATTAACGTATTGACCTACTTAAAAATACTATAAAAACCCTGTTTTTCTCTCAATAAAGATTCAGTTAAAACTCGACTTTCCTTGTGTTATTTCGTCTGTCGACGCCGCACATTGCACCCCGACTGCACACTACACTACCAGCGACAAACAAAACAATTTATTTGCAACGGTGTAACACGCAGCTCCTTAAACTCGATGACGGTTAAACAGCGCGGGGACAGTAAAGAACGTACGATTATACAACACAGCCCTGTAAGTGATTTAAAAGCTCATAATCGAATGTTGTTCGGACCTCTTGGCATCGGGCCAACACCAACGAGCCGCCAACAGTTGGTCGAACCCACGGAACAAAAGAACATTCGTCTGCTGATTTTGTATCAAATATGGCAACGAGGATCTTTCGAAAGTGTTAATGTATAGTAACAAGCAATAATAAGTGTACACTTTACAACCTTATCGCATTAACACACACGGAAACAAAGCTCTCTATGTCCACAAATGTCATAGAATTTTGTAATGTGACAAGGTTACTTAGTATTTCTATGTGAATGCACGTGACTGTACGATGCAATTACCAATATTGGGACCAACGTGAGAAGCCAGCGTAAGAAGTGTAAGATAGTAGAATATTTCACCAACCGATTAACGCCAAACATCATTCAAACTACACATGACTACATGTTTGTTTGACACTTGCCTTACCCACGTTATAATTTGTATCTAATCGAAAATTGGTGAATTTGGATCTCTCGGCGTACAATGTTGTTGGTTATCTATTATCGTATATTTATCACATTAGTAGGAATAATTACGGTTCTAATTGTTTCTTGATGCAAATTAAATAAAACAGAAGTTTTCGGGTCACGCACGCCACTGTTTCACGCCTCTCTAAGCCCGTCAACTAAGATACGGGCCTCCGTCCGTAAGTTTCCCGAAACTACGGATACAGCCTACTCTCTATTGATTTCGGATGTACTAGTTTTGAACAAACGGCACAAACACAAAATGGGAGTAGGGACAGGTAAATTAGGCCGAAACTACGGGTTTCGTGGTTAGAGAATAGACCTCCACCACTCTCTAACCTATGTCATCGGTTGGGGAGGTCAGCTAAGAGTGGCCACCTTAACTTTGACTTAAAAAAATTACACTTTAGAATCGATTTTGAAAAAAGTATTTTATGTCAATGGATAGGGAATTTAATAAAATTTTATAAAGTGTAATCGCATTTTGCAAAAAACTTGAAAATCTTACTATTATTTGCAAATTACGAAAACTTGTCAAAAAACCGCTTTGCCCGAGTAAACGCCTAAAGCGGCCATGGCGTTAAGGGAAAAGGGTCATGACAAAATTTATCAAAAAATGCAATTTTGATTAACTAAAATATAAAAAATAAATTATATTACACTTTATTTACGATGAAAAAGGAATACTAAGTTTAAAATAAAGTTTCAAATTAAACAATAATTTCAATTTTCAAATTGGTCAATACGTTACCAAAAATTATTCTACATAAAGTAACATAACCAACAGCTATACTCAGCATTAGATTTCATTAGCATTAGACCCTAATGTAATAAGAACAGATATCTTCAATAATGTGAATACGGCATAGCGCGGCCACTGGCCACTTTGCCCGCTTTGCCTTTTTACACCATTTTTTTTATATTTATCGCATGTCGAAACAAATAATAATCAAACAAAGATGATTAACAATAGACACAATAAAAACATTGAATTCTAAAGAGGTTTGATCAAACCAAGTTGCACTAACAATGGATTTTTTTATCAAAAACCTCAAAAACCTTGCACCGTCCGTCGCGGCCACGGGTTTGATCCGATCACCACCGAATGACTGCTCGGTGCAGGGCGGGAGGTTGGTTATAGGACAGAATTGCAAACGTGGAGATATCTTATATATAAAATTCTCGTGTCACAGTTTTCGTTCCCATACTCCTTCGAAACGGCTTGACCGATTTTCATGAAATTTTGTAAGCGTATTGAGTAGGTCTGAGAATCGGCTACTATCTATTTTTTATCCCGAAATTCTACGGGAGCGAAGCCCCGGGGCACAGCTAGTATTATTTAGTTACTATAAAAACATGGTGTGGCCGCTTTGCCTCCTATAACCGCATTGAGCTGACTTCCCCTATCCGCCTAACACAATATGGAATCTATTTACATTGTCTTATCAACGTGTCTTTACTAGGCGATACTTCATTCACTACTAAGTACGTAGGTGACAATTTTTTCGCTAAATGAAAATCCGTAACATGCTCCTTCTTACCTTTTACATTGTTCTGCATCCAAGCCCTTATCAATTTCATGATTGGATGTAAATGTTGGTCCTTACAAGGTACTGATAACTCAAGTTGGCCGGTGGTTTATGTCGCATTGTTATAGTTGGCAAGTAATATGACCGTGTAACAACTTTATAGCGTGTTGGTACTTCAAGTTTATTGTCACTAAAATGTATATCTACGAAGTGCGTTTACGGGAGGATATGAAAGATTTAATCAAGCTTGCCTATTTTTACACCCGTTCTTTTTGGATTGTGATATTTGTTTTATTTTTTTTATGTAAAATGTCATCATATTTAATAGAATTTTGGAGGCCGGCATTTCGAACACACGCAGAATCAATTATTTTTAATCACTTACGCAAGCACGAGTTACGATGATAATGGAAAAAGAATAATCTCAAATACACAAAATCTCAAATATATCTCAAGTGATGATAAAGTAAATGCGTTTTAAACGTTTTTGGTGATGTTTTTTTCAACAAGTATGGATTTGATTGGAAAAAATCAAGTTGAATACACAAATTGTGAACCATTAGGTATGGTATGGTATGGTAGGTATTTAGGTATGCCTTCATGTATTGACGTAGGTACAATTGGGGAACTTCCCGTTTGACTAGTAGAGTTTCCGTAGGGAGCTTTATTAAATATATATATATAAAAAATACGTTTCTCAAACATGCATGGAAATATTGTCATTATTTTCGAAAAAAAAACACGCGAAGTATCGAATTTTCAGACAAAGACAATCAAATCCATTGCAGGAGCGTTTTTTCAATTTGGAACATTGCAAGAGCGTTGTAATGTTCCAAATTCAAAAAACGCTCCAGCAATGGATTTGATTTACATCCATCTGCCACTACATCCAATGCCCACCTGCAAACCTCATCAGAAGTTCAACAAACAAACATAAATGTACCGGGGGAAATCAATAACATTTTCTTTTATTAATTGCACCAATACTACTAATATAACATTTAATATTAATTAAATTAAATGTTTAAGTAATATAAAAAGTATGTTTTATTTCCCAGCATTCTTTTGAGAAAAGCACTATACATGCCTCGGCGGAAATGGCAATTGCCTGTCTCGTATTAGAGAAGTCCTCGCCTACGGCTGGGCCTTCAAACTCATACTCGACCTGCAATTGCCTATTTCACGGCCTTTGCAATAATGAACTATACTCAACGACAAAAAATTGCACCTTTTTTAACTTTACAAATGCGTGTACGGCTTGTACCTCCACCAAAATTAGCCTCGTTTGAAAGCCCAATAAATGAACTTAATAAACAAGATTTCACTTGATTACATCTGAGAATTCACTTGTGGCCGAGTTAATTTTTTCCAATATTTTTCTATTTCAAATTTACCATAATGATTTCATTGCATTAAAAGCATAATAAATAACAAAAATGTGACATAAAAAAAAAATGCAATTTTGTTCCTCCATAAGGGTCGCTGGTTGAGCAATTGCGCTACAATTTGTGGGTTTTAAAGGGTCAATGCAGGTTCAATAGGCAGTGATCCGTAGTCTAACCCTTAAAAAAACGTATTTTCTAAGTTGTTTTTGTACAAAAAGCATTATTAAGGAGTGGTATTGTTTTGTAAACTTTACCTTTTTTTTGTTCTATTCCAATAAAAAATAAAAAGTTTAATTATTTTGGGTACTCCTTTTCGTTACCTTTCAAATGATATCTAACATTTCCCTCATAAATTGATTCCAAATAAGGTTAAACTAAGTTTAAAAGTCAGACTTTTTTAAAGTGCGATTTTTCTGACGTTGAGTGTATTATATCACAAATAACAGAACATTAACAGGTTTTTCATGAGAACAATAAATTATTTGTTTAAACTTAGTACTTTCCGAGAAAAGGTTTACCAAAAAACTCTAGTGGTCCACCGGGAAGTTTCCCGATTGTACTTAAATAGAATAATACTACATTTAAGTACATTGATACCATACATGTTGTGAACATGTTGTTTCGTTCTCCATTATTCTACCTTCGAGTATCACTTGTTATAGTCGTGAGTAACAGAAATATTGCGAAATCCTACAAGTTCGTTATAAGTAAACTTACTTATAGCACGAGCACGGAAACCCAATCCCTCCCTCCCTCCCACAAAAACAGGAACAAACGTTTTTTGGTGCGTGTTATAATAATATTTGCTTTTCATTTTCCTGGAACCTGAATTATTGCCGTCTTCAATGCGATAATCTATACTATATTATTATTATATTATAAAGCTGAAGAGTTTGTTTGTTTGAACGCGCTAATCTCAGGAACTACTGGACTGATTTAGAAAATTCTTAGACCATTAGAAATATACATTTCTCCCGAGTGACATAGACTATATTTTATCCCGATATTCCCACCGCAAAACCGCGAGGATCCGCTAGTAATATTATAACCGTACTGATCTCTACCATATTATATTTATTCAAACAATAATGAAAAAGAGAATTATAAAAAATATATCGTTTACAATAACTATAAAAAAACACAACTAAAGTACTTTTTATTACTTTTCTGCAATTTTATTTCCTTTCTGAACCAGTGAATCAAAATAAAGGACTATGTGCGTTTTGGTTCAATCGCTCAACAGCGTCAGAACTGGTACCAAATGAACGGTTTTGGGATAAACTTTATTTAATATTACAACGGCTAAGTTAATATCTAACGCGAACATTGTGTTATGATACATTTTCAAACCTAAGAAGCACAAATTCTTAGCATCAAACACGGTAAACAATTTTTTTGTGTACCTGCGCGTACGCCGCCTTCGTCATTGGGCACACATTTCACCTCTCTCCTTTTCCTATCACCGATGCCACGATAATACAAAACCGTTAATAAATAATAAATGTACAATAATATATATATTTCTATATCTATATCTATACTAATATTATAAAGAGGTGTTTGTTATTTGTTTGCAACAAATAAAGTCATAAACTACTGAAAGGATTTAGATGAAATTTGGTATACACATAGTAGATAGCCTGGTTATAGACATAAGATACTTTTTATCTCGATATTACCAAGGGAATGGGAACCACGCGGATGAAACCACGAGCGGCCGCTAGTCTGACACCATTCGCTTTACTGGACACACGGAACCCTAAAAATCTATACTAATATTATAAAGTTGAAGAGTTTGTTTGTTTGAACGCGCTAATCTCAGGAACTACTGGACCGATTTAGAAAATTCTTAGACCATTAGAAAGCTACATTTCTCCCGAGTGACATAGGCTATATTTTATCCCGAAATTCCCACGGGAACGGGCATCACGCGGGTAAAACCGCCTAGCTAGTCCGCTAGTAATGTAATATATCTCGGAACCGTCGTCACCTACCACTGCGATCAAAAATACTTGACCATTTGTATGAAAATAAATGTAATAAAGTATGTTTAACCTGTGTGTAATAAACACTGTTGGTATATTGGACCAGACTCCATACATTTATGCCCATGGTTCTTACAGTAATGTTAGATTATTTTTCTGCAATTCCATTCTGAAGAGAGAATCTTCAAAAATGTATTTTGTCAAGTAATTAAAATGTACTGTAGCAAAGACGTCAGGTTGGTTTAAGTCGTCTCAAGTTGGATCCAGGCAAGTTTGCTGGCCTTATGCCAGTAACGCTTTAAATGTATAATAAACCGCCATTTTGTGATTTGTAGCTGGCGATAAATTTCAGGGACGACTTTAAAAGTTGTCCGATCTATTTACTTAATGGATTCATTTGGCCTACAAATTGTTTAACGTGGCTTGAAGATAAAGAACCAGTTATGTCGAACATTTCTTGGGAATTGCTTCGGTCAGCTAATTTGAAAAACTAATCTTAGATAAGGTTAAATGTTTTAATATCTATATATCGAAGAGCCTATGAAAATAAATGTAACCGAAAACTACTATGAAATTATATAAAGAAAAAGAACAACGAGTTACGAACTTTCAACAGCCTCAGGTTTATTTTCCTATAAATCCCGAATCCCATAGATTTTAATTGATCTTCGCCTTCGCTACTACTAGATAGTTATAGTACAATTCGGACACTTATGTATGCCGTTGACGTTTTGCTAGGTTAAAAGGCGGTGTCAGACTGTTCAGCTACCACTAAACACTTATATAATTTCATTTTTAAATACAAATAATATCTACTCATTCAAATGTTCTTTTTTAATTACTTTTACCAAAGACAATTGATAATTATTAATAACCAGCGACTGCTCGCGGCTTTGCCCGACTCATTCCTGTTCCCGTAGGAATTTTATTGTGGAAACTGTCTTTGGCTTTTGTATTACTCATTAAGTATAGCATTAAGGTAATATTGTATGCTGTTTGTTTCCCAAAAAAAAAATATTACATATAATATAGGGATAAAATGTATCCTATGTTCATAACCAGGCTATCTACTATGTGTGTACCAAATTTCATCCAAATCCGTTCAGGAGTTTCAGAGCCTATTCAATGCAAGCTAACAAAGAATCTTTCCTATTTATAATATTAGTATATAGATAACCAAAAAAATGATAAATTTCATAGTTTATTCACATTGACTTGATTGATTATTAATAATTACCGGTTATTATTAATAATTTCAAATTATTGACATTTACCGTAACACTTAATTTAAATAAAACTAGGGTATATTGTAAAGAAAAAAAGACAATGACGGCAACAAACTTTATTTCTTTGTTTGACCCTACGATTGAAATGTTGGGATCGGTATCAGTACCATTAAACAGAGACATTGCATGGCCAAAGCAGTTACGAAAAGTTCTAATTAAAAAAAAGAAAAAGAAAACTTGCCGAGTTTTCTGTGCTGTCGATTTTAGGAAGCGCGATAACTTGCGGAGACTAATCATAAATCTATTAATCTATTTGAATGTATGTTTATTACTTACTCGTTGATTCCCACTAAAAGTACTTGTACTATTAAGTATTCTGTGCTAAAAGTGAGAGATGAGTATAAATTGAGCAACCTCAAGAAACATCAGTCTTGTCCTAAAATGACACAAGTTGTTTTCCGCATAAGCGTGCGTGAAATCTTCTACATTTGTTACGTTAAACGTGAACCACAATACATGGCAGATGATGACGAGTTTCTTGGCGCTGAGCCAGACGGTACCACCTTCCCAATTGGAGGGAATTTGGGAAAAATGGATAGTTAACGACCGGCGAATGCAATGCGCGGCTAATGTGATGTGAGATGGGAAGAAAATTGGTAGACAAATATTTATACAATGCGTAGTTTGTTTTTTGGGGTTCCGCATGTAAGAAGGAAAAATGAACCTTGAAGAGCGCTTAGGCAACGACGTCCGTTCCGACTCCGATCTGAATCCCTGAGAAAACGGTCAGTCATAGCCGTAGAACTATTTGTATGGTAGCTTACGCACTATATCCGTTTTTTCGTCATCCGATTTCTCTCCATCATCCGTGAATCCCCATGCCGGGTAAAATAAATTGAATGGACAATCTATTTTAACACAATACGTGAAAGGATAAGTTAACATCCTGGATTCCACTAGTTTTAACCACCACGGAGAACATTTTTATGCATTATTTTTATTGATTGCACAACACAATTTTTAAAACAGAATCAAAATCGCCATTTGAGTAAACATGAATGAATGAATGAATAAAATATTCTTTATTCTACACCCAAAAATACATCAAACATACATTAAGTAAACATACATGGCTGACATAAACTCGACTCGCGATTCTGTTTGTGTTTTTAAGAAGTATGTGTGAAACCGTGCATAAAACTGTGCATAAATTTGTTCTACGTGGAGATGGAAGGAAGTGGAGGCCGAGTTCCTAACTTATCCTTTCATTGATAGTGTTAAAATAGGAAGTTACGTATCGGATTTAGATCGCAGTGCATATGCGACACTCCAATTCTGTCCGAGTTTTCTGGATCTGTTTTTTCACGGATTGGACGCAGTGAGTAAAAAAAAAGAAAACTAAACTAGAACATAGTTTTGTTTCAATCATAATTTAGTTTCCTTCTGTCAAAATTTATCTATTGTTTTTATGGAACCGTTTTAGTAAATGTTTATTAGAAGTCCTAAACAAACTGACCATCCATCAATTGGCTTTTAGGCTCCAAGCAAATATCCGTTAGCCTTGAAAAATAAATATACGAAATCAATAGGTATACACCAAAATATAGAATAGTAACTTCTGAAATAAATACAATATGGTAAGGTTTGTAATTTCATTTATTAAATTAATTATTATAATTAATTTTATCATTATATAGGTATATTAAACAAAATAAAATCTTTGTTTTTTTCGTTTTTTTTTTACACTTAACTGATAGATCAGTAAAAAGGTAATTATCGCGTTAAACATGTTTTTCTGGGGTACCCCTTATTAGGCGCGATATTTTTTTTGCGAATGGAATCCATGCAATTCAACGATATCGATGCGGAGAATACTTACGTGGTTTTTGTTAAGATTTTTTTATACATAGTATCAAGAAGTACATAATTAAAAGTAATGTAAAATTATATCGTCAAAACAAATGAAGCGTAGGCTGGTTTCTTCTCCTTCGTATAATAGCTGTCCGCCCACATACAGCTCATCCAGTCTTTCAAATTGGAGTGAGAGATTGATGATGTATCTATGTTTTACATGTGTTCATACTTCATACATAATAGTACTTAACCGTGAAGAGGAAAATGACAGCGTCGACGCGCGAATACATATTGAAAATTACGATAATCAACGTACATATTTTTAAATTTGAAAAAGTTTGAATTTATGTTTGAGTTTATATACTTAATGGTTTCTTTCTACATTTTACTACATCATTCTTTTAATAATATTACTATTAGTGCATTTACGAAATTTTTTGTTTGTGTAAATGTTGTATTTATCTATAGGTACTAATATTATAAAGACGAAAGATTACACAGATAGTAGATAGTAGATAGCTTGGTTATGAACAAAGGATACTTTTTATCCCGATATTTCTACCGAAACCGCGAGCAACCGCTAGTATAAAAATAAATTAAAAAAAGATTACGTATATAAATAAAGCAACAAGTATACTATACTTACTGATGGGCAAATAAAGGACTGTTTAATAATTGCTTATACGCAATAATATACTCAATCATAAACTTAAACTCAATGAGAAGTCAATTTTTTTTTGTGTCACCTAACCGGCAAAGAAACGATAGCAAACATCCAAATACGGTACGCTAGCTTTTTTTTCTTGTTTTTTTTCACTTAACGTTCACTTCCAATGATTTAAGACAGCCCTAAAAACGATAAGTAGGTACTTAATTATAAACATTTACATAATGACCTAACCCTAGCGCTGCCGGCGGCATGATTTATTTCCCTTCTAATTTCCTCCGACAATCTGTGACCAGTTTCATAATGATTTATCAAATAATCCTTTATAATAATAACGGGAGCCAGTTTTCCAAAATTCAGTATTCGGGGGAATATTGGCAGCGTTTTGTCAATAACTTTGGTGACGGCGTGCTTAGGGTTTGAATGAGGAGATTAAACTTAAGGCTCGTTGGAATGTGAGTATGACACTTAAACAATGTTTTCGGTTACTTCGATCGTTTCATTGTATCGTCGTACATAGATGACCAAGGTAAACTTAATTCGTCATTTGCTAGCAGGAGACCGGTGTCCAGAGAACAATGGAATATCTATTTTGTCTTATACCTAAGTCGGGGCCTGAGCGGTTAAAATTAAAATTAATAAGGAAAATATACGAATATAAGTAAGTAATCACAGGACAGTCACGTGCAGTGACATAGAAACACGCCTTGTCACATTACAGTATTGAATGACATTTCGCTGCTTATAAACAAAAGGGCCACAACTAAAAAAAACAAAATCACTTTTATTACAAAAATATGTTAGAACCAGCCATATTTTCATATTTCACAAAGACACTCGTCAAAATCGGCTTATAAACTACAGATTTTTGCACACGCCTATAGGTCATTTTACGGGGCGACGGATAACTTTAGAGCAAGGTCATATTTTGAGTTGTGACCGGACAATCAGTGCGATTGCAATTTTATGTTATAATTGTACGGCGAAACTTTACCATCTACACGATTATTCTTTTGATATTGACTCAACTGAAAAAGACCCTGAGTATCCTAACAAATAAAACCAAACAAAGTTATTAAAGAGTAAAAGTGTAAAATTCGTAATTCGTAAATTTTGATTTGTGGCCCTTTAGTTTTAAAGCAGTGATTTGTGTAAAGATAGAGCTTTGTTTCCGTGTTCGTCAATGCGATAAGGTTGTAAAGTGTGACTGTAATTACCTAAGTAAATAAGATAATAAAAAGTTTGTATCCTCATTTGTATTTATTTTGACTTACACCAGGTATCTAGTTGTGATTTATTTTAGTTTTACACAACGAAACAACATACCACAAAAGGTGTAGCAGAATGCCGGCAATTATAATAATATTTCAGTTACTTAAAATGCTTTAAATTTTCACACCATCAGCCCAAAGTTTCAAAAACTTGTGGTTTGGGAACTTCCAGTCCAGTAGGTAGAGTTCTTTTTAGGGAGCGTTATTTAAAAAAAGGTATTAACAGGTAAAACATTAATAGGTATTTCATATGAATAATAAATTATTTCCTTAACAATATTAATTTTCGAATACACGTTTAACAAAAAAAAAAAATTGTCGACCGGGAAGTTTCCCGATTGTTCAAGATAACAGATAAAGGTAAGCTGTTTTTGTAAATACATACATATTTATCTATACTAATATTATAAAGCTGAAGAGTTTGTTTGTATGAACGCGCTAATCTCAGGAACTACTGGACCGATTTAGAAAATTCTAAGACCATTAGAAAGCTACATTTCTTCCGAGTGACATAGGTTATATTTTAACCCGATATTCCCACGGGAACGGGCACCACGCGGGTAAAACCGCGAGGATCCGCTAGAAGGTAATATACACAGTAAACACCCAGACTAAGGGCCTCTTTCACAATCTAAAAGTATGTTCCAAGCATCTTTCTTACGATTTGGCAGTTGTGATATGAGAAATATGTAAAATCATCTGTCAAGTAAGCTACTCAGAACTTACTTTTATGCACCGGCTACACGCTCTGTATTATGCATGAGAGCATGCCTGCACAAACCGGTTTGCGCAGTCGAGATGGAGCGTGTAGCCCGGACATTAGGTTGTGATTGTGAAACAGGCCCTACGAATAGAAGACAAGATCATACACATATCTTTACCCTGACAACGACCCCTGCCCCAAAACAGTTGTCCACAGAATAATTTACCCATTTATACAATATATATAAAAAAACAACTGCATTTAAAGGGTAATCAACGAAAAATCCCTGGTGTATAAAGTCCAGGAAAATAAATTAAAAACTCACAAGCATGTCGCTCCGGGCAATAAAAGCTGCCGGAAAATTGTTTAGATTTTTTTTTGTAGTTTTAATTACTTTCAACGTTACTTACGTACATTTTATAATTATGTTTCTTAAAAAATCAAAATTTAATTAATTTTACACAATTACAAATCGCTTTTCAATGTCAACAGCGGCGGTTCTAAATAAATCTTTTTTTATATGTACACTAAAGCGTCAAAAAGATAAATCTTGAAAAAAGGTGACATTAATAAGTACTATGAAAGTGCTATCCATATCTTTCGTAAATCTTTTAAAAAAGTTGGTAGGAAAACCTTTTTGCATTTTTAATCTCGTGACCGTAATTTAGGTGGTTGTACAAAAATAAATCACTTTGCCACCGGCTCTTTGTCCTTTTGAAAAACCTTTTTTTATAGTTATTCAACAATGTATGAATATGCGGAGTACTCTACTTCGCACTTTCGGCACCAAAAGGCCTATGTAGGTATTCCATTTCAATGGAAGCTGTTAAAAAGATATATATTTTTTTGATTTTATTAATTATTGCAGGCCTGTCCTTTAAACGAATGAAAAATAATAAAAGTTCGTTAAAACTCGATTTAATTTGAAAATATTAAGTAATAGTATATCTCCATATTATGATAGTGACTAGTTTATCCAAGTCTGAAATTCAATTTTCGGACAAGAAATTACGTTAGTTTTTAATACCTTTAAAACTATGATTTTAAAAGTACTATAATGATGACTTGTCGATAACCTGTAATGACTTGGAGAAAACCTGACTGTACAACCATTCTCAATAACGTAACTTATTCAAAATTTACCACGCGTTTCTTTGCACACACTGTTCTGATTTTTTATTTTATTTGTTAGTAGCTAGTTACCTCGTGACGTCCCTGAAAAGGTGCCCAAGGTATCTAAAATACCACAAAACTCAAAAATTCAAAACAGTGTTTTACGTAAACACGCGGTCAAATCCGGAAAAGTTGTTTTTTGATTGCTGATGTTTTATCACACGAGCGCGGATGTGGCATACTTGTGTGTGTTTATTGTAAATGCACATTGTCTTTGCGTGATTGGCCGAATCGCCCGGCTGGATCGCTACGCACACACAAGCGCATGTGTCGATACGCATTACTACAAGTATGGCTCACCCGCGCTCGTGGGATAAAACATCCGTTGGTTGTTACGCGCCAAATTTTAAGATGTGCGTACACATAAAGGTTATTTTCGCAGACCCCTACCACCGTGTTACTCCCAACCATAAACCTCACCTATTATACATGAGTACGTCTGGCTTCCAAAGCTTGTTCGGTGTTATCCTGAGGTCCTTCACGCCTCCATACTCGCTATCGTTCCACCTGAGGTTGTAGTCGTTCCATTCCTGTCACACATATGGATTAGTCAAAGAGAGAATTAGTTGAAATCGCAGAATAACAATTGGTGCGCTTAAGGCCGTTTTCAAATGTAATAAAAAGTAATGGTTGAAGCTGTGGTGTGCCACAGACATGCAACAAAAACTGATAAAAAATATTAACAAATAATTACAACTAAAATTATGGTGAGAAGTGGAAGTGCGTTTTTGCTAGAACCGATATAAAATCAATCTCAATCTATTTTATATTAAACTGCGCGAAATAGCCATAATAATAAAAAAACATACTAGCGAAAAAGACTTAGTCTTAAACATAATCATTTAGTCCTTAAATTTTAAGGGCTTATTACAATAATGAAGGAATCTGTCAATTTAAGTCTCTCAACAGACCGTTTTATCCAACCAGAGACCAATATAAATCTGCAACAATTTTTTCTCTAAAACTATTAGTCTAAAAGCACATAATATCAATCTCTTAACAACATCTATACATATTATGTAAAGGCACATACACACTGACATTAATTTGTCAATAAACGTAGTTAGCGAAAAGGGGTGCAAATCACATCCACTTAAAAAGCAACATCCATCATATAAAAGGGCTGTAACGACGTAGGTACTTTGTCACCAAAACAATCATGTACCTCCATCATGCCCGTCGCATCTGCGTAGCGATAATACGGTACTAAATGTAATATCTTTGTCATAATTCCACGTGCCCCTAATAACACTTTAGGGTTAATGAGACTCCTGAATTAAATAAAGATGGGGTGAAGAAGACCCGCCTTCTATACTCAGCTGTATAAGTATCTGATCGTAAAATAATAATATTATTTGGGCACTTCCACACAATAAACGAAGATAAGAGCACGGAAAATTAACAAAAGGAAACAACAGAATACCCTTCAATAATTAAAATAAAACCTTAAATACTTTAATTAAATCTTCTATTTGAAAACGACCTTAATAGAAACAAGAAGGATTATAAAATGGAAGTTACCAAAACTGAAGCATAGTGTAAAATCAATAACGCTGTTGACAACTCAATTAAAACATTAGAATATTGTTTGCGATATTCTAAACCTTAGTCAAGTAGTCATAAGATTCAAAATATCGCGAACTCACACTGGCTATGTGAGTAAAGTAAATAGGGTTCAGATAACAGAAACAAAGACAAGTTCCCAAGTTTGGGTCCTCCCCTAATATTAGAGAAGTTTCGCAGAAACTAAGCACCAATATCTTGTGTTTGTTGAGAAATTGTAAGACCCGGAGCATAATGTACAACATGCCACTTCTCGGACAAAGGTTTAAGGGTTAACCTCTACAAAGTATAGTTTGACCACTTTTTACGCTTTGAAGTTTAGGCATTATAACTTTTGACATATACCTCATAAGCTTAGTAAAAGTACTATGTACGAGTAACTACAATATCCATTGTTCTATTTCTTTTCTTAATTTATCAAAAGTCATTGAAGTTTAAAACCATAATTATGTAAAGACAATAATTTCAAGCTCCTTAACAATATACAGTATGCACCAAGCCTTACAACGTAGGTGTGAGCCAATGTGACATGAAGAGTGAGCAGGACAGTTGTTGTATTATGTAAGCTGTTTCATTCCCTCCTGAAGGATTGATTGTCACCGCTCGTAATGAAGTGACAAAAGCCCGATGTACCAAAGCGACCGATTGAAATTCCAAGAAATGTGTGCCAACATTCAACATTGTATTGTGGTGTGCTGTTTGAAGTTGAATACGTAATGAAGGAAGGTATCTGATGGAATAAAGATATTGGAACAGATATACTGTTAGAGTTAAAGGTAATGAAAATGTATTGTTGAAGAAAATTGATAAAAAAGGTATCAAATTACTTAAAGTCATATTCGCAAGAGAAAATGGTTTTTGAATGTTTTTAAGTATTGATAAGGCTGAAGATGGAAGCGAGCCTCTCCCGGAATCCTCAAAATCACTGAGGATCTGGCTATCTTATCTCTAACTGCCGGAATACAACAATGCTGAAAAACATTGTTGTTATAGCGCCAGACTTAGATAAGATGGTGGTAGCTAGCCAGGCGGACTTACAACAAGTCCTACCATCAACCAAACCGAATACAATATGTACCCCGCTGGGAACCGAACCCGGGACCCCTGGGTCAGATACCGGTGGTTGTACCACTAGACCACAGAGGCGGTTGTAGATAAAGGTCGGATGTTGATAAAGTTTAAAAAATAAATACACATTACACTAAATGGAGTTGTTTTTGACATTAATATCGAAAATATTTGCCACAAAAATAATTCAGTAGCTGTTTAATTAATCCCTCTGATAGTTGAATTCATTTTCAACTTTACTAGAAATTCGAGTTAAAGTTCTCTTCTTTTTAAGTTGCTTAAAAAGACAATGTTCACCAAAGCATGTTTTTTAAGCAAGTATTTTTATTATTTCGATCTCCACAATGCTGGCACACATAGTGATGTGTATGAATACTGTGGTATTCATATTAAATGTATCACAATTAATAACAAATATATTCCTTTCAAGAGAGAATTAATCAGTAATAATTGAATTCCAAGCTTACAATATTTTCAACCAGGAATCGAACCCAGATTCACACATCATCTCGTTTTAACCTTTTCCCTAAAACATTAATAATTTATTACAGTTAATCATAGCGGCTTTTCAGGGCTTTTACAGATACAGATATTTAATTGCATAAGGGCCTGTTTAAAAAAAAGCAATTGATTTCAAAATAATGTAGTGGCATTTTATATCAGAAATTACCTTCTTCCTATACTTTGTAACAGGCGCTTAATATAACACTCAAAATCTATATTTTAAAAAAAAAGAGAGATATATATATTTTTTCCTTATGAAAAGCCTTTACGTTTAACTGTGAAACACAATAAAGTAATAATGCACATCACTAAGATTTTATAAATGACAAATGATTGTCAAACTAAAGCTAGAGAGAGATAGCACATAACATAAGTGTGAATACCAAACAGTCACAGAATACATAACTAGGATGAAATAGACAAAAACTAAGCTTATAGAGTAGTACCAATTATAAATAGATAAGATTATGAAGCCAATTTATCATGCAAGAAAATACAGTCAAAGAGTTTTCACCAAACAAAGTAGCACATTTCTATATTATGTTTCTTTTAATCAAGGTAATTTTTTAAATACTATCCAAATTTCGGCTCGGAAGCGGTAAGTTAACAACTTGCTCCTAGACATGGGTCGAAATAGGACAAAATTACACTAAATCGATCGCGTGATCAGTTTGTTTGTACGAAGAGTCAAAAAAAATTTCATATTTTGAGCCATGTTTCTAGAAAAAAGTTGTTACCTTGCAGATTTTTAGTCGAACTTTAACATTTCGATGCTGTTTAAAAAATGATGAATGATGATTTCAAGTAGAGAACGTCTCAAATAATCATTAAGCTTTAAGCTGATTTCGAGAACTTTTCAACTTGAAATTCTAAGAAACTGGACCGTTTCGTGGGTGAAAACCCTATAAAAGTATAGATACTCATGCACACAGGGACATTTGGAAAGTCTCAACAACAATAATGAACATGTAGTATATTACAAATGGCGTATGGATGACCTCAGCAGAAGCTTTTTCATCACTGCAAGGGTTTCAAATAAATAAAACTCTCCTTTAATAGTAGCATTCTTTCTTTTCATCAAACAAGACCAGGATTTTCGGGGTTCTACCATGTCCGTAACTAAGCTGCCGTATTGGTAAATGCTAAAATAATTATCTTTTTAATTTGCTTAACAAACATACCTTTGGTGCTGGAAAGAAAAATTTATCATCAAATCATTCAAACCATTCAAGGGAATACAAGACAAGGCAATACACAATTAATTTACAGCCGACATGAAAAGTATGTGCATTAAGCCTTTTTATTTAAATTCTCTTTTTAATTGAAAAAATCAAACATAAAACAAAGTAAATGTACAATGAATACCCGGAAACTTAGTCAAAATAAAAATAAAACTTTTATGATGGTTTTACTACATGGATTAATGAAGAGAAATTATTTCTTTACAGTTCTGTGTGAAACCCGAACAAACGTTTCGAAAGTTTCATAACCTACAATAAAAGAAAAGCTTCGTAAACAATGGGTAAAATAATTTAAAACTTTTTTACGAACTATTTTTTAATGTAGAATTTGTCTAAACGAGGATTCATGTCCGCAGGCAAACTAAGCAATGGCGGGGTCCCCAGCCACCCTACACAGCCTACGACCTTCCCAGAGAGTAACTTCACATTCCGTGGCCATGCAGAGTCAAAAAATTCTACAGTCCTTTTGTAGCCAAACAAAACAAAATGTACAGCGGATTCCCAGGGAGTGCATTATCAATGTACAGTGTACATCAACACTTCGAGCAACGTCGGTGCATACAATTCACATACAGTTTCCATTCAATATGGTACTTTCAATTGACCATACTATTTGTAAAGAAACCCTGCGTTTAATTTCATAACAATATCAGTTTAATTAACCGGACTGCCGACCGCGCGGCAAACAGCAACTTGTGTTTAAATTGTTAGTTTATAGTATTTCGCATCGATTAACGTCAACCATTAGTACATATTGTTAAAGGCATTGCGGCGTACACGGCAGTTGAGTTTGTTTACACAGTTCACGTTTGTAACGACATGCCTACGTATCCCCATATTATATTGTAATGGAACTTACCTGAGCTTGTGTACATTCGATCGAGGGATAACTGTGTCGTTTAGCTACAGCCGAGTCTGAAGGAGACACTAAGCTAACGGATGACAGATCGTGATGGATGCATGACAGGGTCTAGGGCTAGCTACGGTACCAGCTGTGAGGCAGCGCAATGACATGTCAGGAAGATCTAACAACTCTCATAACATGACAGAAAAATTAGAAACTGCCGCATACTCCACAACGCTATGCAATTTTCAAAAATAACAGTCATAGTAGAAAAGAACATAACCGGATAGAGAAAGAAAAAGATGGAAGAATACAACCGAAAACAGAAAGTAAACAGTACAAAAATCAAACAAAACATTAGAAGTTTTATCAAGTGTTAATTTATGTTCGCCATTTTAATCACACTTACCAATGACAGCCATATATTGGTTATAAGGAGCTGATTCTTCTCGTCCTATTGGGTTAGACGATGTCAACAAAAACAGAAAGAAAGGACGCAGTCAGTATTCGTCTAACACGTGATGGATAGCTGGACACACATGACGGGGCGGGGCGGCGCGCGCGCTGCATGCGCCGGCCGCGCGCGCCGCCCACACTATGTTATGCGATGTACGACAAGTTAACACCGACTCTCCATGCGACAGATCTGCCGCGGCGGCATGACGCGCCACACACCGCGCCCGCCACCGTGCCGGTGCCATTGTCATTGCTAACACACCGCGCACCTGACGAAACTCTTTGCAGTACAGAAATCTGAACTCCACATTCGTTGGAAGCTCATGAATGAAAGACTCGACAAAGCACGAACGCGAAGACGAAATTCTGGACGGCAGAGGTCTCGCCGAATGCTCGGCACGTCAAAGTGCGATCTGTGCTCGGTGATGCAAGTGGGTCTCGACGATGCCGAGGCCGAGCGCGGGGGCGGGGCGGCGAAGGCGCCATGCCCGGCTCCTACCACTTACCAAATTGAGCCAGACGTTCGTGGTCAGGATTTGATTTTTCTCATCCTTATTTCGATAAATGAACGCGCGGCGACGCAAGAAAGGAACGAAAAAACATAATGAACATCAGAACGTGAAGTGGCACTGGAGCATCATCGAAGCATCGAGCCCTCTAGAGCCACCGTAACGCTACTGGCAGGCAGAGTCAACACTCGGACGGGGATCGAACCCGACTTTGATTAAACGATAAATGTTTGGAGGCCCTAAGGAAAGTATAAAAAAGGTTGTAAAACATTTCATTTTGTTAATGCATAGAATTGTAGCCCGTGAAACCACAAAGTGATTTTAATCTCTCGCCCGGATAATTTCACTGACGAAGCAATAATCCGTTTTATAGCGAAATGTCGTTAAGGGAAAGCAATTAAACAGATATTTGAGCGAACAGCAGAGCTTTTGCGATGACTAATGTATTTTATGATTGTTAGGAAGTTGTTACACTGTGTTACTTATTCATAGCGAAGGCAGTTTTGTCTCTATTGTTGAAGATATATTTCTTGGCGATAGTGGCAAATTGATAGCGAAAAAATAGTAAAATTCCACTGGGAACGAGACTGCGAACAAAATAATATAAACTATTCTATATAAGTCTGCAAACATTTCTTTGTCCTTTTAGGAAATTTTATTACTGAAAATATTATGTGTGTTTTTCGAAATTTGTTTTTTATTAATGATTACGATAATAACAATGTAATTATGTTAAATTAACAAATGTTTTTATTTGTCTATAAAACCATAAGTATGTATTTAGCTAAGCTTACTTATAACAACAATTGAATATGAAATAACCTCAAATAAAACCAAAAATTATTAATGATTACGATAATAACAATGTAATTATGTTAAATTAACAAATGTTTTTATTTGTCTATGAAACCATAAGTATGTATTTAACTAAGCTTACTTATAACAACAATTGAATATGAAATAATCTCAAATAAAACCAACAAATCATCTCATTATTATAAAATTAAGTTTATTTTACATACTACTTTGCATTATTGTGTATGAACAATGCCTGAAATCCTGACTGAAATAATTTTGATTACCGACCGAATTAATCCAGATACAACAGACCCAATAATGCAATACCTACAACAATTCCTGTATTTCAGTTCAAATTATTGGCTTCCGGATTGCATATTCGTTGGCTGCAACACTCATTTAATAATACAATATGTAAACTGTGCATAATGATGGAAAGAAGAGTATTTATTTACCGCAGCAAACTGAAATTTTAAATTACTAAAATTACCTAACCTAAAAAATACTTAGATGGTGACTTTCGAATTGAATATGACTCCTCCAATTCTTCGGAAACGCGGTCACACGTGAACCGGTTAACCTCGAGAAGCTCATCGTCGTGGGCAATGTGGAGGGTAAGAGGAGCCGGGGAAGATCACTGACCCGATGGACCGATGCAATAAAGGAAGTCTGCCAAACCGACATGCAGGCATCTATCCGGATGGTCGAAAGCCGCGCTGCATGGAGAGCCTTCATACACCATGCGACTTCATGCTGTCGCGACCCTCAGTCATAAGGATATGAGGAAGAAGAGAAGACGACTTTGTTTCAATGTCAAAGCAAAAAGTGTTCCGCAGTGTTTGAGGATCTTGGTTGTGGATCCGAAGCTTATCATTGCTAAACATATAAGTTTAATAATGAAGGCTAAGCGTGTCTCCATTTTTCACAAAAAAAGCCATATAACGAAACCAAGGGGATCATTATTATCAACCACCATTATAATCGCAGGAATAACGAAGGAATGCATGCGAATTACTCGCATATTATAATAAATCGGAATTACAGTAAAACTTTTAGACAAGAAATAGAAACATGTGTAAGGATCTTTACTACTTCAATTAAATGTTCTCATAAATCCAGACTTAGTGAAAATAACTAAATACATAATTAAATATTAAAATGTTCATTTTCTCTCACATACAGTGACTTACAAGGAAAAGAGCAAATCTTAAGTAAAATACAATCAGTATATATATATATATGACATCGTAAACATCGTAATTTAGACATTGATATTTTGCTGTTTTTATATTATTATTACATAATTGACATTGTTATTTTTTTTTTTTTGACATTGACTATTTAATATATATATTTTTTTTTTTAATCCTTCTGACATTCATTTTTGTTATTCTAATTTTCAATAATAAAATTTATGTACTACTGTAAAATCATAAATACATTACACTTTTATCATAGGTATTAAATAAATAGCGGCTACTCTCATTATGCATTTGTGTAGTACCTGTAACTGAGATAGCATTTAGATCTGTAACTTTGTATTTTAGTTATATTATTGTATTTACAAATGTATATCTTGTTGGTGCTAAATAAATAAATAAATATATGAGAGACTGGTGTCTGTACTAGGAGACCTGTGTGACAGATTACCAGCCTCTCCATATATGATACTCCGAACCGGATAGAAATGCAAACACATATGATAGTGTTTGCTTACAATACAATGCTTATGTGACTTTGAATAGGTACTTAAAAAAATAACTAACGTTTCGGCACCTTTTCAGTTGCCGTGGTCATAAAACCTCAAATAAACCTCAAAAAAAATATATATATTTCGAGTAAATAAATCGCACTAAATATTCCGCAAAAGCACAGAATACTTAATATGGCAAAAGTTGTTTTTTTTCACGGTTAGAGATGTTACAATGTTGGTAATATTGGTTTTGAATTATTATTATTTTTGAATTGTTGATATTTGTATTTTTACCAACGACGGTACGGAGACGGTATATGCGTTTGGGGTGAGAGGTTGTTTGTTTGTTTGTTTGCTTGATGGTATTTTATTTGTATGTTTGCAAAGACTAATTGTGAGATGCAAATGTTATGTAACAATTTGAACCTTTTTACTATTTTTAAAGCAAATAAATGAATCTGAATTTGAATAAGATACATTATATATTTCTTCATACCTTTATCTAGATTTGTAAAGTCTCAGAAACACGAATTTATTATTATGCCTCGACACTTTTTCGAAAAGGCCCCTAAACATACGAAAATTCAAGATAATTCTCACAATATATTATACTATTAGAAATTTAATTAATCTATCTACACCAATAACATTTATCATCGTGTAGTTTTATTTTATTTAATCACTATAATTATTTACTACGAAGTGATTTCTTAGTTTTATTTTTCGCCTAATCTGCAAAATCGGTTCGCTCTCGCGCGCGTCTTTTTCTCATCGCTATATCGCTTCAGTCTTAGCACTTTAAATGCTCATATTTAGCCGACAATGACACAATTAGCATGTGAAATATTTTGTTTCCACCCGTACGTCAGATCCGGGCTTATTTCCCACGCAAGCTCGCAATGCAATTCGTTAAAGCTATGCAATTGCTACCCATTTGTTGTCTGTCTTCGCAGCTGACGCTCGCAATCTACTCTTTTATCTGCCTTCAACTAATGCCAGTTAGTAAAGTAAAAACGGTCAAAAAATATGTATAACTTTTTTTAAATATTGTACCTAATTGTTAAAATGTACCCTTTTTTTATAAGTGCGTATTTTTAAACATTATGTCCACAAATAATTATTAAGGTGGACACTGTGATGAGTTGCAAGAGGTTGCAAGTGTTGGTTTATTTTATTTTCATAGATTATTCGTTATTTTTAAACTAGATGTGATTCAATTAAACTGTAACATGTAATCCAATCCTAATTCAAATTACTTTTAAATTTTTTCACGTACTAATTGAAAATACATATTCAATTTAAAAACTAAACTACATTCGACATGCTCCGTTTGATTTAAACTTGAGTTGTATCTCCTAATTACTTAATTAAATTCTAGAAATTCAGTCACTTAATTTAATCTTTGAGGTAATTGACATTATGTTAAGCTTAATTTACGAAATTCGAAGTATTAATTCACGTAAATACTAAACCAGACTGAATATATTAAAGGTGGTTACAGATGCTAATTTTTAATAGAAAAAGTAGGTTCGCGAATACGCTTAATAACTTACAAGAAAGTTCCTTTCATACCCTTCTCTGAAGAGTTTTTCTGTTTCTTATCGCTTAAGATATATTTTCAAGATTCAGCTACGAGAATCGGTAATCGAAAAATTCGATAAAATATCGAGTGTTCGCTTACGTGCATCGTAAAGCGTGATGAAGTGCCCGTATTTCATAGGACATACCATTGGTTTTACGGGTCTGGACACGTAGACAGATTTAGTGGCGCAAGACACTTCTGTATTCATTGTGTTAAAAGTGTTGGTTTAAATACTTTTCAATTATCGCATCGTGTGCATTTACTTTACCAAAATAGATCCTATGGACTTATTTGGTTTTCATTTCAACTGAACATTAAGTACTTAAATAATAATTACAACAGGGAGACCTTTATCTTACTTCCTCATACCTGATGTTAAGTATTGATAAGGCTGAAGATGGAAGCGAGCCTCTCATCTCTAAGTGCCTCATTGTTATTATGGCGTCAGAGTTAGATAAGATGGTGGTAGCTAGCCAGCCGGACTTACAACAAGTCCTACCACCAACCAAACCGAATACAATATGTACCCCTGGGACTCGAACCCGGGACCTCGGAGTCTGATACCGGTGGTTGTTACTACTAGACCACAGAGGCGGTTAAAAGTATCTTGATCTCCTCTGTGCTTCAAAAGGCACGTTGAGACGTTGGTCCCGGTTCCATTTGCAGTTATTAAGGCCCTATATGACTAAACCGAGATAGTAAAAATAATTAAGGTAGTAATTTTGAAGGCTTGTGCTAGCAGAAGCAGGGACATTTGGCTGGCGGTAGGATTTGTTGTAAGTCCACCTGGGTACCAGTGGCAAGGGGTCGAATCGAAACAGACCGTAATCGAGATAC
Source organism: Chrysoteuchia culmella (assembly GCA_910589605.1). NCBI lineage: Eukaryota > Metazoa > Arthropoda > Insecta > Lepidoptera > Crambidae > Chrysoteuchia > Chrysoteuchia culmella. Next base: position 3,448,409 of record OU342644.1, on the reverse strand, counting down.
ATGGTAAAAGTGTACCTACCTTGCGTATAAAAATTTTGATCCACAGTCAAAGCTTTTCGACCTAAGTCAATCCACTTGAGACCATTGCCATGTAAACACGCGACACTCAGAAACGAAAATGGTTAACTGTGCAGTGCTTTCTTGCAAGAGCTCGTCAATAACATTTCCACATCACCGAATCTCGGTGGTGACGTCATGGTACATACGAAAAATTCGACACGTAGGTTCTCATACAGTTTGAAGCGCTCTTTTCGTCTATCTCGATAGAGGTCTGTGGGTCGAAATATGGCGAAGGTAAGCCAGACCAAAATTTCTCTAGAAATTCTCTAAATTGTCTGGTGGGATTCCTAAAAGTTAAGCCGAAGGGAATCGTGTTGTAAGGACCCTTAGCCACTACTAGCTACCACCATCTTAGTTTACATCATTACTAGGCATTTGTGCCCCACTGCTGATACACAAACCTTATTTAGCTTCTTCGTCTATTCTCAATTTCCTAACGCCTACAAGTCGCAGTCGCAGGTAGCTCGCCTAATCATATTGCTGTAACAACAAGCTAACAGAAGAGCCATAAAGCTGTTCGCTGGCTGGTTGCCAACACGTCGCGTTAATCCTAAAGTTGGCTAAATAAACCGACCATTGTCGGTATGGAACCCCGCAAATAGTTATGGAACCCGCAAATAGTTGCTTCTGTTTACCTATTGTAACGTAAATCGTGGGGCGATTTGTACAATTAAAGTTTGAAACTTGATTTTTGTAATTTTAGCATTTTTCAATGCTATTTTTATACTTATGGTAAATTTTAAATAGAAAAATATTGGAAAAAATTAACTCGGCCACAAGTGAATTCTCAGACGGGAATCGAACCCGCGACCTTTGGAAATCCGGTCCAATGCTCTCTGTCCGTCTTTGAATTCACTTGTGGCCGAGTTAATTTTTTCCAATATTTTTCTATTTAAAATTTACCATAAATACGGAGTATAATTTGTTAGCAGGCGCCGTTATCTGAACGAGAGACGAGTCGTCAAAGCGACTCGTAGAATTATCCATTTCAGTTATTGGAGCCGCCTCGCCACGGTGGATCTATGAATTAATAAAGAATTTGTTGACTTTGAAAAGTACCTGTATTTTAATGTTTCAGTACAGATTCGGTGTGGGATCGGTTGTGTAGTTTTTGTTTGAAACTAAGATATCGTCATCAATTTGTCTACAACTAGGATGCTTTTTTAAAATTTAATTACAGCAGTAAAATCATAACTTATTAAAAAACCTGAGTATAATTTGTTAGCAGGCGCAGTTAGCTGAATGAGAGTCGACTCGTCAAAGCGACTCCTAGAATTATCCATTTCAGTAATTGGAGCCGCCTCGCCACGGTGCTGGATCTATGAATTAAATGAAGCAGTGGATTTGTGTACCTGTATTTTAATGTTTCAGTTAAAGATTGGGTGTGGAATTGGTTTTGCAGTTATTGTTTGGAACTGACATTTGGTACCTACTTAATACATTGTAATGTTTTAGATTAAAATTGCAAATGGTTTAAGTTATTGTTAATGATGGGAACTTTTCCTGGAAATTTCAATCGATATGTATCTTCTTCTTTACATTTGCAAGGATAACGAATAAAGCTGGCAATAGACGTCCAATTTTGCTTCCGATTCTCTGATCGGATACACTCAATACAAGTTCGATTTTTGCGTCAGTCTTTTGCTAAACTCAGTCTAAAGAGTGAAATAATATGCGCTAGAGAGTCAACTGACAAATCGGAAGGAGAATCAGACGTCTATTTCGTCTCTGTACATGAGTATGCCATACAGCGCCTTTAGACAATTGGATAAGACAATATAATCGTAAACGCGTAGCGTTCTTTACGACTCGTACGTCCGATCCGACTATCGGATCGGATGTGTATTGAGTGTCCAAACAAATGTATAGCACGAGCGCCTTCCGATTGTCTGATCAGACTATCGGAGAGAAAAATCTGACGTGTATTCCCAGCCTATATCAGCTCAAATCTTTTGATATTTTTGCGTGTTTAATTACTTGTATTTGGACAGGGTTCATGTTTGTTTTAACCCATTCCGTTTTAAATTGCGTGTTATTTTATTTTCCGACGTTTTAAAACCTTTCCAGGGGTCATGGTCTATAATAATAAACGTAGTTGATTTATCTAATGAAGCAGAAACGTAACATATTTTTTGTTAATGTCTCGTCTATCACATCGGCCGGTGCCCCGGCGGTCTTACAACAATGGAATATTTATGGTGCCTCATTTTCCAATACTTGACAAGTTAAAAAAAGCTTTTCTTAAAAAAAACCGACTTCACAAATCAAAAAGTAAGCCTTTTGGCGTTGGTGCCAGCCAGCCAGCAAAGGCGAGAAGTACAGAAGTACAGTAGATTAAAAGAATGCACCATCCATGCCTTGGGTGGCACTATCACCAGAGCGGTTATTTTTTACTTTTTGATTTTGGTAGTGGGATAAAACAAGGGATGAAAGTTTGTATGAAAGTCCGTCAATTTCAAAGTTAGGATTTTCAAATTTTGTAAAGTGTTAGGATCTTTAAATTTTGTGTTTAGGTTGACGAATGAAAATAAACATTTACCTGTCACAGCGTTTTTGATAATTCTACCCCATAAAGGGTTAAAAGAGGTATGAGGATGACCTCCGTGGTAGAGTGCCCTTGTATCCATATTCTTGCAAATAAAGTTATTTATTATTATTATTAATATATCCGTTACCCTAGTATCCCAAAACACAAGCCTTACAGTGCTTACTTTGAGGCTAGGTTAATTGGTGTGAGTGTAAGAAATATTTATTTATTAAGTTGTAAAAGAAAAGTAATTTTATTAGTCTTTAGGTGGAAACTAAATACTTACAAAGAAACAAACACTTATTTCGTATTTTTTCGAGGCGGTCATCCCTTAGGGGTGGATTTTCAACAGAGGTAAATTGGGGGTAATAATCGATATGTATGTCGTTATCAAGGCTTCAATTGATTTTGAAGTCCAACGCAGTGAACACGACTTAACCCCTAAAGGGTTGAAACAGGGTTCTAATTTTACATGGAAAATAATTAAAAATAGGCGTTCCGATGTCGTTCGCGATATAGATTATATTTTCATTCATAATAAATAAGAGAAAAACTGTTTATCTTTGATTAGATAAATATCGGATTGATTTCGTTTCATCATTCATGATTTATTTCCATAATACTCTGGGACTTGCAATGGATGGATAAGGGTGACGGGCAGAGGGGCCATGCGGGCCCAGTTTGGATTAGTGGGTGGAAACTACTGTAAAATCAGAATATCGAGGGGATTATTCCGAGCGATCGGAATGCTTTCAATACATAAACTAAATCCATAATCTCTTAGTAGAGTGCTTCCAGCGCATAGTTCTGATTCTGCATGTAAATTACAGCTCCACGGATTTTTGTCCAATCGAGTTTAGTACGTTTCCCTCAACTTTTTGCACATAAACTCATTGTTTTAACACAAGCTGGAAACACTGAAATTGGCAGTTTTAAACAAAGTTAAAACTCGTGTTTACTAGCCATGTGGTTACATTACAAAAAGGTTTCTATCTTTTATCTTTACGAGGAGCTATATTACAACGGTAGATTACTTATGGAGGGATGTTATTTGTATTCGGGATCGTACATAAACGAATCAGGAAATAAAGCAGCTACGTTTGACTGAACATTTATAATATAAGTTTTTTTTTTTAATTTATTTATTTTACCTTGGGATAAGTTGTTTAGCGTGATAAGTATTTTCAAATGACTTATAAAAATCAAAAGTCTGGCACACCTGATGTGGAACCTTAGCAGCCCAACTAAACTATAAGATACAAATGTAGCACCTTGAGATAAGTTGCTTAGCGTGATAAGTATTTTCAATTGACTTATAAAAATCGAAGGTGTGGCATTCAGGTATGCCACACATTCGATTTTTATAAGTCAATTGAAAATACTTATCACGCTAAGCAACTTATCTCAAGGTGCTACATTACATGCTAACCTTAGCAGTCCTAAACTATATAAGATACAAAATAAAGCACCTTGGGACAAGTTATTTAGCGCGTTATGTATAAAATAAGGCAATCTTGAACTTTAAAAATTTTCAGCATCTGTATCAGATTCTTTTAACTATAACATTTTCTCAATATTTGTGTTCAACGTGTATTCAAGATTATTATTAAATCATTACCATTTAGAAAAAAAAATGTGGTCGGTAGAAATCTTTCCTTTTCTTAATTTATTAAAAAAACTCACGTCTGTTCATTCACTGGTGCACCTACCCAATTCCGGGTAAGAAATTATTTATATGTCAATAAAAAAAGTTTATATAACTTAGATAATAACTAAACAAAACATTGTGACATTTATTTTTTCTCATGCGGTACGAAGATCGCCGGGCCAGCTAGTTCAGAATAAAAAAAAACGCAATGAAGAGTGTAATCTATAAGTATATCTCTAACCCATGGGTGGACTCATGGATTCTCTTAAGGATTTCTTTAAAGATATTAATATACTAACTTTGGCGGGACAATACATCTAGGATAATCTATACTACGTATAATATTATAAAGCTGAAGAGTTTGTTTGTTTGAACGCGCTAATCTCAGGAACTACTGGACCGATTTAGAAAATTCTTTGACCATTAAAAAGCTATATTTCTCCCGAGTGACATAGGCTATATTTTATCCCGATATTCCCAAGCGAACGGGCACCACGCGGGTAAAACCGCGAGGATCCGCTAGTATAGTATATGTAAGAAAACATCATGATTTATTTATTAAGCATAGCGATGATCATCATTTTAATACTAGAAATAAGAATAAGCTTTCCGTTCCAAGATTTCGACTTGAAAAATGTAGAATCTCGTTTTTGGGGAAAGGCAGAGCTTTTTTTAATAAAGTTCCACAACAAGTGATTGAGCTGCATTTGCATAGATTTAAAATACTTAAGTATATGTTAAAAAGTCACTCTTAAGATGATTATTTAAAAGACCAAAATGCATGGATGTGATACTAACATAAAACAACTATTTTAAATTGTGTAAGAGGAAAATATACTAATAACTGAGTATGAGAAAATTTTCCTCTTTTATTAAATATATTTCAAGATTGTAGATTTGTTTGGCAACAACATGTTCCATTGTAAATGTTGTTGTTTCTGTTAAAGCTGATAAGTTTCTTGCGGCCGTTCTTTTTATCAGTTAAAAGATGTCCTCAATGGCTGGTAGGAAAAAAAAATTTTGAACTATTCGAAAGTACTTATCTATAAGTCTATTTGAATAAAAATCTTTGACTTTGACATGTAACAAAAAAATAACGATTTATCAGCTTATAATTGGATCAGTCGTTGTCGTGTTACAAGAGTAATTTTGTACGACAAAACGCTTCAGACGTAATATCCCTACGTTTCCGACTGACGTGTCCTTAATCCCCAACATTGTACCTACAAATCAAACGTCAATTTCGATATACTTTATATTTCCTTTTCAGTGAGTCACAATTGATATGTAGAGTTACGGAATATTGCTGAAGACGGATGCGTTCTACACAATATCATGTAAAATTATTGTGACGATGTCCCCGATAGCTGTCGTCATAATCATTATTGATTTGTTTGCATTCGCAATGCTTTTTTTACGAAAACCTTATAGACCACGCGAAGGGGTAGAATATTTGTTAATTAAGGTTACAGTATTGAAGAAATTGTCCCACGGCTGCACTAAAAGAGACCTAGTTCAGCATTGTGTCAGTATTACACTGACGCTGGTTTTCAACTAGACCGCTTTACATATTTTTTTTATGAATGACGGCGAGACTCTTAGCCTTTATCATACCTGATGTTAAGTATTGATTAGGCTGAAGGTGGAAGCGAGCCTCTCCCGGAATCCTCAGCCACTGAGGAACTGGCCCTGTGGTCTAGTGGTAACAACCACCGGTATCAGACCCAGGGGTCCCGAGGTCAATTCCCAGCGGGTGGTCATATTGTATTCCGTTTGGTTGGTGGTAGGACTTGTTGTGAGTCCGCCTGGCTAGCTACCACCATCTTATCTTGATCTGAATCCATGACAACAATGTTTTCAGCATTGTTGTGTTCCGGCAGTTAGAGATAAGATAGCCAGTTCCTCAGTGATTGAGGATTCTGGGAGAGACTTGCTTCCATCTTTAGACTTATCACTACTTAACATCATGTATGATGAAGGCTAAATATACTAATATATAAGTATTTGTATTTTTCACACGAAGACGAGGGTTGGTTTTGTTCGAGAACCAATAGCCAGACGATTTTGGAATCGTCAAGCATTATCAGTAGGTCACCGCGCCATCGGAGCCTTTAAAAAAGAATCAAAGTCAGCACTATTCATCTTTATTATTTAAAATCAAAACACTACACACATTTCCTATTTAAGCCTACGCATAACAAGAAACTCTTGCTTCCTCTATTTTTTTTTTCAAAGCCTTAGTCATTATTCTTTCAACACGTATCTCGCATAAGTATCTTAAAAATAAGAATATGTTCCGAAGAATCCCGCGAGAACACGATGCACTCGCGCCCCAGGCCGTTCCTTACGGCCGCGTCCCGCGTTCCATTTTGTTTCATTTTCGAAACTTTTATTCCTCGCCTCCCACCCACTTATGTTCCACTAACTGATTCCGCGATGCAAACTGTTCTGTTAAAAATTCTAGAACAAGTCTGATGTTCAATTATTTATCGCATCCGATACTCTTGAGTTTTATATGTAGGTATTAAGTGTATGGGGTACCCGTAACACTTTCCGTGCGTACGTGCGTAACGCAAACGTATTCGGATGGTGCGTGATTTGGTTTAAGCTGCAATAACGTCGGCCGTGATAGCTCTATTGGGATAGACAGTCTATACAAGACATTGACCGTTGTAGTTGTTCCGATTCTCGTAAATAAAATTATTTCTTTCGTTCAGCATTATATTCTTTTTATGTGCAGTATTTTGACATGACAAGTATAACAGTTGAACTACGAAAATCACTACGACACTAGACAAAGTTATGTCTACAACTAGAAAACAATAATTGATTAAAGTCGTGTGTTCGATTCACACGCAGGTAAAAATATATTGTAGTGAATAATGTTGATAGAGTCTATGATTTTGTAATTTTTGCATTTTTTTAATGCTATTTTTATACTTATGGTAAATTTTAAATAGAAAAATATTGGAAAAAATTAACTCGGCCACAAGTGAATTCTCAGACGGGAATCGAACCCGCGACCTTTGGAAATCCGGTCCAATGCAAGAGCATGTGGCCGAGTTAATTTTTTCCAATATTTTTCTATTTAAAATTTACCATTGATAGAGTCTGTTATAATATGTACCAAATACAAGACAATTGTCTCACCTCTGTTGCAAAGTGTCCGAAAATACTTTTTTCTTTTCCGACAGAGACACAAAGTTTGTTTTCCCCACAAACTTGTTTATCGCAACAAAATAAAAGTTTTTAGCACACCTCTGTATTTCAATATTACAATACAAATATACATTTGCTTTGGAACATTTCGTCGCGTCGTACGTGCGGATCGCGTTCCGGCGTGTTGCGGTTTAATTCCCGTTCCGCGTTCCGATTGCGAAAATCGGAACGTGTCTCTATTTACCGGCACATTCCGGATATCCACAACTCGGTTTAAAACTTTTATTGGATACAATTTTTCGATTGCTCCTAAACGCGTTGGTTATTACGTCACCATCGATAACGTCTCATTCGTGGATCCAATAAAAATGTCATATAGATCTGTATTTTTTATAGTTGTCGTATCCGTAATACTCGTATTAAAATATAATAGATATTTGGTTGATATATTTAAGCATTTATTGGAATACTTGATCTACGTAAGACCTAACCGGTACGTTCGGAAGCTGAATGCGCTAACTACAGGGCCACCAAACCGATACTATATTTACTACGTCAGTCCTATACGTAAGTGTCGTAGCATTCTAGCACAAAGTACGTAAAGGCTTAATGAGGAGGCCAATTTCTTTTTCAACTTACGTACGTACGTTTCAACAACTTACTTACGTTGACGATTAAACGTACCTCAAGCGTGATTCAACTGTAGCGCTTTTAACGCTGAAAGAAGAACTATGTAAAAGAGTACTCCAGTTGAAATACGATTGAAATACAATTTAAAATTAACGTTATCAGACTTTGCTTTTTTATCTTATGGTTCTAACTCGTCCCGGAGCGGTGACGAGAGCCCGCCATGGCGAGTTGAGATAAATGGATGTAATCCCCACACTGTGAGCGGGTTTTCGCTGCCAGCTACATGACAATATCAATTACTATAGATGCACTGCAGTGTGGACACATTTTGGCACTTGCCTTCTCGAACAAAGTGTACACTAAGTCTTATAGTAACCGATACAATCTAACGATATCTCTGTATTGGTCTGTCTCAAATGTTTGATTTCTAAACACAATAAGGTATTAATTCGTCGGTAATTGTACCGACGTAATGTATGATATAATAATCAATATAAATATTGAAATCACAAGCTCGCTGTTCAATAATAAATCTCTACTTTTTTGCTCTTTTTCTGATAAGTGAAAATGTATCTGTGATTGCTTTCCCTGAAAACTTTAACAAAAATAAATTGAAACAAAAAACACATATATCCGATACACGATTACAAGATAACACCATTTAAATATGTAAACACACCTGTCACAAAATGTTGAGGTAAGTGAAAAATAGCAAAAGTTCAACAACATTAATTTGGTACGACACCGTTTTGACATTCGAGTAGGTTATACAGCAATAGCTTTCAAGTGAAATTGTAATTTGCAGTGTTAACCGTTTACTTTCCCCACAGGCTGAGCCTAGTTTGGGAGGCAGTTTTATTTTTATTTTGTAAAGATTTTAATATTACTATTATTAAATAAACTTAGCTAAATTGCATCGTTGGAACCTTTTTTTTTATTAACGACGGGGAGACTCTTAGCCTTCATCATACCCGATGTTAAGTATTGATAAGGCTGAAGATGGAAGCGAGCCTCTCCCAGAATCAACAATCACTGAGGAACTGGCTATCTTATCTCTAACTGCCGGAACACAACAATGCTGAAAACATTGTTATTATGGCATCAGACTTAGATAAGATGGTGGTAGCTAGCCAGGCGGACTCACAACAAGTCCTACCACCAACCAAACCGAATACAAATTGTACCCCCGCTGGGAATCGAACCCGGGACCCCTGAGTCTGATACCGGTGGTTGTTACTACTAGACCACAAAGGCGGTTAAGTTTACCTACCGTCAATGCCTCAACTTTAGCTAATTTTTTGGGTTATATATTTTATCCCTACCGCAAGGCAATTAGTATATACCTACTTGATCAGCATCGCTTTACTACGAAATAACCTTATGAATCTAGCCGAGGTCACGATCCGTTTCCGAGTGGATTACTGGAGCCCGATCGCGTTAATTTTGAGGGGTGAAAAGGAATCCGTTAAGATTACATTTTCGGATTTCTTTATTTAACTTTGGAAATACAATCAAAACACCTAGAGATTTTAATACGGCGAAGTAAATCACATTCAAAATCAAAATGTTTTGACTTTGACGTAACGTTGTCACTTGGAACAAATTCTACACTTGCTTAGACTAATAGTTATGGCGACACTATCTAACTTGATTGCTTATGACTGGAGCTCAATCGTGCAAAATTTTAATGATGAGAAAAAGAGCGTTCTTCTTTCTTTTCAAGACGAGGAATTTCCGCAACTTACATACCCAAAACTAATCGTTATATTTTTTTTACCATGTTTGTAAAAGTTATCAAGTCCCCGATATTTGGGCACATTTGCATGCGCCACGTGATCCATACGAACGAAAGAAATAAAGAAAAAAATAGAAAAAACATTTATTGGGACAATAGAATAAAAAAAATAAAAAAAATCTTACAATAAAAACAAAACTTAAGGAATATGATGTGGGGCCGATAAATACCCTGGCTCAGCATTTTGCTTCTGTGTCATTCTCAGATGGACAGAATGAACATAGAAGCGCTGTTATTCTGCCAGGATCAATGAGACGTTTACAACCACAGTAAAATTATATTAATAAATAACTACATATGTACTGACACAAAATTAAATAATATACATATAAAATAAAACGAATGAAGGCAGAGTGTTCCATTTCTTTGCCATTCTCAAATACGGAAACGGAACGTATGAAAAAAAAATGAAAACTTTTATAACAGACACAATAAACATAAGCATGATGTACTCCGTGTCATGGTACAATATCGGGGACTCGACAACAAATACAAACATGGAAAAAATCCAGTATATCGTACTAATAGTTATAATCAAGTTAGATATCGATAACAGCCCGAACAAACAATCGATCGAACCGATTTTGTGCGTTAGTACAAAACAGTGTAGGGCTTCAATAAATTTTCCGGAAACATTTTTGGGCAGTTTATTGTTTATTTGTCAGATCACTGAAGCTTTGCTGTTAATGAATTTTGCCCGTGTTATCAATGAATTTTAAATATTGTAACACTTTTTCCATTTATACTCGTATAACTGGAAAATCTGGTTAGTAGATGCATTAGTAAATTTAACTTTGTTTATGCATGTTTTCAATACTCATTAGTAAATTGAATCTGGATAATTTATGCTAACAGATGTCTCAACATTTTGTGATTGGTACTAAGTACATAATGTAATATTCGATATATTCGATTTACTGTTTCACACGTTGAAAATTAAAACGATATTTAAATTACAAGAAAGCAGCAGACACCGTGCCAAAATATCGAGTTATTATTTTACTTTAGTAAATGTGACTGTGAAAAATAATACAAATTTGCCACGGAGCCTCCTACATAATTTGGTAGTTACTGAATAGCTAGCCAGCGTTTGTGTCAACCGAATCACAAAAATAATTAAAAGAATCGAAATCATCTTACAATTTTCAACCCAAAAAGAGTTCTTCATTAAGTTACACCGCTGTTCTTAACAAATAATAGAATAAAAATCGTTAATGTGACACAAACGCTGCCTCGTCACAAGCCTCCTGGCGTGACCGTCACGGCCGTCACAACTCACCACGTCAATGATCTGCTGCAGTGTTAACCCAAACTTCACCTCCAACGGTTCGCTCTCGTTCGCCACCGGCCGCTCCAGGGTGTTGTAGGACGCGAGCAACGCGTTCAGCAGCCGCTTCTCGTGGGGACCTTGCTCCGATACTGTCACAGAAAAAGGTACGTTATCGAAACTGACACAAAAATGTTAACGGGTCAGATTACAGACACTACGCGACGTTATTTTGTCTTTACTAAAAACCTTGCAATCTTTTTTTTATTATGATTGGGTTTGCTCTTGATCCTAATCTAGCCCAGGGACTAAAGACCGGATATTAGTTCAATCGTTCAATCCTTTGTAGAACTGATATTTACGATCTTTTGCAAAAAACTATGACTCTGAGGTCGCGAAAAAAAAATAGTTATTTCATTCAGAAATTTAACTCAGCTGAATGATCCCTATGTTAATCTATGAAACAACTATTTTTGTTCCGATTTAATTTGCATTTGAGGTTTTTAGAAAAGATTAAACGTTATAATTTAAAGTCAAATGAGAGCTGACGTGTTGCATTGCATTTGCAATTTGCATTCATCACCACTCATACTTGTAAAACACATGCCAGAATACAGCATGCATCTGCATTAAAAGAGCTCCTGAACCAATTCTCGATCGATTGTTACATAACTTTTGACACAAATATTTCACAAGACACCTTTATCGCTACGAAACACAAACGCTCCCCAATACACATTCATCAGAACAAGAGTCACAATTAACCATCCAGTCCAATACCCTAAAACATTAAGCCTTATTTATGCGAAGGCATTAAATTACACCGACCTAGAGTCACCTCAAGAAACAATCTCTGTTGTACCCACAATACCTGTACATTTCACTTAGAATCGGAAACTATATTAATTACGGTATACTCCACTAAGGATTGCTTAAATCCACACAGTTCACCGTCAAACGACACATCTGCTGCAAGAGAAACGACTGGATAACTTCAATGCCATTATCCGAGCACCTGAACCACTCGACTACGTATAGTTCTTAACACAAAGCAGTAAAGTTGTCTTTGGCTTTGAAATAACCGAATCCAAGAGTCCGGCTCAGAGGACCAAGCAATAAACACCCATTTTAGAGGCTTACTCAGCTCTTATGAACCTGATATATGGAGGTTAAAATGTGACGGATATAATGTTCGTAGTCACCGGATTAGAATGCCCGAATGAGAAATGTAGTGAGCAGGACTTGAATCGTGTCATTCCCATTGCATTATCGGTCGTATTGTCTACGCGATAAGGGCTTCGCTTTTGCACCTGTTCGCGCGCGGGCACGCTCAATAACAAAGACTGTTCATTTATCTCACGAAGTTATTCGAGTTCGTTTCATTTGAAATAGGTAGTTTCTTGCGGGGAATATATTCTGAAAAAGTGCGGTCTCACACGGGGTTATGCCTTTACTCTATTGAAAATACATATTCATTGAACCTTCTTCTTCATGGGCATTAGTCAGCCTTGTCGAGGAAGTTCAAGTTCAAAATGTTTATTTTTAAACGAAGAAGGTCGTGTTATTTTAGATACGAGAAGGTTATCGTATAACGTCATATTGACTTTAATATGGGATGAAACATACATTTTACGTAAACTCTGGAGGAGTACACTAATGTTCCACGTAAATATTCCAAATAATGCTTTAAAAATAAATAAAATGCACTTCTTAGGTATTGATTGGGTTCTACCTTTTATCGCAGAACTTTTTATGTCATAATTTTATTATGCGTAACAGCGAAAAGCATAAACGTCATTTCGCAGAAAATCGCTTGGCATATCTCATTCAAAACCCATAATTTTATAAGGCAGAATCATCTGAAGTCATATATTCAATATCCATAATAATTAAGAGGCAGATATATCATATCGCAGAAAGTTTACATGCAGGATCATCTTTAGGCATAAATTTGAAATCCATAATATTAAGAGGCAGAACTATTTATAAGACAAGAAAGCAGGCAGCAAGCAAGCAAGCATGCAGCGTGCAAGCAAGCATGCAGCGTCCAAGCAAGCATGCAGCGTGCTAGCAAGCATGCAGTTTGCAAGTAAGCATGCAGCATGCAAGCAAGCATGCAGCGCAGGCATCATGCACCATTCAAGCAAGGATGCAGCATACAAACAAGCATGCATGGTTTCTGTCACGGCTCCGACGCTGCGGGGCTCTGGCGGTCCCACGCGATCTTATCGTCGCAGATCGTTTTCACTCATCACCGCAGCTTCGGCGACCTCAAGCTACCTGCTCCTCAGCTCACGGGCCGCCTCATGCCTCCGCGCCTGCGCGGGCTTGAATTACACTCTAGGGGTAGGGTATATACAAGACTACGTGGTGTCGGTTTTGCAGCGATTCGTAATCTGTCACTATTATAGCACAAAATTAAGAGTCTACCCTTTTCGCGAACCTTTTTATGTCATAATATTATAATGCATATCAGCGGCTGACATACAATTCATTAGAAATAGATTGCCTAATGAAATAACTCCAAATTAAAATCTGCCATCAACGTAGTATGCCAAGTGAAATTATGCCATTTTAAAAGTATGCCATTGGAAATTCGGACATATAAACATTCGCCCAAATAATAATTATACTAAACAATTTTTATGCCTTGAGCATATTTGTTTAAAGAAAATTATGCCAAGTTTGTTCTGCCAAATGAAATTCGGAGCAACGAAATTCTGCCAAACAGAGGGAAGCCATTGTATTGGCACAGTGATATTTTATCAAAGCCTACCATCACTGTGTCCGCTCCGTACATTTCACATACAAAAATTTTCTAGTAAGTATCAAACGTGTCAACAAACCTAAGACGTATTCTGATGAAAATAAATGAGTTATGAATTCTATAAACTTTTTGACTTTCTCGATACCTATTCGAAAGTTGTTCGTATTAAAAACCAGGCCAAATAAAATATTTCATTAATAACAATACTAGAGTAGTTAAACGCAGAAGCGACTAAAACAGCACCACACGCGTTCTTTGTTAAAAAAAACCTATTAGAAGAAATAAAAAAAAATAAAAAAAATGCGGAGCATTTAGAGCGATTTATTTACCCGAAATATATATATGGTACTATAATTTTTCGGTTTATTTGAGGTTTTTTGGTTTCCCGACGTTTCGGCACCTTTGCAATTGCCGTGATCATGGGTTGACTCACGACGTTGACGGGGTGGTTTTGGTTTGGTTTTATTTCAATGATAAGTGCGCGAAGAAACTTAAGATGTGCTAGTAGAAGAAGATTGCAATTTATTCTATTTATCGGTAAACGTGTAATAAAATTACAAATAAACGGCCATAACTAGTCCCACTGCCGCGACCAGACGTGCCGGCGTCATCACTTCTCACGTCGGAAAGGACCGGATTCCTGACACAGGACAAATTATGCAGAGGGCGTCTGCAATTCAAGATTTCTGTTTCAGGTAAGGCAGTATTTCAGCTAATAAAGATTTATGAAAGCAGCACCTCACCTGTTGCTTTTACGACCCACAAAAAAGTCGTAACCCCGAATACCTATTTAGAATCAGTTGCAACTCGTTTTTACCTTAGCATATTTATTTTTACGGTATGTTTTTCGATGAATGGCGGTAGATATCGTCTGGTTTGGTTCGGAATAGTACCTTATTTGCATTCAGTGTAACCAAACAAGTTCTATCATAAAATAGTTACTCGATCAATGTTTTTTAAGCTATTGCATAGCTTATAACGCGGGCTTTGAGCGCAGCGACCGAATCAAGAAATTCCGTAACGAAAATAAAACCTAACACCCCCCACTCCGTGTCATAGATTTTGGTTGCTTAGTTACGATTGTGAATAACAAAATGGTCAATGATGACAAAAACTGTATGAAAATTTGTGTGAAAATATAATTTATTTTTAAAATCTGGTACTAACTCCTGTCCGCAGAATGACTATAAGTAGGACATAAAACGACTAAAAAATCTACTGTCTTTTTTATTCAACTTACATCGGAAAAATACAAGTGGCGTCATCTAGTAATCCTTTACTAAACAAAAAGTGCCATCAGTGATTTTCTGGAGATGTTGCTTTAGTGTCAAAGTGACTGCGGAAAGGGGACGTGATCTACGCGCCGGCGCATAGGTAAATATATCGATTTTAATTATTGAGAATATCGTGTAATTCCTTTGTTTTTATATCATAACATGCTAACTTGTAATGTAAGTAATGAAAAATGGTCATATTTTCAAACAATTGTAGAATATGAGGATGTTACCAACCTCAAATGTTTTATGTTCTAGGGGTAGGAATCACGTTGGTTGTTTATAAAATTTTGTTCACTTTATGTCCTGTATACAGGACCGGGTTGTCATTTTTTTTTCTTTCAGGATTGTCTAATGAAGACGTTTTTTCAATAATTGGCTGAATCTGATGGATAATTCTCGATCGTTGATTCTGACAGTGATCCAACCTTCAGGGAAACCAGAGCACGTGTTCCAGAAGTAAATAGCAGTTCATCTAGCTCTGAAAACTCGGACATCGACGAAATACAATCTTCTACCGTAAATAGGCGCTCACGTGCAAGGAATTCCACCATCCGTGGACGTGGTCGTGGCCGTGGTCGGGGCCTTGGGGGACTACTACTTTTTTAGTGTATTAACACTTTTTGTTATGAGGTGTAATACCATTTTTTATTAATATACTATGTTAATTTTTTGTAGTTCCTAGCTTCGCATTGTAAGTCTGATTGCAGTGTATAGTAATGTAACTTAAGCTTGATTACTTTGATCTCAAAAAGAATTTAATCTATTAATAAAAATATTTGAAAACTACCGTTTTGATTATTACTTTATAAAATACTGACTTGTTCCTGAGCACATAGGTTCTAATGGTAAGACATAACATTTTTCAGTTGACCACAATTGTACTTCATGTAGAACTTAAAGAAAAGCTACACTATCCAATATATTAAAAAAAAAAAAAAATTAATATTTTTTTTGTTAGAAAATATCTAGCTAATAAGCTAATAAGCTTCTTGAATTTCATGTTAATTTGACAAAAAAAGTGGTCTCCATAGTCAGGAGGTTAATATTATTAGTCAACACCAAATGCACTGACACGCGGACCTAAGCCGTCGTCGCGTCACGTCGGTTGGTGCGCGCGATTCTACCCACAGTCGTAGCTATTGAAATTTCACTACAAATACCAGAATAATGTAATGTAACTGAAAATGACATGAGAAAATAAATTCACAGTTTTGTATAATATACTAGCGGCCGCTTGCAGTTACATCCGCTTGGTTCCCGTTTCCGTGGGAATGTCGGGATAAAAAGTAACAGAACTTTTATGTCCATAACCAGGCTATCTTCTATCTGTGTATCAAATTTCATCCAAATCCGTTTAGTACTTTCGGAGCCTATTCAATGCAAACAAACAATCAAATCTTTCCTCTTTATAATATAGTACAGACTTGGACGAATTAGTACAAATATAATAAATAAATAAATATTTAACAACACCCATTTCTACAAATATCAAACCAGACAAAATCCAAATTGGTTTTAAGAGAGCAACCGTATTTCAAGCCGTCAAATGTAAACTATTCCTATAAAACAAAATATATCCTATGTATCATATTTTGCATGACACTCGTCGAAAAAGATAGACAATCTAACAAATGAATATTATACAGCAGTCCCGTTTGATATGTTAATGGCACAGCACTATGCAAAACTCACGTATTCCGTTTCTGTAAGCGCTTTAATTAAAACTGACCAACATTTCTTTGCAGCAGCAACTTCGCCGTTCGTCGACCGCATAAAAACCCTTGAAATCCTGAAAACATGGCACCACTAACTTTGAACCCTTTAGGGTTGTATGCGGTTAAGGGTCGGGTCCACTAATCCAGATGGAAATTAACGCGGCCCTAACTTTGCCCATAATGTTGGGCAACTTTAGTGGGAGTGATCCACCTTAGTGATTCGGAGGCGTTCCATTAGGTCTGCGTGTAGTTTACGAGTGCAATCGGTTCTGTAATCGGTGACACGGCTTTCTGGCCTTTGTCTTATTCTTGTGGCTGCCCTAATATCTGTATTTTTTTGTAATTTGTTACTTGCTGTCTTTTGCGACCTAGGCAAGTTTTGTACTTTGAAGAATGAGGACTTTTAAATATTTCGAATTGATTTATTTTACTGAACTATTTTCTTGAGAAGCTTACAGCCTCATATAAAATTTCAGTTAATAAACAAACATTTATATGATGATATTTATATGACATTTATATTATAGTATACGCCTTTCGGACTTCGAATAGATAATTTAAATACGCTTTATAAGTATGACCCAGCTGATGCGTCTTCCAGTAACATTGTAAGTTACGTCTTACATTAATGCACTTTTATATTTATTTTTTTGTGGTTGCCATTGTATTTTTTATATTTATACACTTTAACTAATGTACCTATCTGAAGTACGTCATGCTCACTCAAACGTTTCTTCGGTGGTGTCGTGTGAAGCGGGTCGTTACGTTCCCTAAAATATGGTTGAGCGAAGCGATAACTGGTTCATGCGTCATGCTCGTCAACGGGTGCCGCCAGCGGAAATGGGTCTACTTCAGTCTGCATGTCTTAACGTTGGGCTGAGAGCTTAAATATTTTCATTGCTATTGACCGTATGTACGTTACAACTTGCAGTACAGTAATCTTGTAATGCGAGAAATGTTATAATGTAAGTCCTTCCTTGCGAGTTGAAAATTGTGTACGGTTAGGATAATCATAAGATGTACTTTAATTTTAGTATTGTTTTGTGATGAAAATTTATCTTACCCATGTGTTTAAGGTCACTTTTCATTTTGCCGACTGTGTATGAAATATAATTTGTTTTTAATTTATTTATTATATTGTATAAATAATATAAAAAAATGATAATAATAAAATTTTACAGTTAGTAAATTTATTGATACTTTAAAAAAATGACAATCGTTAAATTGTCACCTCTGACAATTGTAATCTTTATGAAACAGCGCCCTGGTCGAGAAAGTACACACCTCGTGCTTCTTTGAAAACAAGATTAAGATTAATTTTAGTAAAGCCACAAATTTCTAAAATGTACATTGATGGCAGTGTTAGAAAATTTAGTTTGTTGAACAAAGGTCTATAGGAATCTGTTCTGTTTTGTCGTTATGGCTGTCAGACCATGATACCGCACAAGTGTTAAAGTTTAACATCAATCATAAAAAAGAAATTCCTCAATCTACCTTTGTTTATAAACGTGACTACTCCTTAGAAAATATCGAGAAGTTCAAAAAATATCTAGGTGATATTTCGTTCTCCAATGTTTATAATCAAACCGATCTAAATACAGCCTTTAATGAATTTCACGACTTATTTACTCTTTTATACAGGCTGTGTTTTCCGACAGTTAAAATTAAATTAAAACTTTCCTCTAAGCCAAGATGGATCTCAAAAGGCCTCAAAAAGAGTATTACTTCAAAGAGAGTACTTCGTTACAAGTACTACTCCAAAAAAACAAGGGAAAATAAATCAAGATATTTAACATATAATAAACTATTAAACAAATGTATCAATTATTCTAAACGAATTACAAACCAGAAATACGTAACTAAGAGCAATAACATTTGCAAAACAACTTGGTCTGTTATAAAATCAGAAACTTTTGGAGAGTGCGATCAAAAAAGACATATAAATTGTATTCTTAATAATGACATTGAAATCTCTGATCCCCAAACTATTGCGACGACATTTAATAATTATTTCACAGGTGACATAAATTCCATTAATAACAATAATAACACTTATAAATTAAAAAAGAATT
The DNA here is from genome assembly GCA_910589605.1 of Chrysoteuchia culmella. NCBI lineage: Eukaryota > Metazoa > Arthropoda > Insecta > Lepidoptera > Crambidae > Chrysoteuchia > Chrysoteuchia culmella. The sequence goes on along the minus strand of OU342644.1, from coordinate 3,429,492 downwards.
TGTTAAACACTATTTTTCTGACGCCGGTAGATGAGCATAGTATACTTAAGATTATGATGTCTTTAAAGAACTCATTGTCTGTAGGGCATGATGGTATATGTTCTAAAGTCCTTAAGGCGTGCAAAGATGAAATTAAAAAAGTGTTAGCCTTTCTTGTCAATCTATCTCTGCAATCTGGACAATTTCCAGATAAACTTAAGTTGTCAATAGTTAAACCATTGTACAAGAAAGGGTCGAAAACAGACTTACAATATTTTAGACCAATAGCCAATTTATCAGTGTTCTCAAAAATTTTTGAAAAAGCTATGCTTGCTCAGCTTACTGCCTTCTTAAATAAATTTAATATTATTAAAGAAAATCAGTATGGCTTTCAAAAAAACAAATCAACTGCATATGCAGCCTTCGATCTTGTTAATAAAGTTCTACAAAGTGTTAACAAAAAAAACTACACAACCGTTTTGTTCTTAGATATGTCGAAAGCCTTTGACTGTGTACCTCATGAGGGATTACTTAAAAAATTAGAGTGTATTGGAATACGGGGTCTTGCTTTGAACTGGATAAAATCGTACCTATCTAACAGAAGTCAATGTGTCGAAATAACCCAACTTGATTCAAATAATACTGTGCAAACTTATCGTTCAGACTTCAAAGATAATGTTTTTGGGGTTCCGCAAGGTAGTGTCCTTGGCCCTCTTTTATTTCTCTTGCACATTAATGATTTGCCAGACACAACTGAGCATAAAACTGTATTATTTGCTGACGATATTTCTTTGATAGTTACTAGTGATAAGACCTCTTCTATAGAGCAACATAAATGCGATATAACTACTACACTGACTTCGATTATCAAATGGCTTCAAAATAATAATTTAAAAATTAATTTAGCCAAAACTAATTTAATCAATTTTAATAATTCTAAATACGAATCATTTGACTTAGATTATAATGGACAAATTCTGCGAAATGCTACTAATGCAAAATTTTTAGGCTTAATAGTTGACCCAAAACTGCGTTGGAAAGACCAAATAGACAAAGTATGCAATAAATTAAACAGTTTTTCCTACGCGTTATTTAAACTGGCTAAAGTCGCAAGTGTTAGCACAGCAATAACAGCTTACTTTGCCTACGTTGAGTCAACTTTAAGGTACGGCTTATTGATTTGGGGTAATGGCATTGACATCAATAGATTGTTTATTGCTCAAAAACGGTGTATCAGATCCATCTGCAATCTGAGGTCTGACATATCATGCAAACCATATTTCAAATCACTAAATATATTGACGCTGCCCTGTCTTTATATTCTTGAAGTCGGAATCTTTGTCAAGCAAAATAGTAGGCTATTTTTACAAGCTACTGAATTGAATCAAAGAAGCTCGAGAAAACCTCATAGGCTAGTATTAGAAACTATTCCGAAAACAAAACGATTTCAAATGAATAGTTATGCTATGTGTATTAAAATATTTAATAAAATTCCTGACCACTTCAAAGACGTTCCGATTAACCGTTTAAAATTTTTGCTGCGAAAATGGTTGTTGGAAAATGCTTTTTACTCTGTAGATGACTTTTTAAGATTTAAATAAGTGAGTATTAAAGTTTTTCAAAACAAATGAAAATATGTGTTGGGTATTGTGTTTTTCAATGTAAATATTATCATTGACTTACTAGGTTGCGTTTTTGTATTTTTATTTTATTTTATTGATTGTTGTTTCTATTGTTTTTTTTTTTTTTGACATTGAATTATACTTATTATTACTATTTCTTGACATGAATTATTATGATTATACATCCAAGTATTACATTGTGAATTTTGTTGACATTGTAGATTGCATTTTATTTAATTTTTTTATTTATTTCATTGATTATTGTGGTTTTATTATTTTTGGGATTTAATTATCTGCTACTTATAAATTAGAATTAATTTTTATAACTTACTATATCATCCAAAATATTTGCATGCTATACAAAAGAAATGGCTAAATAGGTTAAGACCCTTTATATTTATAACACCAAAAATGTACCCTATTTACAGCAAATAAAATTATTTGTATTTGTATTTGTATTTATAATCCATGGGTCCGGCACCGCAAACCGGTAACTTCATATTACGCAAAACAAAACATTATATTTCCATATTTCATTTCCAGCTTCCATATTAGATATTTTACGAGTACGGAACCATTTTTACAAAAAATTAGTTATTTACAAAAAAGGACAGTGTTTTACAACACCCTTAATTTATTTCACTAAGTAATTATGACGATCGGTTTCATTTCATGTTTCAATTAGCACAGATACAAAAGAATAATAAAAACTCAATACAAGACCGTTCGAAATTCGAATTACGAAAAAAAACAATCAGCATTCTACTCACCACGAACTATTTCCCGCGCAATAATGTTTCATCATGGCGGCTAATCTACGGGCCGGCGATATTAGCGCCACGAGTCAGCGCGGATTAACGTTACCATTAATGTTTATTTATCAGTCGTAAAAAGTCTCTGGTGCGGGAAACAAGTCTCATTTGAATTTTCCAAGTTTGCATTTGGTTTATTTTTCCTTTTTTATATCTGAACTTGGTCAATTTATAGGTACTTTATGCACCGTATTTTTTTTATTACCTTCAATTTGAATTTTAGCTGGTGGTTGTATCCATCAATACGAACTACTATTACTCCGGAACAAACCACGAATTTACAAACAAAAAAACAACTACTTAGAATATGTGGCATTTCATAAAATTACGTACATAACTATTTTCTATATAAGAATCTATATGTGTTCTATATCGTTGACCTGAACAGCCCCTGCTCGATCGGCACTTGATAAATTAACACCTTATATACATTAAATCAACGCACAGCCTAAACCGTCGGGTCTAGAAACTCCAAATTTGGCACATAGGCTCCTTATGAAGTGCAGGGGTGGACCTATCTCAGCGATTTTGAAAATTCTACCCCCAAAGGGGTGAAAAGGGAGATTAAGTTGAGTAAGAAAAGTCATTTATTTTTTTATTAGGCTTATGGTTGGAAATTAAATACAAAAATCCTCTCAAGCAATCAACCCCTTAGGGGGTAGAAAGGGGTAAATAATGTTCAAGTAGTTATATGGGTGTCGTAATTGTGATTTTATGGCATGTTGATTGCAAAAATGTCATCGATTTTGAAGTCCGATGCAGTGGATAATGGTTTATGAAAAGGGTTCAAATATTATAAAATTTATAAAATTCTATATAAAGAAAAGTAATGCTTTGATCGCGATAGCTTTGGATCATTTTCTACTACTTTTCCATTCACACTTATCCATGCGCTTATATTATAAATATAGAATAAAGATAGACTGCACGTCTGTCTGGCTGTTTCTTTTCACGCGTCAGCCGCTGAATTGATTTTAGGGAAATTTGGTATGGACTTAAGTTGAACCGTGGAGATGGACATAAAATAGTTTTTAATCTGATAAATGCTGATGAATGGCACACTTACGGCAGTGAAACGTGGTTACTAATTATGGGTTTGATAAGAAGGCCCAAGGTCACTTAGCTTGCAATGAAGATGGCTCTGCTCGACGAGGGAAATAAAGAGATCCGTAGAAGAACTATAACCGACATCGCACTAAGAATTGCTAAGCTGAAGTAGCAGTGGGCGGGACACATAGCAAGAAGAATCGATGGCTGTTGGGGCGAAAAGTTTCTGGAATGGCGACCGTGCACCGACCGACTTTCTGTGAGTAGGCCCCCGACAAGGGGGACCAATGATATGGTGAAGGTCGCGGAAAGCCGCTGGGCCTGGCAGCGCAGGACCTATCGTCGTGTAGATCCTTGGAGGAAGCCTTTACCCAGCAATGGGTGTTATGAGGCTGAGACGACGAATTGGCACGCGACATCCTAAATCCGCGCGATAACCTAATTCTCGTCGGACGAAGTCGCGGGTGGAAGGCTAGTTATACTAATAAAAAATACCGTGACTGACTGACAGTCAACGCACAACCCAAACGGCTGAACCGATTAAGCTGAAATTTTGCATACAGGATCCTTTAACGATGTAAGCGAGCACTAAGAAAGTATTCTTCGATATTCCCACGGCATAAAACGGGATTGTATTGTAACCTAATTCCTCGTGAATGAAGTCGTGGGCGGAAGGCTAGTTTCTTATAACTTTCATATTTAAAAATACAAATTATGGCAAAACAAAATTTAAATAAAATTAAGTTTCACTTACTTAAGTTGTAACTGTTTGGGAAAAGCAAGAAAAGATTATAATAAGAAGTATTATAATAGGTATTAAATTAATAATGTTCTAACGAACACTTAACTAATTACAGCATCATAAGAAGAGATAAAATTTCTTAATTTAACAACTAACTACAGTTGCTTTTACAAACTAACGAAAGAAGTCACATCATTAATAGCTTGCCAACCGCTCAGAATCTCTTATTCATGGCCAATATATAAAGCGGGTATTTTCATTTTTCACAGTTTTATTAACACCCTCAAACCATAAATCATTCCCGTCTAAAACTCGAAGCTAATGAATAAAAAATTGCGCTGGCTGTAATCCCGTGTTCCCGTTGCCGTAACCTAGCATAGTAAGCAGAATTAAAAAGTTAACCGGCTTTCGGCGGGAATGTCCAATGTCCTGATTTTCTATTCTGTGACACTGCAAAGTTTAATCTATAGCAGAAAACATAATACTACTTTCTTGTAAATTTTTAAAATCTATGATAATATTACGTACGAAAAGTAATTTGTCAATTTGTTTATTGGAACTTGTTTCATTGTTTTATTATTTTTGCGGCCTATTTGTATTTATATACCTACGAACGGTAGAAAGCTGCCGCTAATGTTACCGCGATTTTAAAAATATCCTTCACCAATCTTGAACTAAATGTGTTTCTAAACTACACAAGCAGTTGATATTTATACTGTGCAGTAGTTTGCTACCGATGATTTCATTTTTAAGTCATTAGCATCTTGGGGTCTATAAGTTTGTTCAATTCATTAAGACGGTCAGTTAATCCATTGCCTATTTAACAACTCAATCTGACTGCAGTTCTATTTCCATAATGGTTTATTGAGCCATAGTCATGAAACTGCGAGGACAAATAATCTCCTCTCTTTATTGTCTCGCTCGTTTTATTAGAATTGGACACTGAAATGTCTTAAACAATAACAAAATTCAATAAAAGATTGTTCAGCGATTGTGAAAATTTAACAGCTAGAGAAATTGCTGCGAGGATATTTCTATCATTGATGAAGCGACGGTGGCCACCACCGTATAACGGTGAATATACTAGAAAGATTCGACGGGTCCTCATAGGTCTCTGTAGCATAATTGGTTAGTGCAATGGGCCGGATTCCCAAGGATGCGGGTTCGAATCCCGTCAGGGCGACATGAGACTAGTGGTTTTTTCTAGTATATTTTCTTGTTTAATATTTAAGCTAGAGAAATTTGGAATTTTCATAATTTTGTATTTATACTGGTAATAATGGTACGTAGTAGGTATTATAGTGGGAAACGTGATTTCGACAAAGCGAAAAAACGGGACTAAAATAGTCGAAAGTTTTCAGCAAATGAAATTCGGTGAAAAAACGATTCGAACTCGTGAACTTGAGTAAACAAGAGTTAATAGAACTGCCAATCCACATGACATACATTTTACTCGCCCTAACCAAGAGCTTTTTATCACAACTCCCCAAGAACTAAATAAACAAACGCGAAAATTAAAAATGTACACCTGTCAACAAGAAACAAAGAGACCGCTAACACTAAATCGGTCCGAAAAAGATTCGCGCAGTCGAAACTAGGCAAAATGGTCGACGGGGCCGTACCGCATTCGATTAGTGAGTCCGCTATCACAACTAAAAGGGTTAATTAAAACCTCCGTCCGCTGAGCAAACTGTGCCAAACCACCTCTAAGGTTACAAGACACTTCAAACGTTAGTTTTTTTTTTAAGTTAATTGAACATACAACCATTTTTTTGCAGAAAAGGTAGTGTGGCTTACGGAAAATAACAACTTTACGAGTAGGTGTTACATCGTAATATGAATTAGTAGTTTTAGGGTTAAAACTGAAATTCACACTAAACAGCAATTTGATGTGCATTCAGTATATTTAGGGTTCAACTACCTGTTTGGCGCAGGGGTACTAGACCCGACTTCTACGGACAGGACAAATATTCGTGTGCATGAACATGTCTATTTGTCTTATCTGGGTGTATAAAATAAATAAATAAATATTTCCATACAATCACACCAATTATCTAGCCCACGTTAAGTACTTGTGTTATGGATACTAGATAACGGATAAACATACTTATATACTTTTTTTTTTGTAAATACATACATAATATACATATTAAACATCCAGACCAAGACAAATAGACATGTTCATGCACACAAATATTTGTCTTGTCCGGGGATCGAACCCGGGACCTCTGGCGCAGAAGGCGGGGTTAGTACCCCTGCGCCAAACAGGTCGTCAATCAAAGTCGTTAATCCAGGCCATCTACTATCTGTGCAAAGTTTCATCCAAATCCGTTCAGTAGGCCTACCATGAGTTTTTCTTACCATTTACTGTACAGTAAACGGGAGACATTTAGTATTAGAATCTGTAGTTCTGCTACTGCGGCAGTAGCAGAACTACAGATTCTAATACTAGCCTCTAGCGGGCAGTAGTACTGCCCGCTAGAGGCGCTATACAGATTCGCATACAAAATGTATCCCGTTTACTGTACAGTAAACGGGAGACATTTAGTATTAGAATCTGTAGTTCTGCTACTGCGGCAGTAGCAGAACTACAGATTCTAATACTAGCCTCTAGCGGGCAGTAGTACTGCCCGCTAGAGGCGCTATACAGATTCGCATACAAAATGTCTCCCGTTTACTGTACAGTAAACGGTAAGAAAAACTCATGGTAGGCCCACAGAACTTTTCAGTAGCGTGAAAGAGGAACAAACAAACAAATTGTCATATTTTAGCATTTATAATGTTAGTAGCATTAGTAGGATTTATTTGTTGCTTCATTTATATATGTCGTAGGATGATTTGATAAATAGAATTTTCGCAATAGAAGGCAGCCTGTTTTTTCGCAAAAACCCTATCTTTTTTCAGTAGGGTTGAAAAATGTCAACACTATTGTCTAATTATCTATGTTTTCGCAATATCCCTAGGATTTTCGCAATAAATCGATTTATCTAATTATCCTGCGACATATACTTTTTCTACCTATATACAGATAAAAAAGACTGTAAATAGTTACGCAGAAAAGTTTGAATGAGTGAATCAAACCTATTTACATTCGAAGACGATTCAACTTCCTTTGGTGAATTTCATTCGGATTTCGATTTTGTTGCATCGGTAAGACTTATAAATAAATTAAAAATGTCGCTTTATATCGTTTTTTTTTTTAACTAAAAGTAATTCTTAAAATAAAACAACTTTCAAACGCGCTATATTTCCACGAACTAAGTTGTAATTGTCCGTATTTTTTGTTTTTTTTAGGGGTTTTTTGATTTTCTCGACGTTTCGGCACCTTTACAGCTGCCGTGGTCACGGGATGACTGGCTACTTATAAGTCTACCCTCGAAGAGTTAATTTATTTTCGTTCGGATACGGTTAGACATTTACTATGGCACAAATGATTATTGATATGATATTTTGATTTAATTGTTATTTTAATTCTTTATTATTGAGAAAAGAGAAAACTAAAGACTCTACTGGCAGTTTACAAATTGGGAGGACCTTCGAAGAAAGAAGCTGCCAAGAAAACTTCGAAAGCGGGCCGACCTCCACCTTTATAAAGAAATTAAGATTAATAAGTAATAAGTTATTCTTAGCCAAAAAAATATCGTTTTCGCTTTCAATACATATTGTCTACTCTAATTGATTGTGATTGTATGCGTGCGTGAACCCCAGGAGTGTGTATATGTATTTGTAATTATTTCAAACTAAAAGTAATACTTAGATCTAGTTTCCAATTCCAATTAAAATCATTGCATCACAACCACGTTGGTTTTGTTCTCTCCAACAACATGAAGTTTAAGTTAATGTAATTTTTTTTAAACTTAAAATGTTTGTTAAAACTTCATGCAAAGACTACTGAATATTTGATTAAACTTTACTTTCTTATGTATATGTCGCAGCAGGTTAAATCAGCCATTTGATTGGAAGGCTAGACCGCTAATTAAACGCCGGCATTCAGTTGAATGCCTAGACCGATCGTTGATTGAACTAGCATCACTTAACGTTCAACTAAGTTGGCTTATTGTAAGCTAGCGCTTTGAAGATAGCTGACGTTAATGCAGCCAAGTGATTCAAATTTAGTGTATTTTTTTGCCACTGGGGCGCTGGTAGTCTCAATACAAGTATGGCGTCGGATAGCTCGCATCAGGTGGCAATTTTATTTTATTAATATCAATATTGATATAACAAAAATGTGTGATAAAAATGTGCCTGATATTACACCGCCCCGGCTACAAGTTTTCACGAATTGTTTGAGTCTGTAATGACATCTCATTTAACGAGACGGCTAAATATGACGTTCAGCCTAGTCATTAAACGTTTTATCAACCACTTGGCTAGTTGTCCCTTAGCCATTTCATTAAATGCCGACGGTTAACTAAGGGGCTAGCCCTCGAATTGAACGGCCCGATATAACCAGTTGGCTGCGACATATATAATACCATAAGGCTGCACACTAACCCCACTAGTATTTTATAAGCGGATCGCCATGCCCCAGTTCCAAGTATAGATATTCGAAAACGACTAACGACTTCGATAGCTCAGACACGACTTTTAAAATCAACTCCGAAGGTCATTAAAAGTTATTTGAAGGACTCACTTCATGATTTATAGCCGAGCAATTACTTTGGAAGCGGTTTTACGAGCGGATTTTTACTGAATTTCATTTGATAATTTCAATTGATTTCTATTAAATCTTTGATAACAAATCGAGCATAAAACCGATTTTATGCCATTACTACACTTCACTTTAACAACAAAACATTTTTTACGGATAAAAACGCGTTTTTCACTCATACATTTTGTTTTAATTGCTTATTATTCAATGGTTTTTTACCGACGTTTCGACAACTTTCCAGAGACCGTCATCACGGATGATATTTAACATGAGGGCACTAATTATGTATCAAATGGATAAGAGTCAAGCGACTTACTATTATACCTAGCGAGTAGCGGGAAGCGTATTTAAACCAGCAACAAACTTTCAGTATTTATTTACAAAGCAAGTTCAGAGCGGAATGCATACAATGAACATATTACATCGACTTTTATACACAAAAAAAAAGACGGGTTGCACTCCGGGAGTGCCGGCAGAAGTGAAAACTTGATTATTAACGTTGAGCATGTTTGATATTTTGGAATGGTTAGGGAATAATTTTGCACCAATTGCTTTATCAGTATAAAAGTACTATCATTTATGTGGTAGAATACAATATTCATTTATTGCGCTATCGTACACAAACATGACAAACCATATTAAAGTGAACGTTAAGTTAGGTAATAAGATATAAGAAAACATTAGTTATTATAGAGAATCGAAAAATATATATTGACAATAAAACAAGAGACAAGTAAAAGACATTATCAACAGTCTGTCGCTAAGCAACCGAGACCATAGTCAACCTGTCACCTCAACATTCTCCGTCCGTCCTACGCTTTTTCGATCAGGTCACGTGTCCTGACGCGAGTTTAAGATTTTATACCCATTACAGAAAAAGTGCTCAACGCCGCTAAAGAAGTTTTCACTTCAAAAATTTATAATAATTAAGGTCCGCGCTTGACATTTTTGCTGCGGGCACCGCCCCACATAAGAACAATAGATGCGCGTGCGTCTATCTTGCCGGGGGCGTAGTCAAGTACCCAGCCTCGCTGTGTGCGCCGCTGCTATTGATGACCATGTTGCGAAGGACGGCTGTGCATGCGACGGCTGTCATTCATCGTAAAATCATGTGCTGCGTTTAGTCGTACTTTCCTGACAGTAGAACTTGCAGCGTTCGTGATGCAGCGACAAGAGCTAGATCTAGCTTCAATACTTTTTTGGTTTCACTCAAATCTCGGTACCAACTTTAAACTCCATTTTCAGTCATTCTCTCTAAGCTAGCAACCCTGTCCCCGCTAGCTATTCCTTTAACCGCTTAACTGTGCCTTTGTCGCGGAATAGTTCCGTTCACCGCTGTTTCTGTCCACCAGTGTTGCCAGCTCCCTCCAATTTTACCACACTACCTTGTTCAAAGCTCTTATTATGCAGTAAGTGTACTCTCTGTTAACATTTAGGTACAACTCAGTAGTTTCCTTGCCTTTGTGTTCGAAGTGTTGTTACTTAGTTTTAAAGTATTTCGATTTTTCGGATGAATGTCAAAATCTAAACTACCTTATTCAAATATGCAATGCAATGCATTAATGTTGAGTACAGTCAACATACAGCACATCGAACTTAACACCTGACAAAAAGATCTGTTATTACGAGTAACTTAGGAGACCTTTCAAACACAAATTTTAATACCACTAGCTCGATGTCAATGGTATTTATGTGCTTTATTACTATAAATATATTTTTTTTTTTATGAACGACGGGGAGACTCTTAGCCTTTATCATACCTGATGTTCAGTATTGATAAGGCTGAAGATGGAAGCGAGCCTCTCCCATAATCCTCAATCACTGAGGAACTGGCTATCTTATCTCTAACTGCCGGAACACAACAATGCTGAAAACATTGTTATTATGGCATCAGACTTAGATAAGGTGGTGGTAGCTAGCCAGGCGGACTTGCAACGAGTCCTTCCACCAACCAAACAATTTCCATACAATCCCACCTATTATCTAGCCCACGTTAAGTTTCATGAAGAACTTGTGTTATGGATACTATTAGATAACGGATAAACATACCTACTTATATACTTTTTTTTGTAAATACATACTTAATATACATATTGAACACCCAGACCAAGACAAATAGACATGTTCATGCCCACAAATATTTGTCATGTCCGGGGATCGAACCCGGGACCTCTGGCGCAGAAGGTGGGGTTAGTACCCCTGCGCTTAACAGGTCGTAACCAACTATGTACTCTTTTAGACATACTATACCGGCCGCAGGCTGACTATCTAATGGAAACTCTGATCAGTTTCAGTTGCATCCTGACATTACTGCCACATTTTACAAGTTTACATTTTACATTTTACAGTAACAATAAAAACATTTTATAAAAAAAATATCAAACCGACTTCAAAAAGTAAAAAATAAAACTTTTGGAGTCGGTGCCAGCCGAGGCATTCTACATTGCACTTCTATTAACTATATATTTTTTTTGCCTTAGCTAGCTAGCACCGAACCCAAAAGTTTTATTTTTTACTTTTTGAAGGCGGTTTGATTTTTTTTATAAAATGTTTTATTTCAGATTTTTTAGTTACATCATGTGCCGTTACTTACACTAAAAATCAGCCCATACACAACCATGATATCATCTAGGTAAACGACTACTTGCCAAAACGTGTATGATATTTTTCAGGATTCTGAAAAAACTACTGGCCAAATCCCTGTAAAAAATTATATGAGACCACACATAAACCATTTTCTTTCCGATAAAAAAAGAATTATAAAAAGTTTCATCAAAATTTCGCTCAGTAGTTATTGCGTGAAACTTCAGCTCGAACAAGAATCTAACAATTACCTGGATGATATAATTGTTTCATGACTTCCATGATAATGTCATCCAGGCCCCATATCTCCGATGATTATTATCGGATCTCAATGAGACTTATATGGAACCAAATTGACAGTGTACCCGATCGAACAAATAAACAACTATTAAAATCGGATCACCAACACCGGAGTAATCGGTATACATACATCAGACAAAAAAATTAAAAAATACGCGTTGAATTTAGTACCTCCCTCCTTTTTTGTCGAAGTCGGTAAAAATGAAGCTGAACCGAGTTTCCGTTAGATAATCAGCCCTCCCCGGTGTGACACTACATACTCGTAAACGCAATTTAATCTACGTACATCTTATGTTTACCCGTCATCCCGTGACCACGGCAGCTGAAAAGGTGCCGAAACGTCGGGAAAATACGGACAATTACAACTTAGTTCGTGAAATATAGCGCGTTTGATGTCCGTAAAATTTGTTTTATTGCAATTTAATCTCGCAGACCTTGAGTTATGAGAAACAATAGATATCTCATCTGGTACACTGCAAGCAAATGACAAATTATGCAAATATATACCCTTCAAAAAAATGTTTGTCTGCTTCCAACCAAGGGTAAATGACAGGTGCCTTTCATCCCCCATCAGAAATCAGTACGACAGGAGTCACGGGCGAATTGTTTATGAATCGAAATGGAAATCATATACATTTTTAAGCATTCCACTGTCCCTACCGAGGGAAGACTTCGGGTTGGGCGTTGTTGACATATCTGACATTTCAACCGATTTGAGTTGTTATCGTTAAATATTTACTCCGAAGATATTGAAACAGAAATAAAATGTTGTTTAATTTTGACGATATTATTAAAATATAAAAAATTTACTTGTTTACTAAAGAGGAAAGATTTGTTTGCTTGTTTGTTTGCAACGAGTAAACTCAACACCTACTGAACGGATTTAGATGAAATTTGGGACACAGATAGTAGATAACCTGGCTATGAACATAGGATACTTTTTATCCCGATATTCCTACGGGAACGGGAACCACGCCGGTGAAACCGCGAGCGGCCGCTAGTTATGTATAAATCAATCCGTTTATAGTCCGATACATAACACAAGCCTTACCAGTGCTCACTTTAGGCTAGGCTAATAGGTGTGAGTGTAACCAATATTTATTTAAATTTATTTATCTTCTATGATTTTTGTTTTTTTTTTTGCATTTTTCAATGCTATTTTTATACTTATGATAAATTTTAAATAGAAAAATATTGGAAAAAATTAACTTGGCCACAAGTGAATTCTCAGATGGGAATCGAACCCATGACCTTTGGAAATCCGGTCCAATGCTCTTAATTATCTTCAATGATCCTTAGATTCTTAGAGTTCGAAGGTAAATTAAAGGTTAGATTAGATTAGATAACACTTTATTTGCGCACATACACAGAAAGAAAAACAAATTGAAACAATAATATAATATGCTGTACAAAGGGGCGACCTTGTCGCTTAGCAGCTTTAAAAGTTTAATCACCTCAATTTTATTTTGTCATTAAATAAAAGCGCGTTATTTTAAGGTCACCACGGAATAGGTAACGCCTTAGTTTATTTAAATCCCCACCACCTCTTAACATTATAAAACTTGGCTTAAAATTGTGTTAACACTCGAGTTGGTTTAGGTCTTAGATTTTCTATCTTTGTAATAAATATAAATAAGAAATATACTAGAAAAAAAAACCCACTGGTCTCATGTCGCTCAGACGGGACTCGAACCCGCACCGTTAGGGATCCGGCCCAATGCACTACCAATTATCCTACTGAGACTTTTCTATCTTTATCGCGCTTAGCCAAGGCCTCCCCTAAAGATTTTGGCAACTATCGGTTCTTCGCCGCCGCTGGCTTGAGCAGATATTAAAGCATTAAATAAATATATTAATATCATGATGAACTTTTGCATAAAAGTACAAGACTTAAAGAAAGACAAAGACTATTTTTTGTCGCAAAAAGAATTGATCCCTAAGGAGGGCGATATAACCGAAGACGTAAGCGCTAGTCTATGATAAAAGTAACTAGCTAGATTACCAAACACTGAAAACAAAAAGATTTAATGAAAAATCAATAATTGTATTCGACCTTCAGACGAAAATCGTACCACATTATACCTATAATTAAACAAGACTCAAAGAGAAATAACATCTAAAATAAAATGAAACTTTCCATGAAAACATAACTTACTCCAAATCATTGGCATGAGAATTTCACTTCCCCAGTTTCGTGTGGGTCTTTACGTGAATTGGGACGTAGGCGTCGGACCGTTGAGTTGAGAGCCCCCCTCCCCCTAAAAGGGGGTAAAGGTGGGGGGTATGAATGGCCGGTAGACACGTGCGCATGGCTAGTGTTGCCAGACTTACGATAATTATCGTACATCATATCACACTAATATTTTGTAAATGCGAAAATTTGTGATTATGGATGGATCTTTGTTACTCATTCACGCAAAAACTACTGAACGAATTCGGGGCACACAAATAGACTGAATTAAAACAGGATACTTTTATCCCAATATTTCAACGGTAACGGAAAACACTCGGTTGAAACCGCGAGCGGCCGCTAGTGTACGATAATTTCGACTTTCCGGTCCGTTGTACGATAAAAAATGTATTTAGCACGATTATTTTGAACCCACCAAATATCAGAACTTCCTGAAATTCGTATAATGTTCACCTTTTTCTTGGTCATCAACGCAGTATAAGCAACAAACTTTGTATACGATACTTTTTTGTCTGCTACGATAATTTTTAACCGACTTCAAAAAAGGAGGAGGTTCTCAATTCGGTTGTTTTTTTTTTTTTTTATGTATGTACACCGATTACGCCGAGATTTCTGAACCGATTTCCATGATTCTTTTTTTGTTCGATGCAGAATAGTTGCCAATTGGTCCCATAAAAATTTGGTTTCGTTTGACCCAGTACTTTTTATGTTATGAGCATTTTTATATATTTCATTTCATTGTTGACTTGGACGATGTAGTATTTACGATAATTTTGTTTATAATGTACATGAAACCTTATCTAATCTAGTAAAACCCTGCTGTAGTTTACAAAACAGCCTATTACAGAGACTAAAAAGTAAAAAAAAAACTGCGTTAAAAAAAACCGACTTCAAAAACTAAAAAGCAAAAAATAAGCCTTTTGGAGTCGGTGCCAGACAAGGCAAGAAAAATAAAAGAATAGGAGCTTAAAGTAGAATGTCTTGGCTGCCACCGACTCCAAAAGGCTTATTTTTTGCTTTTTAGTTTTTGAAGTCGGTTTTTTTTAACGCAGTTTTTTTTGGATATTGATACGATAACTCGCGCTCGCCTGGCAGCCCTTCGCATGGCTTTCACGTGTGGACGCACCGGTGCGTGTGTGGCCCGTTTTATATTTTTAATAGGCGTGTTTAAATGATCCAGTGGCCAGTGCTCTGGATTCAGGATCACACAGTTTTGATACGCGTTTAACTTATTCATTTTTGATCGGTATAAAGGTCAAATGTGTTGACAGAAGGTGGAAAAGAAGGGTATTCGAAAAAAATTAGTGAAAATTCCTTTTTCAGAAAAATCGTGGCAGTCTAATGATTATATTTACTATTAGACAGTATATTACAAAATCTATTAATAAATTAGTCAGTGATATTTAAGTGATTTTTAAGGCTTCCTGGTAAAAGCCTCCTTTGTAATATCCTACTATAATATGGTCTTGTGAATAGATTCAGTTTGCCTTGCAAATATTTTTTAATTCTCTTTTTAGAAAATTTTATATTAATTATACCTACTTATAAACATGGATCAAAAAACCTTTATGCCAGTAGAGTGTGTAATAAAAGGAGCAAATGCAAAAAAAAAAAAAAAACTTTCTATACAATCCACAGGGATGACAATTTATCAATTGGCCTTTCCCCTGACATTATCTGACGACGGTCCAGTCCGCCATCATTTCCCATGCATTCGGAAAAATTATTCAGTTGTAACACCATGTGTCGACCCTTATGTCAAATACCGAAAGCTTTTGAAATATTAGTGTGACCAACTCGGTGTGACTCATGTGTGACTTAAAATACAATCTTGACCTAGTTTTTTTATATTTTAAATCTACAGCTGCGATTAGGAAATTATCCTGAAGAATTTTGTATATTGGTGTTAAATAAAACTGTACTTAGTGATTTCTAAGTTGGCAAATGATATAAATAGTAAAATCTAAAACTTTTAAGTAGTTTTTAAATATATATTTTTTGAGAGTACATCGCCAGTTTATTACTACCGCTGAAGAAACAGTCTATTTAGTTAAAATTAGATGAGACTTCGATTTATGCACAGTCACGTGTCACGTCATGTAATCAGTATACAACCTTCTCACATTGAAACACGAAAACAAAACCCTACGTGTATGCAAAATAAATTAGATATTGTAATGTGACTAGGTTGTATACATAACTGTGCACGTTTCTGTACTCTAAATTATTTTTAATTAAGTCAGTTCACTATACAAATGACCCACATTCTAGTACGTTCATGACACAGAGAGTTGTAAGTCTTATTTTGATAAATACAAAATTTTAACACTAATTATTAAAAATGCAAATTTGTCCGAAAATATCCCAATTTTTATACAAAAAGAGACGATACCTTATCAAAAAACCTAAGACTACGCAAAAAATTATTACAACCCGGTTCTAAATTAAAACACCATTCTAAATTCCTCTTGCGATTTAAATCAAAATTTTCAATAAATTACCAGAACCATTAAAAAACATAATTGATGAAAAGCAATTTATAAATGAACTAAAACAAGTACTTTAGAAAATGCTAAAATACCATTACCGAATATTTAGAAGACAAGAACATAGATATCGATACTTAAATAACCATAATTAAAAAAATATATAAAAAAAAGTTCCTTCTCATTATTGAATATTGTTGTGCCCATCAGGGTCCATAGTGATACCTATTTTAAGTAGCACCTATGGAATGCAATAAAGTATTGAATATTAAGTAATTTGGGTCTTACTTTACGGCCCTATCTAACCTACTTGCTACCTAAATTCAACAGTTTGTTTGTGTGTTTCAGTTGCCAAAATATACCTAACAGACGATAAAACTTTAGTAAGCTTACAGGTATGAAAACGTGAATAAAAAACGCTCGCGAACCACCGTCGATATTCTCCAATACTTTTATATTTTTAATACGCTGTAGGCCAGCGTTGTTACATCAATAATGCTAGGAATATCCTTGCATTCGAAAGAAACATCTTTTCAGGTGTTTAACGATCGATTAAGATGCAACTGCCAATAATTTATGATTTTGTAATTTTTGCATTTTTCAATGCTATTTTTATACTTATGGTAAATTTTAAATAGAAAAATATTGGACTAATCTACTAAAATAATCGACATTCCCGTCTGAGAATTCACTTGTGCAGAAAGAGCATTGGACCGGATTTCCAAAGGTCGCGGGTTCGATTCCCGTCTGAGAATTCACTTGTGGCCGAGTTAATTTTTTCCAATATTTTTCTATTTAAAATTTACCATAAGTATAAAAAAAGCATTGAAAAATGCAAAAATTACAAAATCATAAAAAACGCTCGTCAGAAAAAAAACCTGCATAATCTGTGTTAACGAGAATGGAAAACCCACTTATTTAAATCAATACAAACGAAGCATGCACCGTTCCATAATCAAATACTTTTCAGAAGAATATCAAATCAGGCATTCAATTAATGGGCACCTATTTGAGAGTGAAATCTGTCGGGCGAAGCAACAGCCCGGGGGGCGTCGCCATGGCAACAAGCCACCTCGATTTTTACCCTAGTTAGAGGCTGCTCGGTCTACAGTGGTTCCAAAACTCGTGCAAAAAGCTTGGCATCGGTTAGATTTAAAAATGTGACCAAACAACTTTTCTTATTTATAAAAAAGGGCTTAAGAGGAAAAACATAAGCTAAATATATATATATTTTTTTTATTTATTTGTTTTTACCACACACAGAAATACACTTAATATTTTACAAAAAAGCACTATGTAAACCACTTAGGTTTGTGAATAGTACCTATTAGATTCATATACGTATACAATAAGAAGTTATGTGTTATTTTATATATATATATATATATATAAAATAACACATAACTTCTTATATATACCTAATTTTCATTTCTCTAGCCCTTGCTGTTTCCTCATAAACTACATAGACAAAACAAAAAATAGAACCTTCATAATTCTTTATATGAAATTCATAATTATTTATACTTAGTCAATTCAATTCACTTCAATTCAATCAGATACAGGTGATACACGATTTAATTGTATAAATGGTTTCAAGTTTTGAGTAAACATAAAATAAAGTTTGATAATAATAGCCCAATCGACGACCTGTTTGGCGCAGGGGTACAAACCCCACCTTCTGCGCCAGAGGTCCCGGGTTCGATCCCCGGACAGGACAAATATTTGTGTGCATGAACATGTCTATTTGTCTTGGTCTGGGTGTTTAATATGTACATTATGTATGTATTTACAAAAAAAAAAGTATATAAGTATGTTTATCAGTTATCTAGTATCCATAACACAAGTTCTTCATGATACTTAACGTGGGCTAGATAATTGGTGTGATTGTATGGAAATATTTATTATTTATTTATTGAACGCGTGACATCAAATTAAAAAAAACTAATAATTAAAAAAAATGTTCACGATGTATTCGGTTTATATTATTATTGACGTTGACTCTCAAAGTAGTAAAAGTGATGATGCCGAATACTGTATACGCTAACTTAAATAATCGATTAAAATTTATTCAGCAGTACGAATCTACAACGTCTACCTTGTTACGTATATATCGGGACTTTTGACCTAGTTAGAGGTGAAAGGTAGACTGGTTGCGTTATGCACAGAGGAGAACTGAAAGTGATATCAATAAAAAAAAGGTATTTTTATTACTTAGATATTTTACTTACTAACTAATATACCACAAACAAAATCTAATCATAACTATATCTATACTATCTATACTAATATTATAAAGAGGAAAGATTTGTATTTTTGTATGTAACGAATAAACTCAAAATCTAATGGACCGATTTTGACGAAATTTGGTATAGAGAATCCTTAGACCCCAAGTAGTAACATAGGCTATAAATGATCCCAAAATTGCCACGCGGGTGAAACCGCGCCCGGCCTCTAGTAATATTATAAACGCGAAAGTGTGTTTGTTTGTCTCTTCTTGACGCCCTAACTAAGCAACCAAACAACTTGATTTTTTGCATAGAGTTAATTGAAAGGGCGAAGATCCCGATATAACTTGAACCACGGGGGTGAAACCGCAGGCGGAAGCTAGTTGTCAAAATAAAAGAAATCAATAACTACGATGATTGCAATGCTAAGAAGTAGAAAAGAGAAGTGAGTGTATCTTAATAAGTCTCTGATTACATTTATTTACTCTGTATAAATCTAGAAAGGACTAGGTATACGTGCGCGCCGATCTGAATCGGTCCTTCAGGTCAACCACCCCCCTCGAAGGGCACGGTCTGAATAACTAAGACGACCCTGTAATGTCTAGGGATCACATCGCTCGCTCATTTATTTAGCTTTGCTGAAAATTTAGTATAATAGTCCGATCGCTCGTGGCACTCGGAGTCATAAAACTTGTCAATCAATCATGAGGATCTATATGTGGATGGCATACTGATAGACTGAAAGTTCACATATACGTATTTTACTCCAAATTATTATAAGCGATACATATTTATCGGAACGCACAGAAAACCGGTAAAAGGTAGTAAGCTAGGAACCAAGGAACCGAACGGACTAACAGGAGGAGGATGACTGCGCGGCCGCGGTGTAGGCGCACGCAATTAAGTCCAAAACTCTAAGTTAGCAAATTTACTTACTCTTGTGTGAGTCGCTACACACATACATTTCTCGCGCCCTAAATCCTTTACGGGCTTGGCAGAGAATCAAAGGTGCAGCTTGTTAGTGAACAATATAAACTTGACTCTCTGTCACACCTCAACAACGCCATATTTCGATTTGGCCGAGTCTAAGATGTTGTCCAGAAACACTAGGGAATTTACAAGAAATTACTCGGTGGAAATACCAAACAGGTAAGAGTGGTCTGAAGATCAGTATTGGATGGAAGCGAACCTCTCCCGAAATCCTCAACCACTGAGGAATTGGCTATCTTATCTCTAACTGCCGAAACACAACAATGCTGAAAACATTGTTTTTAATAATAAAAACAACTTCCAAGAATCATTAGTTCCTCGATCAACACCAAAACTCAATGTGAACCGTCCCTCGAAGGGCGCACATAACTAAGTTGACCCTTTTACTGGACTCTATTGGTTCATGCGCCCTGAATCATTGCCCTCCGTTTGTATGAGCGTCGGGCACCGCCGGGTGTGTAGCTGAATCTTTTATGACACGCTAAGGAGATGAGAGTAGAGTGGATCTCTTGATTCGCATTATTCGATTACTGTCTCTATTTTCGCGTTTTTATAAACAACGATGACTGAAAACATTGTTGTTATGGCGTCAGATAGAATTGAGATGGTAACAAATACTACCAAGCCAAAAACCTCGCACCTCTTGACTTACCACTATTGGTATGAGGGCCAGCCACCGGAGGATGTGTGTCTGAATCTGTTATGACGCGCTGAAGAGATGGAATTATGGTGTAGCTCTTTATCCGATTATTTTTCCGATTACTGTTTCTGTTTTCGTTTTTATTTTAATGACCAACGGTAAGACGCTTGGCCTTTATCATACCTATAATAAATTTTAAATAGAAAAATATTGGAAAAACTTAACTCGGCCACAAGTGAATTCTCAGATGGGAATCGAACCCATAACCTTCGGAAATTCGGTCGGTAGCTCAGCGGTCTAACCGCTGAGCTACCGACCGGCCGACCGAGACTTATCGTACCTGATGTTAAGTAATGATATGGCTGAAGGTGGAAGGATACAGAGGTATGCTTCCGAGGAGCCTCAACCACGAAGTATCTGGCTTTCTTATCTCTGACTGCCGGAACAAAACATAGTTGCTATGGCGTCAGTCTTAGAAGATGGTGGTAGCTGGCCAGGCGAACTTACATGAAATCCTACCAATTCAAAGAGTGCGCCTAACTAAGTTTACTAAGGAGAACTAAGGAGAATGTGTAGCTGAATCTTTAATGACATGCTGAATAAACGGGGAAATGTGGAACTCTTGATTTGCATTATCCGATTACTCTTTTTAATGACGACCTGCTTAATGATACCAGCCTTCAGCGCAGAGGTTCACTTCTCGCACAAAACAGTCATCGCCTGAACGGATTTGGACGAAATTTTGCATACACATAGTTAGCCATAAAGCCTGGATTGAAAATATAAGATACATTTTATCTCGATGTTCCTACGGGAACGGGCACCACGCGACTGAATCTGCGACAGCTACCAGTAAATAAATAAAACAATCGGTTATCTGAATAAGTGACATGACCTTTTTTTTAATACAATTAATGAATCGAAAAGCATCTTGTATCCGAACACAAAGTAATTTACGTCCAAGCATAAATTGAAAAGGATTAGTAAAATGGAGCATCGCATTCAAGTTACAAAATTGAGTTCGTATATTTTATTCCAGTTTACAAATAACTCCACGATTTCCCAAAGGGGTGATTTGGAACACATTACGCCACAGCAATTGATGTGATCGCTCCGTAATGTCTGATACAATAATATGATGCATCGGCTTGTGTATAAAATGTTTGTTTTTATGTGAAGTAGGCTTTTGTTTTTCGGTGACGGGTCGATCGTACGATATACTTAACAAAGGGTTGTTACGAACAGAAAACGTAAGGCAGCAGGTGGGCGCCTAAGCAGAGAGAAAGCGGTTTGGTTGATGGTAGAACTTGTTATAAGCCGGCCTGGCTAGCCACCACCATCTTATCTAAGTCTGACGCTATAACAACAACGTTTCCAGCATTGTTGTGTTCCGGTAGTTAAAGATAAGATAACAGCACAGACACACACAGAAGTTTAGTGGATTTATCTAGCGTGAAA
This sequence comes from Chrysoteuchia culmella, assembly GCA_910589605.1. NCBI lineage: Eukaryota > Metazoa > Arthropoda > Insecta > Lepidoptera > Crambidae > Chrysoteuchia > Chrysoteuchia culmella. The sequence continues at coordinate 3,407,766 of OU342644.1, read as the reverse complement.
TTATTATTCCCAATGATAAACTATAGTCGTTACTTTTCACAGAAAAAAATCTGCCTCTAACTAAACGATAGAAAATACAAATTGTTAAGTATTCTTCGGAATTCGAAGTGCACTACAGAGAGATAATTTACAGTATAAAAATAATTTACCCACAATGTCTTTTTTAATTAGCAGCGCTGTGCAGTATGCACCCTCCTAACCAGTGTCAATAAAATTCCAATTCACAAATAAAATAGCAACTAGTAAGTCAAGTAAATTTTTTGAGTATTTAGGGAGCTTGCCTTCTGGTTTCTCTTTATTTTGTGGTTAAGGGAAACGGGTTAACTTAGGAAAGTATTGTCGAAGAAACTGAAAATGTTGATCCCTAGAGCGCGATTTCAGCGGTTTGAATCGTATGGCATGCCGTACTTTTGATGTCAATGTGGTCATAGAGATTATACTTCTAGGTTTATATAGAAGAGGTTATGTAGTAAACTTTAACTATAGATAAATGAACAGATAAATATTCACATGATAAATGTTCACCCATAGTTCTGTTCATTTATTTATAGTTAAAACACACTGCTTTAAAGTGACTGTAGTTTGCAATGTATTAAGTAATACAATAAATTACATTTAACTACATTCTTTCAAATAACTAATAATCATTGTTGCTAGATATAATGTACAAATTCATTGAGTGGCACTTTTTAAATCAACAAAAGAGTGGTTAACAAAATAATAAAAAAACATGGCATAAATTCAATGAATATTTACGCAACGAGTTACGGGTTTTAGTAAGTAGGTAACCCCAAAGAGTAAGAATAAAAATAAAAAGGAAAGTATATTAAGCACTTTTGAATCGTCAAGATGTTTTTCTGAACTACACGAAAAATTTGAAGAATCCCTTAATTACAATTTCGTAAAGGCAGACTTAAATAAAACAATATATATGATACGGTAAATGTTAATAGTGTAAAAATTATTAATAATAACCGGTAATTATTAATACTGACCACTTAATTTGGTCAATGTGATTAAAACTATGAAAATCATATTACGAAAGTTGCCTCTAGGTTAGGTTAGGTTAGAACTGCGATCAAAAGACGCGCGAGCCGAGCGAGCGAAGCGAGCGTGCCGCAGTAGCGGCCGGCAAAGCGCCAGCGACGATTTTCTTTAAAAAATTCTCAAATATGATACCAAGCTCCTCCTGTTGGGACGTTTTCTTATGTTAAAAAGCTGTAAATATCAATATTTTTGACCGACTTTATTGAACATTAACTATATTCATCAAATGTAAGGTGCAACTATTAATAAAATGTGCGATAAAAATAATTAATTAATCACTTTTACTTTTAATCATGGTAATTATTAATAACTGAAAATAATTACCATTTACCGTAACATACTCGTATATACCTTTATTTAAATTGAAAGCACCTATTTTGAATCGTCAAGATTACCTACCTCACGAACAATTTAAAGTAGACCCCTTACATTATCATGACGCAAAACTAACTACAAAAATCCTCTGAAAACTTGTAAAGCCAAGTCAGTCTGGGGGCAATTACGTTGAGAGTCAGCTCACGTAGTGCGGCCGCTATCGGCCGCTCGCTATTTTGATCTGGCCGGCTTTGATCAACGGACGACATCACTTTCATTAAACGAAACTAAATAAATCAACATCAAGAGATCGAACGAATAGAACATCAAAAACGTAGCGGTTTATCTGGGCTATAAATTTCTAGTTGATAACCTTATCAGTTAATAGCGGCCGCCCGCGTTTTCACTCGCCTGGTTCCCGTTCCCGTGAGAGGAGCGGGAAAAAAAATATCCTACGTTAATCCAGGCTTTGTACTATCTCTGTGCCAAATTTCATCCAAATCCGTTCAGTAGTTTTACCATGAAAGAGTAACAAACAAACAAACTGACATACTTTCGCATTTATAATATTAGTAGGATAGGATTTTATATTTATCGCATTGGCAGTAAGTATAAGTCAACTATATTGTTAGATATTGATCTCTTTTCATCGCTATCTGACAAAATTTTTGAAGAGATTCATCATCATCATCAGCCTGTGTACGTCTACTGCTGGACATAAGCCTCTCTTAGCTTACGCCTGTTGTGGCGTTCATAGGAGGCTATGAGCCTACTGCTACCACGCTGGCCAGACGGGTTGGTAGAGGGTTTGTTTCAAGTTTTCCTTCTCTCGCACAGGTGTTCAATGCGTCGAGCCTCTTAGTCGACTCTTACGGCATCCCAGGCATGTAAGGGAGTAATGGAGTAAGAGAATAAGTAAAAGGGATGTAAGGGAGTGGTGACACTTGTATTCTTTGGCCGTCAACACACGGCACTTTGAAGCGATTAACATGGTATAATAAACAACCCCCTTCACCCTCACATTCATACATACTAGCCGAATGCCATATTATATTCCGTGAGGGGCTGAAAAATATTATAGTATAAACATTAGTATCACTCTCAAGGCCACACCTCAATAAGACACATTCGGCATTGGTTGGGTCAAAGATGTCCGGAAACAATACATTGCCAGTCCATAGCCTACAATTTTTTTTTTCGACTATAGTGTATGTATACTGTATACAGGGTGTAAGGGGCGTCGTCGTGAAAACTGAAACCACAGACTCAGACCATTATTCTGAGCAACTTTCCCAAAGAAACATATATCGGAAATGAAAAAATTTTTTCGACTCTCCATACAAAATGAACAACTGAGCGATCACTTTTGTATGTTTCAGTTTTCGCGACGACGCCCCTTACACCCTGTATATTATACAGAGTGTTAAAAGACCCATAACGAAAACGAAAACCACGTATTCTTCCCATCGTTACTATCAATTTCTTGTATGGCGCCAAATCTGGAAACCTGATAGTTAGGGAGTTATTGAGGATCTAAGTCGATATTTATTTAAAAAAATATCGTTTTAAGTTACAATGCCGCAATGAAAATCAAAACCAATAATTGAAACTAGGTCCCAGCCTCCTACTCCTACCCTCTAGATACACGCACACGTTGTTACATTGCGTGTAAAAAGAACACCATTTTTTTTAAAACGAAATATAAGTAGTTTCCCTGCAATAATTTTCACATACTCTTATTTAGTTTGATGTACCTACACTACGCATATATTATGGCTTCGGTGTAATTCTTTTAACCTCCTATGGTAAGATTGAAATAAAACTGCGCTATGTGATGGCGGGAGGTCCCCGGGACTTAATTACCTGTGTCGAAAGACCTCTATAATTTAATACAATAATAAATATTATACACCATCTATTAACGAATAATTTGACCATTTGAGTACCATTAAATAGATACTTTTTTGCATGACTTGTAAAAGAAAAATATATAACAAAATTTAACTTATCCCACGCATTATAACTTTTTAATCTTGCATTTTACAATGCTATTTTTATGTGATAAATATTAAACGAGAAAATATACTAGAAAAAAGCAACTAGTTTCATGTCGCCCTGACGGGACGGCGACATGAGACTAGTTGCTTTTTTCTAGTAAATTTTCTCGTTTAATATTTATTATCCCACGCATTTACAAAAACATAGTCTTCTAATTAGATCACATTATACAAGCGAGGCATATTAAAGGCAAGGCAAAAAGTCGGTTTCAAAAGAACACCAGCCCTAAGGCTTTCTTTGGATAGTAAAGAAACAAATAAAGATTTATTTCATGTACGATATGCCAGGCACGTCGAGACGATTCGTGATTTCTTTCAATTAGTTTTTCCATCAATGAGGCCTTATTTGTTTGAAAAAAAAATGATGGTAATTATTCCAGTATTTCAAATAAACATTGACTGGATAAATCACGTATGCATTTATCGTCGTCGTCGTCGTCGTCTCAGCCACATAACGCCCACTGCTGGGTATAGGTCTTCCCAAAAGGGGGGGTTTGCCATAATCGCCACGCTTGGCAGGCGGGTTGGCGATCGCAGTATGGCCAAGTTTGTAAGAGACGCTGATGCCCGTCTCCTGAGGCTGAGTCCCTTAGTCGCCTTTTACGACACCCACGGGATGGGAGGGGGTAGTGCTATTCTAAGCCGACACTACACAGCTATTGCTGTGCAAATATATGCATTTATAGAACCCAGAATTTAATTACAAATTCACACAAGAGTAAACATGTAGCCGAATTTATTTTTGCTCAAATTTTCGTTGTGGTTCCAACCAAATTAAATAGAATATCCTTATGCTTAAATGTAGACAGTAATAAATGTAACTGTATAGTAATATTTTTGAAGCCGTACTGAAAACAAAGGAGGACCCTTTTTCCTTTTCAGTAATTTAATATGATTTGTTAGATAATTTTCCTACAATCTTATTTTCCTTGTAGAATTTCTGATCGAGTTTTCTATCGCTTCCTTTTGCAGAGTTTTATTACCCGATCCGACTTCGTAAACTACTCGTAACTTATATTTATCAATACTTATAATAAGGATAGAAGTTCAGCGTGTCTGTACATTGCTTGGATTTGCAAAAAAAAATTATAGGGGACTCAGAATAAGCAACAGAACCAATTGCTATCATTTATAGAATTTTTGTCTGTCCGTTTGTCTGTATGTCTGTGTGTTTGAATGAGCATCATACTAAAATCACTTATCTCGTCGTCGTCTCAGCCACATAACACCCACTGCTGGGTATAGGCCATAATCGCCACGCTTGGCAGGCGGGTTGGCGATCGCAGTATGGCCAAGTTTGTAGGAGACGCTGCTGCCCGTCTCCTGAAGGCTGAGTCCCTTAGTCGCCTTTTACGACACCCACGGGATGAGAGGGGGTAGTGCTATTCTAAGCTGTAAGCACTTATCTAAGTCCACAGAATTGTTCATATATTTAAAGTCCGTATCTCAACTTACCGTATATCATTAAGAAATCCTTACAAACTTCCAGTATCTAATTAAAAATCCCGACATTATGCTAATGCGACATAGGTGGCTAGTGATTGCGATAAGACATTGCAAGTACAAATAAATTTTCTTGGTTCTGAACATAAGTGCGCAGAAATTAAAAATATCTAATTTTCTAACTCCGGGTCGCTTTATGTGCGAGCGCCATGCCGGTGAAATAAGCGAAGAAAGGAAGGGAAAAAATAAAAGTTATTTTTATTATAATTATTAAAATTATATAATTAATTAGAAAAATGAGATTAAAATTAAAATGCTACGTCCTACATGTACTTCAATAGCATACTGTGCTTCTAAATAAGTAACTTAACTATTAAGAACGACGCGTAAACTCCAAACCTGCCTTCTATATACGCGCGTCACAATATAAATTTCTCCGTCCGTCCTCTCTTTAAAATATAATTACTTTTGATAGAGTTGACCGATTTTGATGAAATAAAGCCTATAGGATAAGTTGAGATACGGACTTTAAGCATATATATAATTATGTGGACTCTGATTAGTGGTTTTGGTGTGATGCTCATTCAAACACACAGATATACAGACATACATAAAAAAGTTAGAAATCGATTCTGCTGCTTATTTTGAGTATATTTTTTTTCAAATCTAACTAATGTACAGACACGCTCCACTTTGATTCTTATTATAAGTATAGATAACTCCAGTTTTTAACATCCTATTGATTTGTCACCATTTGCAACTTTTTGTACAGCGAACGTTTTAAAATTGCTTAAAGTTTGCACATACTACGGAAGTTCATATTATTTGCGGTCTTCCTAGCGCGATTGGGAATTATAGTGTGCTAACTATTGTACAACAAAATTTAATTCGAATATTGATAAACAATCATTACCTACTCTGTTCACTTCTCGACTAAATAAGTTTCACCCCCATGTGATCGAATTCCGAGTACGTTTACCTCATAAGTAGTCACAGGGTACAAATAAAATATCCATAGACTTACAGCATAAAATAAAGCGGCTGCGGCCGTTGCTTGCACCCCTCCGGTAGTAAACTATCCAAACTGCTGTTGTTAAATTTGATGGTACAGACGTGACCACAGTTTTCTCTTATCGTGGCTATAAAAGACATCACATAAAGAACAAATGCTAGCTTTTAGAGGACGATTTTTGAATCGCATTGAATTTGCAACTTGTGGTAAAGTGTTTCTACGCATATCTTATTATTAAAGAATAAAAGTTCTTTATGAGGCTTAACGCCTACGGCATGAAGTCCATCTTTGTAAATAAATAAATAATGAAAAAAGGGAATTTCAAATGTTTTGTTTCATTTTGCTGTTGGTGACTGTAGTTAGCACATTTATTGTAACGAGTATACCAAATCTAGTGTTGTATATTTTCTTTTAAAATATGCAAAATCTTTACACTAACCATAATAACGACTTAAAAACACTGGTTGTTTTTAGTAAAAGCTAGAATGACAATTCTAATTTACTGTCTCCACTGATCACGATTTCTAGAAATAGACCAAGATCAAGATAATTTAACAAAGTTGCTACTTGTACGGAAAAATAAATCTATGTTTAATTATTATTAAATATTTTTTAAGCTAGATGGTGCTATACGCAGATTACTACTCCATCTTCAATAGATGAATAGCAAATGACTTGGAACAATTTACGAGAGAAAAGGGCACACACCCGTTATATCATAAAAGGATATCATCATAATTACAGACATTGGACCGAAGTCCAAGACGTCAAACTAAAGACGGCGACCTGTTGCTACCCGTTTTTATCGCCGCCCCATTGCACGGCTCGATCAAATATTCATGCTAACGGATTAATATTTGAACGTGATTGGCAAATCTCATGCGCATTCCAATTTTATTCTATCGAGTTATTGTTATCATACAAAACGGCGAGCGAACGTAAAAACGTCTGTATTTTCAAGATATTCTGAAAACTAATGAAACGATTTTAATATTTCAAGAAATAGGACCGACTTGGGAACTATTCTGATTTTATATTCTTTGAATCATTTTAATCGGTTCAGCCGTCTTCGAGTAAACGATGAACATACATAATAAAATATAAGCGACGAATTAACAACCTCTGGTCATGCTATGATGACAACACCAGCCCGGGCGAACCCGGGGCATGAGGGCAGGAGGAAGGGTTCCGACGGCAGACGGCGCGGCGCGACGGTCGCCGAGCAACCACACAGCGTCCCACGTCACTCTCGCCTCACGACCGCTGTGTGACCTACGCGCGTACGCATCCTATTGTCGGGCTAAAATCTTGTATTTATTTTCTTACATACATTTGTTATACAGTCCACTCATCTTTAATTTAACTCTTGATACGACCCTTTACATGGTCCTTCCTAGGACGTGTTGTGGATATTAGTTCGGACGAAAAAACGCGCGACTTAAATTGACGGGCGGCGTCGGTCAGCTGTTCAAGCAAGAAACCGTTACGTACCGAGTACCGTTAGCGACGAGTTCCAGCTACCTATCTACAAGGCGTTTCCAGCGCAATCACAATAAGAAAATAGTCTTCCGAACGAGATTGCGACGGCAGATCATCACTGCAGCACTGTGACGAGTGTCTTATTCTTCACTTCGAGAAGAAATCATAAAAGAAGATCGGATAAGTTGGCATCTACGCACCAGAACCGTGAGATCGTTCCAATTTCTTTCTTCTTTCTTTCATTTTTCACCTTCTTACATCCACCTCATCTATTATTGGTATCATAGTTTCATCTGTATCAGTTGTAGTTAGTGATTTATAATGAATTTTTTGTCAATTTAGTCGCTGTAAATTCGAATTTTACAACGTAATTTTTTTTCATAGTCAAGTGTTTGTCAAGCTTTGCATAGTAATTTCAACAAGTAGTTAACGCATTAGAACATTTATTTACATATTTACATAGAATAAAATTAAAAACTAAAAGTTAAATTATTCAAAATCATAAAAATATTTAAAGTAAAATCATAGAAAATCAAAGTAGTTGCTTATAGTAATTAACAGTAGTTAGTAGTAGTGCTTTGCAATTATGTATTAGCATTACTAACATTAGAAAACCTTTAAACATTGTGCTAATTTATTTTTTATTTTTAGGTCGGTAGTCCACATCCCACAACGGGTGTTTGTGATCCGACTAGCGCCTGCTGAGAAAACAACAGCAAAGGTGTATCTTTACATTTTTATTGCTTTTACGTAGTGTAGTGATTATTATTCATATAATTGTTTCTTTTTCTTATAAATTAATCATATTTTTTCATGTTTTCTTGCCTTTCAGCATACTTTTGCATACATAGTATCATTATAAATTGATTTATTAACAGTATTTTGCACAAACAACAATACTTAAGTAGATTTTTTATAGTAATTTTACATACAAATCTTTTTTAAACAAAATAATTACAAATAACTTAACTTAAATTAAACTAAAAAATGGCAGAAAGTAAATCAGTAGAAGCTAAAATTGCACTATTAATTAAAAAACGAGGCACATTTAAAAGTAAACTTACAAGCTTTTGCAATTATATAAAAGTAGTGAAAGATTGCACTGTAGACAAACTAAGTGCCTCCAATATTAGCGAGCTTAAAACTCGTCTTGAGAAAATAGAGGATCTATACTCTGATTTCGATGTTCTCCAGGGGCAGATCGAGGAACTTTCCGAGGATCCTGAAGTGCGTTACCAGGAGAGGGAAGCTTTCGAGAGCCAGTACTACGACGTAGTCGGAGTAGCCAAGGCGTTGTGCGAGGCGTCTTCTGTGGCTTTTCCATATGCGGCCAGTAATGTGGCTGAGGTAAGCTCAATGGATGTTCACAACCAAAGACACAACAATTTTGTAAGGCTTCCAAAAATAGAATTGCCCTCTTTCAACGGGAACTATCAGCACTGGCTTGAGTTTCGCGATACATTTATTTCTATTATTCACTCGAATGACAGCATTGACAACATAAATAAGTTTCACTATCTTCGGGCTTGTTTGCAAGGCAGTGCAGCTTTAATCATCAAAAGCTTAGACTTCAAAGCCAATAATTATGCTTCTGCTTGGGAATTGTTGTGTAAAAGATACGACAATAAACGTCTTCTTGTAAATAATCATGTGCAATCGCTTTTTAATGTCAACTCAATCCAAAAGGAGTCGAGTAAAGCTTTACGTTACATAGTCGACGTCACAAATAAAAATCTTCGAGCTTTAGCAACCCCTGACCAACCCACACAGCATTGGGACACATTGATCATTTACATGATGTCAACAAAACTGGATAGTGTCACAAATCGAGAATGGGAGGAGTACCGTAATAATCGTAGTGACCCACCTACCTTGGAAATATTTTTAACCTTTTTAACAAACAGGGCTGACCTTTTGGAAACCTTAGAGGAAGCACGTAACACAAAAGGTAAATTAGAAAATCAAGCTGTACAAAAACCCAAAAGTTTTGTTATTTCGAATTTTACTCCAAAACCTAAAGCTTTTTCTTGTCCTTTATGTCATAAAGGGCACCAATTATTTACTTGTGACTCATTTCGCAAATTATCTATAGAACTACGCATACAAAAGGCCAAAGAATTCAAAGTTTGTCTTAATTGCTTAAGATTTGGTCATAATGAGCAAAACTGTAAATTAACTCATTGTAAATATTGCAACAAAAAGCACAATACCTTATTGCATGTTGACCTGCCTTCGGAAACTATCTCACATGAAAGCATAGTACTTTCAGCCGAGCATTCTGGAGACAGTACTAATGCACACAATACATTACTTTCCACAGCGCTAGTCAAAGTCTTTGACAAGCTTGGTAAGCCGCATGCCGCTAGAATTTTGCTTGACAGCGGCAGTACGGGCAACTTTGTCACGCAGGAGCTCTGCACCAGGCTGTGTCTTCCAACTCATCATACAAGTTCGAAGGTAACAGGCATAAACAATCAAACGTCAAACAGTTCACAGTCTTGCTCTCTTACATTGGAGTCTTATAATGGCTGCTATAGGACGGACGTTGACTGCTTCGTTTTACCTCGCATAACTTCTTTATTACCAAATTCGTATATAAACGTACAAAACTTAGATTTACCATCTGGCATTTGCTTAGCCGATCCAACGTTCAACGTACCGTCAACCATCGATATCTTAGTAGGTGCGGACGTCTTTTGGAGGGTGATCGGTACAAATCGCATAGAATTAGGTAAACGTAAACCGGTCTTATTTGAAACTAGGTTTGGATGGTTAGTTTCAGGCGCCATCTATCAGCCGGGACCAAAGGGTCATGTGTGTTTGTTCACCAGTAGTGATAATAATTTGCCTTCTGATTTATCGCGTTTCTGGGAATTGGACTCGATACCCACTAAACATGAACTCACAACAAATGAGCATGCATGTGAGAAATCTTTTTTAGACACCACTTATCGTGACCAAGATGGACGATTCGTGGTCTTTATGCCTCTAAAGGAGTCACCTGAGGAGTTAGGGGATTCTTTAGCCATGGCACAACGTAGGTTCTTCTCTCTTGAACGCCGCTTAGATAGAGACCCAAACATGAAGCGTCTCTATGTTGACTTCATGAGAGAGTACATAGAGTTAGGACATATGTCTGAAACATTGTCTAAGCAGCCTAATACTACGTACTGTTTTCTTCCGCATCACGGAGTTTTTAGAGAGCACAGCTCTACCACCAAATTACGGGTGGTCTTTGATGCTTCGGCAAACACGTCTTCAGGTAAGTCACTTAATGACATACAACGTGTTGGGCCAACCGTACAAGACGACATTATCGCAATTTTAATCCGATTTAGGCAACATCAGTATGTCGTTTCAGCGGATTGTGAAAAGATGTACCGACAAATTAAAATAGACGAGGTACAACGTCCGCTGCAATGCATATTGTGGAGGTTCGATTCCTCCCACCCTCTTAAAACTTACACCCTCAATACGGTGACATACGGGACAGCATCCGCACCGTACTTAGCTACCAGATGCCTTTCTCAGTTAGGGTACGACTCTCCTGATCCAGCCGTGAGTAGAGCCATTTGTCACGACTTCTATGTCGATGATTACATCAGTGGCGGAGAGTCGATAGAGTCAACAATAGAGCTATGTAAATGCGTAACTACTGCACTTGAAACGGCCAAATTTCGACTTAGAAAGTGGCATTCTAATAACGAACACATACTTAGCTCTATTGGTGCACAGTACGACTCTGTAGGTAGCGTCGATTTTGGGGCAAAAGAGGCAGCAAAGACATTAGGTCTCAATTGGGTGTGCTCGAAAGACATTTAAAATTTTTCAATAAGATTAAATATACCAGATAAAATTACAAAACGAGCCATATTGTCAGCAATTTCCCAAGTGTTCGACCCACTTGGTCTTGTATCGCCTTGTGTCGTTGAAGCGAAATTACTGATGCAACAATTATGGATTTTAAAATGTTCATGGGATGAAACGGTACCACTTAATATAGCTAAACAATTTATAGAATTTTCTCAATCTTTACCACATTTAAATAATTTACAAATTCCAAGATGCATCAAAGTAAAATCCATTACCAACGAAATACATATATTTACAGATGCTTCCGAAAAAGCATACGGTGCGTGCGTTTATATACGAAGCGTGGCCTCTGATGGTACAGTCAGCGTCCGTCTTTTAGCGTCTAAAAGTAAGGTAGCACCTATCAAAGCGACGACTATTCCGCGTTTAGAGCTCTGTGCGGCCCTAATGGGAGCAAGATTGTGTGCGAAGGTTGTTTCGTCTGTTACCTTTGAACATAGCGCTCGTGTGTATTGGACTGACTCTATGATTGTGCTGGGCTGGCTTTCATCTTCAGGTAGTCAACTGAAACCTTTTGTACGTCATCGTGTCACAGAGATACAGGATATCTCTGATGGTTGGCGCTACGTACCATCGAAGCAAAATCCTGCCGATCTTGTTTCTCGGGGGTTAAGTGCAAAATTAATAGGAGACACTGAACTGTGGTGGTCAGGTCCTACTTTCTTAAAACTAGATTCATATCATTGGCCTGACAAACCAAATCAAGAAAATAAAATAGAGTTACCAGAAATAGTAAATTATCACATAAAAATAAAAGACATTGAAGAAAATTCTAACTTATTATCTAATTTAATACAAAAAACATCTAACTTTAGTAAATTAAAACGTATTACTGCATTTATTCTAAGATTTATTAATAATATTTCTAAAAACAATACAAAACTTACTGGATTTTTGTCAGTTTCCGAACTTAAAACGGCCACAACAAAACTATTACAAGTGGCTCAGCGGGAATCATTTCCAGTAGAGTGTCAGTTGCTCATGGAAAACAAACCTTTGCCTTCCAAAAATAGACTCTTACCTTTGTCGCCATTTATAGATCCTGATAATCTTATCAGAGTGGGGGGTAGGCTTAGTAATTCTTACTACGATTACGACGTTAAGCATCCCATTCTCATTTGTGGCAAGCATCGATTGTCGCAACTTATTTTAAATTTTTTACATTTATCTTATATGCACGCAGGTCCCCAGCTTTTACTAGCTACAGCAAGGCACAATTATTGGCCTTTAGGAGGAACTAGGCTAGCTAAGCGGATAGTGCACTCATGTGTCAAATGCTCTCGTTTCAAGGGCCAAACAATACAACCAATTATGGGTAACCTACCTAGCAATAGAATACACTTAGAGTATCCATTCCTTGAATCGGGTGTTGACTATGCTGGGCCTGTGCTGATTGCAGACCGGAAAGGTAGAGGCTGCAAACTTATAAAATCTTATATTTGTGTCTTTGTTTGTTTAGCCACCAAGGCGCTGCATCTTGAGCTTGTCTCAGACCTCACCAAAGAAGCTTACATTGCAGCTCTAAGTCGCTTTATAGCACGCCGGGGGAAGCCGCAGAACATGTTCTCGGATAATGGTACAACATTTATAGGCACTTTTAACGAACTATCCAGATTATTGAAAACCCCTTCGTTATCATCGCACCTAGCTGACCAAGGTATCAACTTTTCTTTCATCCCAGCTTATACCCCACATTTCGGTGGTCTATGGGAGTCGGCTGTAAAATCAGTTAAACATCACCTTCCTCGCGTGTTAAAGCTGACACACCTAGACTTTGAAGAGATGGCGACTCTTCTGATACAGATCGAGGCTATACTAAATTCTCGACCCATTACCCCTTTATCCAATGACCCTTTAGACCTTTCCTTTCTCTCCCCAGCTCATTTCCTCATTGGACGATCTCTCGTTGCATTGCCTCATCCGCAACTGGTGGACAGAAGGATCGCTTCGCTTCCCCGCTTCCAACGCATCGAAGCTCTTAAACAGCATTTCTGGACACGTTTTCACAAAGAATATGTCTTGTGGCTTCAGGCAAAAACAAAGTGGCGAGCATCCAAGGGCGAGCTGAAGGAGGGAGCTCTCGTCATAGTCAAGGACGCTACGGCGCCCCCACTGCTGTGGCCTCTCGGTCGCATTCTTCGCGTTCTACCTGGGCAGGATGGCGTGGCTCGTGTTGCCGACATCAAAACGAGGAAGGGTGTAATCCGGAGGGCCTTCAACACCATCTGCCCGCTACCAACCAATGTTGAAGTTGATACTTCAAGGCGGGGAGTATGGTCATGCTATGATGACAACACCAGCCCGGGCGAACCCGGGGCATGAGGGCAGGAGGAAGGGTTCCGACGGCAGACGGCGCGGCGCGACGGTCGCCGAGCAACCACACAGCGTCCCACGTCACTCTCGCCTCACGACCGCTGTGTGACCTACGCGCGTACGCATCCTATTGTCGGGCTAAAATCTTGTATTTATTTTCTTACATACATTTGTTATACAGTCCACTCATCTTTAATTTAACTCTTGATACGACCCTTTACAACCTCCTCCTATTTTGAAGTTGGTTTCAAAGATCTCATTAATAATTAGAGACGTGAGACCGAAGTCCTCGACGTCAAACTAAAGACGAGACCTGTTGCTACCCGTTTTAGACTTCTAAACTCTAAAGTTTAGAAAAGTCTTATAATCCCTCTCTGTCCGTCCGTACGTACGTACGTATGTATGTACGCATCGAGATCTCAGAAACCATAAGAGATAGAGACAAACGGTCAACGGGAATGAGTTTAGGACACCTTGGACATGTGTCAAATGTAAGTGGTTTAGAAGTCTATTTTGTGCCTGCTAACTAGCAGGCGCTGCTAACTTGTTTATCCCCGAATGCAAGGCGCGATCAAATATTCATGCGAACGGATTAATATTCGAACGTGATTGGCAAATAAATAAATATTTCCATACAATCACACCAATTATCTAGCCCACGTTAAGTATCATGAAGAACTTGTGTTATGGATACTAGATAACGGATAAACATACTTATATACTTTTTTTTTTTGTAAATATATACATAATATACATAACACCCAGACCAAGACAAATAGACATGTTCATGCACACAAATATTTGTCTTCTCCGGGGATCCAACCCGGGACCTGTGGCGCAGAAGGTGGGGTTAGTACCCCTGCGCCAAACAGGTCGTCAAAACACAAAACACAACAGGTTTGAAATCGCATGCGCATTCCAATTTTATTATATCGAATTATTGTTTCCTTCTACACATGAAATAATGGAGTACTTTGAATATTTGATTTTTCAGCGTTCGTTGTGAGTTTATGAAACAGTTCAACTTACGGATACTAAAAATAAAACAGAATTTTCGACTCGTCCCGCAAGTTTCTAGTATTTAGCTGTAATAATTAAAGGACAAATGTTTTTACTAAGTTTTCCATTGACGTAAGAAACACTGTGCTTTGCCCAAGTGGAGTGTCGAAACGGCCAAATTAATAAATAAATTATCTAGCCCACGTAAAATTTCGCGTAGAACTTGTCTTGTGGATACTAGATTAGCGGATAAACTATTAATTTTAAACTTATGGTAAATTTTAAATAGAAAAATATTGGAAAAAATTAACTCGGCCACAAGTGAATTCTCAGACGGGAATCGAACCCGCGACCTTTGGAAATCCGGTCCAATGCTCTAACCGCTGAGCTACCGAGAAGTCTCGGTAGCTCAGCGGTTAGAGCATTCCCGTCTGAGAATTCACTTGTGGCCGAGTAAATTTTTTCCAATATTTTTCTATTTAAAATTTACAATAAGTATAAAAATAGCATTGAAAAATGCAAAAATTTCAAAATCAGATATTAATTTTAAGTTTAAATCAGACTGTTCTTTCTGTATTGCATGTCGTTGTAACCTTTAATTAAGGTGACACTGTATCTAGATTAAGTTGCAACTGTATCTCTGATCATGTATGTGTATCTTGTTGGTTGTCCTTTAGTAAATGAAAAAAAAACAAACATATACTTTTTTGTAAATACATATATACATATAAAACAGACCCAGACCAAGACCAATAGACATGTTCATGCACACAAATATTTGTGTTGTCCGGGGATCGAACCCGGGGCCTCTAGCGCTGAAGGCCGGTTTAGTACCCCTGCGCCAAACGTCGTCAAAATTATATTAGTATGTCGATACTTTGATAATAAAGCAATGGATGTCGTACGGATGAAATGATGTGACGATAAAGTTATAATGACTGACTGACGATTAGAGTAGAATTAATCTATCACTATTGTTTTTTTTTTATTAACGACGGGGAGACTCTTAGCCTTCATCATACCTGATGTTAAGTAATTGATAAGGCTGAAGATGGAAGCGAGCCTGTCCCGGAATCCTCAGCCACTGAGGAACTGGATAAATTATCTCTAACTGCCGGAACACAACAATGCTGAAAACATTGTTATTATGGCGTCAGACTTAGACAAGATGGTGGTAGCTAGCCAGGCGGACCCACAACAAGTCCTACCACCAACCAAACCGAATACAAATTGAACCCCCGCTGGGAATCGAACCCGGGGCCACTGGGTCTGATACCGGTCGTTGTTACCACTAGACCACTGAGGCAGTTTAATTTACACTAAAATTGACAATACTGATTCAATTTATAATAGGCACGGTACTTATTACATGACAACGTTGATTATCTAACTCTGTATCTTATTGACAAGTAACGGACTTTAAAACCTGCCCCCTTACTCTGGACGGAATCCAGTTCACATTAAGATCGAATCAACGTCAAAAGTCTGTTATTTTGGTACTTTGAAAACGGTTGCTGTGGTTGCCTTCTTTAATAAAGTTCCGCAATATGTAGTTGAATTGCCTTTGCATAATTTTAAAAAACATGTTATAAGACGCTCTAAAGCAAAGGTTATTACAAGGTAGATGTTATTTAAAAGACCACAGCATGGGTGTGATACTAACATAACAACATAACTATTTGATAAATATTAAACAGGAAAATACACTAGAAAAAAGCAACTAGTCTCATGTCGCCCTGGCGGGATTCGAACCCGCATCCTTGGGAGTCCGGCCCAATGCATTATTTATATAGTATTATGTTTGTTTGTCATGATCTTGTTAATTAATGATATTGTATTTGGTTGTTTAATTTAAGTATAATGTAAGTCCTTTTTGCCTGAAACACAGGGTATTCCTAGTTCAGGATAATTATATAATTATAGATTTTGGTAAAAATTCTAGGCTATAAGTTTTTAACACTGTAATGTTTTGATTATTGAAAACATTATTTATTTATTTATTTATTTATTAAATAGACATGTTCATGCACAAAAATATTTGTCTTGTCCGGGGTCGAACCCGGGACCTCTGGCGCAGAAGGCGGCGTTAGTACCTCTGCGCAAAACAGGTCGTCAATCACTCTTAATTGCATAAACTAGTTCTCATAATATAAATCTAGTGTTGAGACTTACAAAAATAAAGCTGTTAGATTGTAGGTTATACCCAAGGCCGTTTAAAAAACCACTATATCCACGTGTAACATCCTCCCCCCCTTTTGATACTCTTACTTTACTCTCCATTTTTATAAAATTATTATTTAAATAATAATTATTGGTGGTGATCCTTTACACACCAAGGTAAAAGTTCCTTCTGGAGACTTTTTATATTTCCTTTGCAAGTCTGTTAAGATCTTTAAAACCATGCTTTAGGAAATACTTTTATAATTTAAATACTGAAATATTTAAATTAAATACCTTCCTTATAATATTATAAGTTGGAACTATAATTATGGAAAGTATTATTTTATTTGGCCAAATTTAAGTAGTGATCGTCTAGAATGGTTAGGATTCCTACGTTGTGTTATTTTTTTTTTTTGTTTTAGTAATCCAAACTTCTTTAAGATGTGGTATGTCTGAGGCGCAGCTATAAGTCTAACAAGGTGAATACTGTGTTTAACCTAAGAATTATCTGCAATTGAAATATATATTTTATACCTAACCATAAAACGATAGTTTATACGTGTATGTGTATGTTGTAAAGTGTGCAACTGGGATTACTTATAGGAATAGGATAGGGACAGGATAAAGGAAGGAAGTAACCGGGGCCCTCACGGGCCCCGGGGGTCCGCTCCAACCACCCCTTCAGACCCGTCCTAAAACCACACCAAACAAGGACAGGATAATGATGGAGAGAGTAAAACCCGATTCCATAAGTAAGTAAGTTTGGAAGAAATTCTTCCTATCCCATCGATGCTCGCCCAAACACTACGTCTCCATGTAACACGCACAGATCAAAAGTGAAGTATTCACTAGTAAGCCATATAGAGGACATACTAGCAATTAATATTATAGTGAAATTGCCTAGCTGCAAGCAGACAAGGCAGGTATAATGTATAAGCTCCCACTTGAATGACTGGGTAACAAATCCACAATCTTTTCCATTATGTAGTCTCTTCTCATATAGTGAGCCTCACAAACTAAACATAAGTACTTCGAAATGCGAACCGCTACAAACTAGGAAGAACCAGTCTCACATAGTTTAGTCATCCAAGATGAGAAAAATGGTGGTATGCGAACATACCACTATAATGCAGAGTGATGTATTATATGAAGTCTATGCGTAGGCACATAGAACACAATAATTTGAGTAAGCATCGGTGAAACCGGATGAATAGATCAAGTTGTAATAACATTGAACTTTATCAATATGTTAAATATTAATGTAATCAATCAGGTATACTCTCAAGGACAGGGTAAGGTTTATGAAAAGGCAAGTCAAAACCATTAACCATTACCGCTGCTAGAGTTTCCCAAATCATACAATGTATCAAAAATCATAGGTATATCTGTCGAATATATGGTCGCAATATTTTGAACACAAGAGGACAGTTATCATATCTTGTTCTACCACGAATTCTGAATTAATGGCATTACAAAATACGAATTTAAGGCCGGGTGAGTACGAACACTAGATGCTCACAAGGATCCATCTAGTCGAAGTCCCTGGATAGCATTGACCTAAACGGATATGAGCATGTCAGTTTACACAAGACTGCTCAAGTGTAAAAAGTCATGGTTCACACCATCCATCAGCCACTACTTAACAAGTCGCCACAAACATAAATCACTGTTGACAAATAATCAGGTTTGATTATCGTTCAAAAGCAATAGTGTAAGTATGGCACGTATCCAGAAAACATTAAGATAAACATTTTGCCTATCATAATATTAGCCGGAAATACTTCCACTGGCTGACTCGGTACTACCACGAGAGGGGTAAATCCTATAATGAAACACAATTTGTTTGCAATCATATACTGGACCATAGACCCAGATAAGTACAATCATTGAAAATTTAAAGTTATAGATAGGTAAGTAATTATTACAATTATTATAAAATTTTGGAAGCTCAGCATTACCTCATTCCTGCAAACTAATGCCAACCAGAACTAAGGCCAGACATTACCTTACAGAAACTACCATTCCTCACAAAATTACCTCGCTCTGAACTTCCTCAACTCGCTGGAAAGCTTACTCTGAGTCCATTCAGAACTACACAATAATCTGTAGGCATATTGGGCATTGTAAATGTTTGTAATGAGTGTATATGAAGTGCGAAGAACAATAATGCTTAAATACAAATAATTTATAATAATAAATATAATGAGTATGGTAAGTTACATGTGACTGCTAAATATTGATTGAATGGACAATGTCATGCTCAATTGGACACATTGAACTCCTCCCTCCCAGCTTAATAGTTACTTTAATAAATAGTGCACAACAAGTACTACTGTTGTAGAGTCTTATTCAATGGAGCAAAACACTACGCCATTCACATAACACATAAAATAATATTTAAACGAATTTTCGTATGCAGTGCACAATTTTCTCTAGAATAATAGGTAGGTAGGTAAGTACCTAGTGTAAAACCTAGACATCTCCTAGACAATGTCCTCCTAACCTATACTACGACTAGGTATATACTTCGACCAGCTACGTCCTATCGTTCCTACAATTTTATCCACAGTAATCCACACTATTAACAGAATTACGAGTGGCTGTCCTATCGCATTCGTATTTTTTTATAGTCGTCGTCATGATCTGTCTAAGTCGCCTCTTGACGACTAACTGTTTGATTAAATTAGAATAACCTATCTTAATGAAAGGAAATTTAAATTTTAGTTTTCTATTTATGTAGAAATTTGTCTTGGAATTTGTTTATACAGCCTAACTAACAAAAGAAAAAAATATATCTCTGAAAAGAAAAATAACGACACACTTATTATTATACGCACATTACGATACGAGCCGTATAAATAATACAGCTTAGAAATTGGTAACCACAACGAAAATTTATCTTATCAAATATTAGTTTATTTGATTTAACGATTTAGCAAGGAACAGTGAAAATGGTACCTATAAACCATAGATTCACCCACTCTGTTCTCGTTAGATAAGTAAAGAAAACAAATGTCATTTGACATTATGTTCTATAAAACTGTTATCCAAAACAATCGCACGTGAGATACAAAGTTGTATTTTGGAGCAACTTGAGAATAACAAGCACAAATACAACCTATTATTAATATAATTCAATCAACAATACTTATGTCAAGGTAATTATAATCAATGCATTCCACTAATAATTGTACCTATATTTTAAATTTTATATTCCTCGGATTAAAAGTTAACTTTTCAAGAACCGTGTCCTTCTTGTGTATAACCTAGACACCGTTAATAGGTAAAACATCTTATTATGTTTCAGGTACCCTAAGCGGCTGAAGTTAACCTAATTACCTATAGGTATCCATTGAACCTATGATAACACTAATACTCAAAATATAGTTATAACTTGTTTCCTGGTTACAATACCTACTTCTAAAATTGTCCACACTGCTCCTAGGTAAGAGTTTGATAATGTTTCTGCCTTTTTCATGATAATCTAGTAACATTAAACTCAAAGCAAATTTTCCCACATTGATCATTTTCCAATTATTAACTCAACTATCAATGTATTCAGTTAAATTGAATCAATTATTTATAACTATAGTGGGAGCACTGTAAATATTGCCATAATTATAGCAAGAACAACTTACAAGACCTTATTTATAAAATTATTAAGTATGTAGAAAATTTTCCTACAGTACTCATAAAAGAATCTGAATGATTCAGTTGTGGATCTAGTTAATTCTAATGTAGCTATATTAGAGTCATTAATTATGATGAGATTCTATCACAGGCACACAATTCCAGGTTGTAATTTTAACAAGGATACAGATTGTAATATTTCAATACATTAACAGATGATATAATCTATTTCAGAAGAGTTCCAATCCTACACTGTGGATGCTAAACAAATAATGATCAAAATTGTCTACCTTATTACTAAAATCATGGAAGAGAAGGAAAACCGGATTAACTAAGGATTTAATAGGATTTTTGAAGAAGTGTGACGTGTCTGAATGATATCTGGTTATGAGACCCCTTTTTATTAATTATTTCAAGTTAACTTTCTATGCTTTTGCTTGTACATTAGACCACTAGTGTTATTAGTTAAGCTTTAAGCCTATTATCCAACGAGGAGAAAATAAATTGAATTTTCACTGTTCCCTGTATTTTCTTTTTATTATTTTATAGCGCCATGTATTTTGAATGAGTGTCTATGATATTGTGTAGTACCTAGCTAACCCTAACTGCCTAATCTTGGTCAACATCTGTTAGCAGAGTCCGTCTTAGCTTACACTTGGATGTTATGGGTCCACTAACTATACGGCACACCTTGAAGCCAGTATTAACAACAGGCAAACCATTAAAGCATATTCAATTCAATTCATGTTATATCTGTCAGTCATTTGCATAATATAGTAAAATTTGTAAATAAAACTCACCGAACTATTGGGAGCAGCTTACTCAACTCAGAACTTCGTCACTACCTACTCACTTTCACTGTATACTTAAGTACTAAACCACTGACTTCAGCGGTTAATTCAAATATAATTATTCTCAAGAATATTATGACCGTTCAGGACGGTGTCAACACTCCGAATCCCGAGCCCGCTCGCCTCTCCGCCTTCGTTCCTTATTTGTTTCTTATGAATCTTTGTTTCTCCACCGTACTTTACCGAATTCCAAGAATTTTTTGTAAGTTTATAAGTAGTTTGCACATGTCAAGTTTGGGTCCTTGAAACTATCCTATTCACTCGTAATTTGAGAAAAGCCCTTGGAAAGCCGTTAGTGTCACGAATTCTGTTATTTATTATTGCTTTACTATGGCCACATTTTGTTATTTTAACTGCTGCTCCTTTTGTTGAAGACCTAACATATCGATAACACGTGTCAACGTTTTTTTTTATAATTTACGAAACCCTTAAAACATTGGTCAGTGCAAGTAGTGATTTACATTGAAACTTGAATATTTTTACAACATTTATATCATAGCGTCACATTTCCCATCTATGGTCGAATAGCATACCTAGCAACCTATCTAAGTAACTTAATGTCGTTTTTCATGAACTTTGGAATTGTTGTAATGGATAATATAAAAATATATGCTGTTTTCCTTATAAACTATAGAAATAAGGCAATATTATAGTTTGGTTTGTTACACACGTACCCTACAAGCTAAATATAGAGTCACTTCTGCTAACGAAGCTGCGGCGGAATCACGAAACAATTACTTCTAAAACTTTTCGCTTTAACCGACGGAGAAACTAAACGTTTTTGCTAATGGGATGAACCGTTAATTTGTAACGATGTGCAATTTACAGATAGACGATAGACTATACACTCCTATGGGATAAATATTTAACAAGAAAATATACTAGAAAAAAGCAACTAGTCTAAGCATGAGACTAGTTGCTTTTTACATATCAATAAGGTTCATTGGGGGGAACGGGATTTAAGACAAATGGAATTGTATGCTAAGTACTGTAATGATAAATTAAAAAATGTTGACTTTCCATTAGAATTTAAGACATGTGCCGACTGTGTATGTAATAATAACAGCTCTGTACATACTGCCGAAATAGACAATTTATACAATGTCATTGTAACGACTTTGCGGGAGGCCGCGATAATTAGTTATGTAGGTAGTATAGGTCGTCATAAAGGCGTTCGTCCGATAGCGGGGTGGAATAGGTACGTTCGTGACGCTCATCTGGATGCTAGGCAGAAGTTTTTGACTTGGGTGTGGTACGGCAGGCCCAGATGTGGTCTGGTATATAATGATATGTGGGAAAGTAGAAAAACATTCAAAGAAAAATTAAAGTTTTGTCAAAATAAGCCAAGACCAAATTAAAATGAATATTTTGACTTTAAAGCATAAAAATAAGGACTTCAAAGGATTTTGGCAACAAACAAAAAAGTTAAGTCCGAAACCTATGATCCCAATGAGTGTTGGGGACGTCACTGATGCCAAGGACATAGCCAATATGTTTAGCGCTCATTTTCAGGTGGAATCTCCTCTGAGAGGTTCACACGAAAATGATGTTCAGACCGTTATGTTGGGGGTGCCGGAGCGTATCTCTGCAAAACAAGTTGCCTCAATTATCAAAGGTATAACAAGAGGTAAGTCACCCGGACATGACGGCCTCAGCATCGAACATTTTCAATATGCTGGGCCACACCTGCCTAGATTGTTGGGGCTGCTCTTTACACTCTGCATTAGGCATTCTTTCTTGCCCAAGGAGTTGATGAGGTCGATTGTTGTGCCCATTATTAAAAATAAAACGGGAGATGCTTCCGACAAGGGCAACTATCGACCGATCTCATTGGCTACAGTCACATCTAAGGTGCTTGACGGCCTGCTTGAGAGACAGCTTAATAAATATTTGCAGTTACACGACGCTCAGTTCGGTTTTAGACCCGGGCTTTCAACTGAATGCGCTATTCTGTCCCTCAAGCATACCGTGAAGTACTATACTGATAGGAATACGCCTGTATACGCTGCCTTTTTAGATCTCTCTAGGGCATTTGATCTGGTTAGATACGACATTCTTTGGGCAAAACTAAAAAACGCGGGGGTGCCCGGTGAGCTGATTAGTATCCTCAGATACTGGTACGGCCATCAAACTAACCAGGTCAGGTGGCGTGGTGAACTATCTGACGAGTACGGGTTGGAGTGCGGAGTGAGACAGGGGGGGCTAACGTCGCCTGTGCTCTTCAACCTGTACGTCAATCAGCTGATCGTTGAGCTGAGCAACACTAACGTCGGATGCTCAATTGATGGTCACTGTATGAATAGTATCAGTTACGCGGATGATATGGTGTTGCTCGGCCCATCGGTAGCGGCGATCAGAAGGTTACTGGGTGTGTGTGAGGAGTATGCGAAATTGCACGGACTTTTGTACAACGTTAAGAAGAGTGAACTCCTGATCTTTCAAGCTAGGGGTCGTCAGCTGACAGGTGTGGCACCTATACTACTTAACGGCGTAGCTCTTAGTAGGGTGAAAGAGTTTAAATATCTTGGGCATGTCGTCACTGAATATTTAAAAGATGATTGTGATATTGAGAGGGAAAGGAGGGCGATGGCGGTCCGCCGTAATATGTTGGCCCGCAGATTTGGGCGCTGTAGTGTGGTTGTGAAGCTCACACTTTTTAAGGCCTTCTGCCAAACGTTATACACGTGTAATCTGTGGGTTAACTATACGCAGGGAGCCGTCAACGCCCTCCGAGTACAGTACAATAATGCCTTCAGGGTGTTGATGGGGTTGCCCCGCTACTGTAGTGCATCGGCGATGTTTGCGCACGCGCATACCGACGGATTTCATACTGTGGTACGCAAGCGAATCGCTTCGCTGATGCGCAGGGTGCGGGGCAGCGCCAACACCATCCTGGGGGTCATCAGTGACAAGCCCGACTGCCCCATTCTGAGGCATTGGATGCGAGTACACACGCATGTGCCTAGTGCTCCGTTGGGGCACAGGTATTTAAATTGATTCATATGTAGTTTAGCATGTTTGACTTTTTGATAATCTTAATTTTTTATTTTTATTAATTTAATAATGTACCTAATTTTGACATTTTGTAATTTTTATTTTTTATTCTTATTTGATTTTTAATCTTATTATAATTTTAATTTGGTATTGTTAATTATAATAATGATTTTATTTCTTTTATGACATATTTTATTTAAATTCTGATATTGACCTTGTCTGAAATAAATATATTTTATTTTTTTATTTTTATTTTATTTTTTCTAGTATATTTTCTTGTTATATATTTATCCCATAAAAATAGGATTGTAAAATGCAAAATTATAAAGTTATAAATATACAGTCCTATGTTGAATTTTTTGTTACTTACACCCATATTCTAAGTCATTCCTCCAAAACTTACTCGTCCTCGACTTAACGAAACCTCATTGAAAACCTCTTCGAAATACTCCTCGAAATCGGTATTCTAAGTCATAACTCCGTAAGGACCTGGAGGAGCCAAAGAGTACGTAGCCACTCCGTGTTAGGCCTAGCGCCCACTACCATTTTACCCACGACGAGGTTGAGTGGAGTGTAAAAAGTTTTGGAGGAACGACTTAGAATATGGGGGTTAGCCTTCATCACACCTGATGTTAAGTATTGATAAGGCTGAAAATGGAAGCGAGTATCTCCCGGAATCCTCAACCTCTGAGAAACTGGCTATGTTATCTCTAACTGCCGGAACACAACAATGCTGAAAACATTGTTGTTATGGCGTCAGACTTAGTTAAGATGGCTGTAGCTAGCCAGGCGGACTCACAACATGTCCTACCACCAACTAAACTGAATACAATATGTACCCCCGCTGGGAATCGAACCCGGGACCCCTGGGTCTGATACCGGTGGTTGTTACCACTAGACCACAGAGGCGGTTAGGTTAGGTTAGGTTAGGTGTTTAATCAAATGAGATTAGATCGTTAAACACCTGAAAAGATGTTTCTTTCGAATGCAAGGATATTCCTAGCATTGATGTACAGCGTATTAAAAATATAAAAGTATTGGAGAATTTCGACGGTGGTTCGCAAGTCTCGGTAGCTCAGTGGTTAGAGCATTGGACCGGATTTCCAAAGGTCGTGGGTTCGAGTCCCATCTGAGAATTCACTTGTGGCCTTTTTTGTAGTTGTTTTTTTTCCAATATTTATCATAAATGAGATAAAGTTCGATCACGTTTGCTAAACAACGTTCGGTCCGGCGAAGTGTCGGATGGGTGAACGTAGAGTGGCATTACAACTGAGCGCTTCCGTGCTTCGCAGGGCACGTTAAACAGTCGGTCCCGGCTGCTGTCATCGATAACTGTCGTTAAGCCAAGTCAGAGGCCTTGATAAACTCTGACACCAGAGGTGGCCACTAATCCTCACACGATAAAAGAGAGTTCAAATGAGAGAAGTGGCAGGTAACTTCTTAATTTTTCAGCATTATATTTCGATTTTATTTGATAACTAGTAATTAAGGAAATTACTTGTAAACGCTGAAGCTGTCACTGTTATTCACCAATAAAACCAAAGACAGCTTCAGTTTCTTTCCAAGTTTACACTTGGTAACTTTACAACACGTTTATAAGTACAAAGGTAATAGTTAAATCCATAGCTATAAAAGCGAAAGTATTTCTGTCTGTATCTGATTTTAATGAAATTTGGTATGCAGATAACTTGAATTCTGGGGGTGGACATTGACACTTTTTAGTCCAAAAGTGGACGCAACCACGCCATAACCTAAGTGAAAAAAGTGAAAAAGTCCAAAGGGAAAAATCCAATAAACAAACGGTAGACAGAAGTTAATTAAAAAACAAAAATGTAACATGACTATCAAATAACGGAAAATTAATACCTCCATGTCAAATCACAAAGCCTCATAAAAACTAGGGGTAGAAAAAGCAATCTAGTTGTTAATGTCAGCTTTTGAAAGATCGCGACTGCAATTGAAAAGGAGATCAAAAGGAACAACAGTGGGGGAAAAACCGCGGGATCGTAACGACAAAGGCCAACTATCGTAGCTCCGTAGCTCGTAGACAGCTACGACGTAGCAGTTAAACCAGAAATAATATCAGCGCCGTAACAGCCAGAATGGATTCTAATGTCGGAGAGAGAAAGAGATAACCAATAATCTGCTCCGGTTAGAGGAAGACTAAAAATCATAAAACGGTTACAATGACGCTCCCCGGAGAGCTCGTAGCTCGTAGCATATGCTACGGTTTACCGTAGCGAGTGCTACGAGAATACTAATGTAGCGCCAAATGTATTGGAGGTATTTTAAAAGATTTTTCTCAAACATGCATGGAAATGTTGTCATTATTTTCGAAAAAAGAACACGCGAAGTTTCGAATTTGCGGACAAAGAAAATCAAATCCATTGCAGGAGCGTTTTTTGAATTTGGAAGATTGCAAAGAGTGTTTAACAACTCCAACACGCCGGCGCCGTTTCATACAACATTGCTGGAGCGCTGTAATGTTCCAAATTCAAAAAGACGCTCCTGCAATGAATTTGATTTTCTTTTAGTAATTATTAAATGTATAATATAAAAAGTATGTTTTATTTCCCTGCATTCTTTTGAGAAAAGCACTATATATGCCTCGGCGGAAATGGCAATTGCCTGTCTCGTATTGGTGAAGTCCTCGCCTATGGCTCGGCCTTCAAACTCATACTCGACCTGCAATTGCCTATTTCACGGCCTTTGCAATAATGTACTATTTCTCAAACATACATGGAAATATTGTCATTATTTTCGAAAAAAGAAAACGCGATGTAACGGATTTACGGACGAAGAAAATCAAATCCATTGCAGGAGCGCTTCTTGAATTTGGAACATTACAAAGAGTATTTAATAACCCCAGCACGCCGTTTCATACAACATTGCTGGAGCGTTGTAATGTTCCAAATTCAAAAAACGCTCCTGCAATGGATTTTTTTTTAGTGATTGCCCCAATATGACTAACTAATGTACTTTTAATATTAATTAAATTAATGTATAATATAAAAAGTATGTTTTATCTCCCTGCATTCTTTTGAGAAAAGCACTATATATGCCTCGGCGAAAACTCATACTCGACCTGCAATCGCCTATTTCACGGCCTTCGCAATAATGTACTATTATTTAGTAGTACAGGAATTGTGACTTTGAAGTCTAAATAAAGCTACTGCCATCATAAAATATGAACATGCTGCTATAATATAATATGTGCAGATAAAATAATATTTTAGCAATTGCATGATCAAAGTGCTGTTGACTCTAGAATGCAAATTATTCTATATCTTATATAACACTAACCTAACTAACCGCCTCTGTAGTCTAGTGGTAACAACCACCGGTATCAGACCCAGTGGTCCCGAGTTCGATTCCCAGTGAGGGTACATATTGTATTCGGTTTGGTCGATGGTAGGCTTTTTTTTGTAAGTCCGCCTGGCTAGCTACCACCACTTTATCTAAGTGTGACGCCATAAAAACAATGTTTTCCGGCAGTTTTAGATATGATAGCCAGTTCCTCAGTGCTTAAGGAAACCGGGATAGGTTCGCTTCTATCATCAGCCTTATCAATTTTTAACATCAGGAGGCCTACCGCCATCTTTTAGAAACCGTCATGTCGTAAGAACGTTTTGTTTTCCTTTTGTTTCAATACTGTTTAAATTACAAGCTTGACTTTTTTGACACAAGACGTAGTAGTAGGTTTGATTGATAAAAATCTTGTTTGATTGAATGATTGAGCGATGACGCCACAAAACTTCCGTCAAAAGACAAGCTTGTTTTAAGAGGTTCGCGGTACGATATGACATAATAACAACATTGCGCCGATACAAACTGACATTAAACAATATTGCGTTAAGAGATGGCGGTAGGCACCCAGGTATGATGACGAAGACTAATGCCGGGTTTCTATAACATACTAACGGATTTTTTTGGCTACGGCAAGTCATATTTTGACACATTTTCCATAGAAGAAATGTTAAAATTTAAAACCGGCCGTAGCCAAAACAATCCGTCCTCTTTGTTGTTCTTAAAAAAACACAATACACCGTATACTCTCATAATGGCATAAAGGATAGTATTTTATCAGCAGTTAAGCCTTTAATCTAAGCGAGGACGTGTTCAGCTACCGTGGAGCCGACGAGGCGGCGCGAGCCGCGCATACATTCGCTGTCAACACGGTCTGTTTCTGGTTTTTATGTAATTTATTTGTAGCGTGTAACAAATCAACGGTAGGACAAGTACGAAAAACTATGGAACTAATAACTATCTAACCGCCTCTGTGGTCTAGTGGTACAACCACCGGTATCAGACACAGAGGTCCCGGGTTTGATTCCCAACGGGGGTACATATTCGGTTTGGTTGGTGGTAGGATTTGTTGTAAGTCCGCCTGGCTAGCTACCACCATCTTATCTAAGTCTGACGCCATAACAACAGAGGACGAAATCTCATACTACATTTGCTATGGCGAAAGGGCATCATATAGCACACCAACGCGCGCTTTAGCCTGCCAACAAGTATAAATCACGCCTATAGGTCACCAAACTGTTTCCATTTTGCTTGTTTTTTTTTAATGAACGACGGGGAGACTGAGCCTTTATCATCCATCCATCCATCATCAGCCTGTGAACGTCCACTGCTAGACATAAGCCTCTCCTAGCTCACGCCTATTGTGGCGGTCATAGGAGGCTATTAGCCTACTGCTACCACGCTGGCCAGACGGGTTGGTAGAGGGTTTGTTTCAAGTTTTCCTTCTCTCGCACAGGTGTTCAATGCGTCGAGCCTCTTAGTCGACTCTTACGACATCCCAGGCATGTAAGGGAGTGGTGACACGTGTATTCTTAGACCGTCACCACACGGCAAAGCCTTTATCATACCTGATGCTAAATATTGATAAGGCTGAAGTTGGAAGCGAGCCTCTCCCGGAATCCTTAATCACTGAGGAACTGGCTATGTTATCTCTAACTGCCGGAACACAAAAATGCTGAAAACATTGTTGCTATGGCGTCAGACTTGGATAAGATTGTGGTAGTTAGCCAGGTGGACTTACAACAAGTCCTACCACCAACCAGACCGAATGCAATATGTACCCCCGCTGGGAATCGACCCTGGGATTCCTGCGACCCGACCGCCTAACGGTATAGCGTGTGGTATTGCTAAAGCTATCAAACTTAAAACTCTCATAAAACCCTTCAATGATAGGGTTTTTGGCTAATTCCTACATATTTCTATTCATCTATTGGACTCTCTATTGCATTTTTAGTATGAAAGTGATAGCGTCAACCCCTTGTAGGGGGTTTGAAAAATCGATAGCTATAGCAATAGCACAAGCTATACAGTTAGGCGGTCGGCGTGCTGGTTCTGATACCGGTGGTTGTACCACTAGGCCACAGAGGCGTTTAAAATGTTTGTATGGCAAGGGGTATCTGCACTTTAGTATTTGGTATCAGTGATACGGGGCGCGGCCATCTAGCGCGAAGCCGCGAGCTGACAGCGACTGTCGCCGCGCCCCCTGTCCCCGTGTCGGCTTGTCGGTTTTAAGCGATTTATATGCAGACGAGAGTTATTGTTCCGTAAAAAAAAGCGTTATTTATTGCTGACGTTAGAACATAGAATTGGCGTCGGTTACAAAGTTTGGGCGTAAATTGAGTATATTGTGGAGGTGTTAAAAGTAACTTTATAATTTAATGAATCTATGCAGGATTTGTGAACCGATGGCGTAGCTTCTTTAACGTTCATAAGTGATTGTAACAGCCTAAACTGAATAAATGATATTTACTTTGACTTTGATTTTTACTACGCATTCAAAATAGGGCACATAAAAAAAAGAGAAAGCTGTATTCTGAAATATCTCGACAATTCTTTTCGACACCAAACAATTTCTTATTATTAATCCAATTCAAATCAAATCCGCTCATTATCAAAACAAGGTTCTTGGTCTACTTCAATGTACATCAAGATTTTAAAAAAATTACATAAATCCAACAAAAACCCACAAGGTCTGTCGCACGCAACACAATTTTAATATAATACTTTAAATATGAGTCATTCGTTGTAGTAGAACAATTTAAAAATGTCTTCACAAAACGGCATTAAGCAAACATCGGCCGTACAAAAGCACACGCGCTGACTAGCCGAATGTAACCGAACGCACGCGCCTTTGTTCGCCGCCATTCACCGCTAACGAAGATTAATGCAGCCCAATTTGTCTCGTGGATACAATCCACGTTTATGACGAACATTGTACACTCTATCGGTTGGCAGATTTGAGAAATCGATAAGTGTACGGCCATTAAGCTTTTCTAAGAGATTTCACAACAAATATATTTTTTTACATTACTATCAAACCTGCTCCTGATATATTAGGAGCACAACTAGGTACATAGACCGAGTCGTACTCAAGTAAAAATAAAATATTCAGTAGGCCAACTAGGTTTGTCGCAACATTTTTTTGATAATTAAAATGTAATAAATATTAAACAAGAAAATATACTAGAAAAAAGCAACTAGTCTTGTGTCGCCCTGACGGGATTCGAACCGGCATCCTTGGGATTCCGGCTCAACGCACTAACCAATTATGCTACAGAGACCTATGAGGACACGTCGATTTTTTTCTAGTATATTCACCTTTGTACGGTGTTGGCCACCGTCGTTTCATCAATGAGAGAAATATTCTCGCATTCGAAAGAAACATCTTTACAAATGTTCGACCTATCGATTAAAATGAAACAGCCATATAATTATAACTTTATAATTTTGCATTTTACAAAATCAATATTTATGACGTAAAAATATCATTTTAAAATAGTAATAATTAAAATGTAAGTTAAAAAAACTTTACAAAACAGTCTAAAGCAAACATCAGCCGTACAAAATGTACTCTGACTCGCCGAAGTAACCAAATGCACGCGCCTTTGTTCGCCGCCATTCGCCGCTAACGAAGACGAATACAGCCCAATCTGTCCCGCGGATACAATCCACGTTTATGACGAACATTGTACATTCTATCGGTTGGCAGATTTAAAAAATGATAAGTGTAAACGGCCGACAAGCTTAGATGGCTGAAGAAAAATGCTAGAAGTATTTTAAACTGAATTTCATTGAGAAAATCCGAATGCCACACCTCAGTTTTAAATATTTTAAACAAATGTCTAAGATTAATTTATTAATAATGCTTCACTTATCCGGTTCATTAGCGTGATCGAACCAATTTTGAACATAAAAACAAAACTGTTTACATTAGTTTTTATTGTCAGAAAAATATCCACTTGTATTGTTCAATTATTGCTAAAACTTAGACTTTGGCAGTTGGCAGCCCTGGATGTTGCCTAAGGGCGCCTTTCATCAACGTCACTTAACTTATTTAAAATGACATTGTCATTTCAGTCGTTCGTTACAAAGTGATAAGTGTCAGAGCGATGTTTTAAAATATAATTGTGGCAGTTAGTGAAAATCCACCTAAGTATACGATGCCAGCTCTGTGACAATATTTAACCTAAAGTAAGAACTTCTCATATTATTTACCCAAGAGTCGCACTAAGCGTTTTGACTCGACATTTGTCATCCGCTCCGCCAAAGAGTGGAACTCCTTACCTGAGTCTGTGTTTCCTGACACTTACAATTTGGGGGTCTTCTAGTCACGAGTAAAAAGGAATCTTCTAGGCAAGCGCGTTACATCCTAGATCGCATCTTCACTTTCCATCGGGCAAGATAGCGGTCAAGCGTTTTACCTATCAAATAATAATAAAAAAAAACGGGATGCACTCTGGGAGTGCCGGCAGAAGTGAAAACCGCTTAAATGAAAATAACGATCAAAACCCACTATATCATGACCACAACTTCATAAAAAGTTGATTTGGCAGGTAAAACCATTAAAACTGTCCTGGCATCAATATGAAAGTTGGTAGTAATGAGAGATCTTTATATAATGGTTGTTATTAACTAATATACGTAGATCTTTCAAGTGTGAGACTTTATGTTATTTGAAATAGGTCAACGATAAATGGACTTAAGGATTTTCGATCAGGGTCATGTGTCCTGACGCGACTTTAACATTTTTTTACCCATCCCAAGAATTTAAAACTCTGATGTGCACAACGCCGCTAAAGAAGTGTTCACTTCAAAGGTCAAGCGCTTTAACTATCAAATAATAAAAATAAAAAAATATTATGACGATAAATAAAAATTCTGGAATTTAAAACTATAATTTAGATATTGTCTTAACGTTCATACATAATTACGAATGTGCAAGTTCAAGTCCTCTTTATATTCTTTGTTCGAACACTTTACAGCGATATTCGCGTGCGCTCGATTTGGACAGTCTTACATACTACGACACCCACGGATAGCTCTTTGAGAGATTTTTTGCGGCAAGTGGACTACCTGGAAATTCTGCGATTGTAGGCGTTTAACCTCGACTACATTTCCAAGAAAAGGGTAAAAGCCTTAAAAAAGCCTACAAAAATATAATATTACGACATTACTTCATTACCGTGTTATTCCAACAAATGTGTCTGTTCAAATTACAAGTGTTTTCAGAGGTAATTTTACGGTTGGTCTGTGGAGGTCGAATTAAGAGCCCTAGTGACTACACTCGCTGTCACGCCCGTTAATGAGCTGAATGTTTCTCTTGAGGCCTGCCTCAACCCGAAATCGTACCAAAAACATTTGAATTAACTATATATCCTTTTTCGGCGAAAGAAACAAATAAAAAAATTAAACTATTCGGGCAAATGATTTTGTGTAAGAACTTTAGTTAAAATTGATATGCCTCTGATTAATATTTTAGTTTTTACTAATGACGGTCTGCGACTTCGCCTCTGTGGATACCTAGTGACTACACTATTTGTCACGGGCTTCCTGAGACGCCCATTAATGAGCTACCAAAAGCAAAATTAATAATTTTGAAAACACCCACGACGGTTAAAACGTAATTGAAAAATTTAATTCCGTAGGGGGCTGCTAGGTATTATTTGACCATGAAACTTACCAAATAAATAATAAATAAATAAATAATTGCATACAAACACACCAATTATCCAGCCCACGTTAAGTTTCATTAAGAACTTGTGTTATGGTTACTAGATAACGGATAAACATACTTATATACGTACATCTTATGTTCTGTTCATTGAAATCAAACAACTTTTACGGATATGAAACGCGCTATATTAATAAATAAATAAATAAAATAAATATTTCCATACAATCACACTAATTATCTAGCCCACGTTAAGTATCATGAAGAACTTGTCTTATGGATACTAGACAACGGATAAACATACTTATATACTTTTTTTTGTAAATACATACATAATATACATATTAAACATCCAGACCAAGACAAATAGACATGTTCATGCACACAAATATTTGTCTTGTCCGGGGATCGAACCCGGGACCCTTTGGCGCAGACGGTGGGGTTAGTACCCCTGCGCCAAACAGGTCGTCAACTTATATAATATAAGTATAACATAAGTATAATATAAGTATATCAATATTTCCACGAACTAAGTTGTAATTGTCCGTATTTTTAGGTTTTTAGGGGTTTTTTGATTTTCCCGACGTTTCGGCACCTTTACAGCTGCCGTGGTCACGGGATGACTTATATACTTTTTTTTTTGTAAATGTCCTGATAATTTAAACTATGTCATCAAACAGATAAAGAGACAACCTTATTATGGTTTCTTGCGAAGGTTCCTGGTAATACTTGATGGAGATAAAATAAAAAGGTTTACAATTTTGCGAAACTCGTATATAAAGGCGATATAGGTATTTTTATACTATTGCATTTTTTGTCTGATACAATAATTGCAATTTTACTTTTAGTCACAAAAACTCAATTCTCGAACTTAAATTTGACAACCTGTTTGGCGCATGGGTACTCAACCCACCTTCTGCGCCAGAGGTCCCGGGTTCGATCGCGGACAAGACAAATATTTGTGTGCATGAACATGTATATTTGTCTTGGTCTGGGTGTTTAATATGTATATTATGAATGTATTTACAAAAAGAAAGTATTTATGTATGTTTATCCGTTATCTAGTATCCATAACACAAGTTCTTCATGAAGCTTAACGTGGGCTAGATAATTGGTGTGATTGTATAAAATTATTATTATCATTATAAATTATTCTATTGACATTGAAATACATTACGTTTACCTTAATTTATTTATTTATTTTTTACTGAGACCAACAAAACCCCATTTATCAATCATCATTATCAGATACATGACGCTAACTACTGGACACAGACCCAATCCTAACTTCCTATTGCTTAGGTAAGTTTAATATCCAAATTAACGACGATAACACTTGACAAAATAAAAAAAAAACAAAAAAAAAAAGTTTTTTCATGATTTTGTTCTAAACACTACTCCACCTTAACTTTGGGCACAAAAAAAACACGTTATATAATATTATAAATACGAAAGTGTGTTTGTTTGTCGGAGATGAAAGACGGAGAGTAACATTGGCTATTTATCCCGATATACTTTTTATCCCGATATTCCCACGGGAAAGGGAATCACGCCGGTGACACCGCGGGCGGTATCTAGTAACCAATAAATTAGTATCAATCAAGAACACCAATATATTATAAGTATCAATAAATAATACCAGAGTGTTAAAACAAAGAAAACGTAAGTACTACTATATTACTACAAACGTAATAAGTTATATAAACTTTGATAAAACTAACAAATTCCAATAATATACCCTCTTTTGTAAGCTTTGAAGATAAAATTTATCGTTAGTGGGTTCCACACAAACACGTCAATACAAACAAACGCCTATAAAACGACGATTGAACCTTCCATTCCAACTTTATTGACATCTAAAATTAATGATCGTGAAACTGACGTAAACATTGATTCAATCTCGTCACGTGTACTTTGGAGTAATATCTATGGTTAAGCTATAAAAGGTGTGATTATTAGTCGAGTTCGTAACTGTCGATTAGATAATCGTTGTTTAAAACGTCGTTCGGTCCATTTGAACTTCAAATAAACGACTGAAATGCATGGATACATTTAAATGATTATGATATGTTAAGCTCACTTTTCAATTTGACGACTCTGTATGAAATAAAACAGGGATAAAAAAATAGCCCTTGACGAGTTTCTTGCCGGTTCTTCTCGTTACAAGGTCTCCCGCCGTAGGGTTTGTGAACCGATGGCGTAGCTTCTTTGACGTTCATAAGTGCTTGTAACAGCCTAGACTGAATAAATGATATTGATTTGATTTGATTAATCAGTAAGCGAACTCGGATCTCAAACTTCATACGAATAACTGAAAAATGCAAAATATTTTATCTGACGCTTAGCTTCAATTGATCGATTAATGTACTTGGGCCTGAAACGTTTTCATTAGTCTTATTATGTAGTAAGTACTTGATAGTAATTTAATTTGCTTTGCGAGCCTTGTATGCCATTTTAAATGTATGGTACAAAAACTAATTATTGACTTATGTTTATCATCTCTAATCTAAAGAGAAGTGTTATACCCAATCGCACTAGTTACATGTTATTACTTTTAGCTGTAAAAAAAAGAAAACTGAGAAAAATTTAAACATTTTTTTTATAAAAAGCTCAATAAGTATACACACAATAACAATTTAAATCTAAGCTTCAATATCTTGACACAAAATAATTACAGTCCTAAATCAGCGAAGCCTCAGACACAAAAAGAAGCAACAGTAATTTATCGTCACACAAAGAAAGAAGCTGAACCGACCGATCCAGTGAGATAAGCAAAACGTCCGAAGCTTCTGATAAGATTAAAAAATTGCTGCCGTCGCATTCGGCTTGATTGATGGAGAGCCAGTGGTAAGGGCTATCATATTACACGGACTTGCGATAGCATTGTCATTTTACGGTCTATTGTAAAGGGGAGCTGTGTTCCGACAGAGCGAAGAAACGTCCGTATTTGATAATGATACGAAAATGTTTTACAAAATCTGTTCAAATAAACATCATTATAAGAATCCTTATAAAATTATGTATGTACCTGAAACCACGCTGGCCAGACGGGTTGGCAGAGGGTTTGTTTCAAGTTTTCCTTCTCTCGGACAGGTGTTCGATGCGTCGAGCCTCTTAGTCGACTCTTACGACATCCCAGGCATGTAAGGGAGTGGTGACACTTGTATTCTTAGGCCGTCACCACACGGCACTACGACTACGACCTACCTATATTGGTATAATATAAATTTTATGGATTTAAGTGCACTTCATTTTTCACCGTCAGCATTATATTTTTGGATTAGTTGCTGAAAAGTAATAAGGTAACGATGAAATAGTGCACATAAATCCTTAAAAGCTGTCTTATTTCAATGATGAATGCGAAAAGAAACTTAAGATATGCTTACTTTTATTGGTTCTAATGGCTCATCAATGTTAAAGTCGATCAAATTATTAACTTTTAATAATTGGATAATGCCATGAAGCCGGGGAAAGCGGTAGTGCTTTCATTTTTCCCTCTAAATGCTATGTAACTAGTATTTTATAACAACTTCTAAAATAACCAAACAAAATTACTGCGCAACACAAGAAAGTTATAATTTTCCTCTACAATTAGAATTCTTAATAACCGACGAAGCTCATAGATTTGCACTTGCACAAAATGGGGCGCAATACACCAACCCGCATCACGACACAACGCATAAATACGCATCCGCCAGTGCGCGCGTTGCGATGCGGCCCGCGCCTGTTGTGTGCAATAGTTCATATGTATTATATGTCGCAGCCAACTGGTTACATCAGCCGTTCAATTGGAGGGCTAGCCCATTAATTAAACGCGGGCATTCAATGAAATGGCTAAAAGACAACTAGCCAAGCCGTTGAATGAAACGTTTAGCGACTTGGCTGAACGTCATATTTAGCCGTCTCATTAAATGAGATGTAATTTTAGATTCAAACTATTCGTGAAACTTTCTAGCCGGCCGGCGGCGGTGTAATATCAGGCACACTTTTTTTATTATTTTATGTAATATTGAAAATAATAACACTGTAAGTTAGGTTAAAGTAAGTTTGTTTTTTGATGTGTCTCCAAAGTGTGAAGTGTGTTAAAATGTGATAACTTCAATAAAAACAAAACGCACTCAAACTGTTGTTGAATACTACTACTATATATTGTATTCCTCCAGAAAATAAAGCTAGAAATTGAACAAGCAACAGAAATTCTCAAGTCCTGGAATCTTTTACGTGCACCACTGGTTTCAATGGGTGTTGAATTAGGAATCAACGCTGCGGCAGTCGGACTCAATAGCAGCAGGAATTGTTAACGTCGGACGTACGTCCTACATGTTTCAGTGGGCCTACGTCTGAGAATGTTTGCTTGTGGCCTTTTTGCTGAACAAATGCTTGAACTTTCGTTATTGCAGCTGGCAACATTGTGCCGGTACTCGAGGTGAATGGGAGACTTGTTTCCGTTTTGTATCGCTTTGTACATATTGATGTGCGTTTAGAAAGTATTTATTTGGAAAATATTGTTTTGATTTCTGTTGTAGATGTTATCTTTAGGATTGCTTTTGCACATTGAAATAAGATATATTCATTTTAGAGATGTGTAAGCCAGTTCCTGAGTGTTCGAGGATTTCGGGAGAGGCTCGCTTCCATCTTCAGCGTTATCAATACTTAACATAAGGTATGATGAAGGCTAAGAGATTATAAAAAAACTAAAATATGGACTGTTTAATGGTTATAAATGTAGACATAGAAAGAAGATAGTATCTAGTTGTTGTTTCTCTAAAAATCTATTTTGAACATCATCTTATAGTCTCCCTTAGTCAGGGACAAGAAATCCAATTAAAGTATATGTTGCATTGAGAGATTTTAGTTCCACTAGTGTGATTGCATGTCCTCCCAAGTGAATGCTTTGGATTTAGGAAACTCCATAAAATCTAAAATCGTTTTTTACTACTCTTTTTGCAAGTTGCGTGCCAGATTGACTATATTAATACAGTCGCGGGCCATAACAGAAAATGAAAATTGGCAAATTCAATTTGATTGGCTGTCTATTTGAGCGCGTAAACTTCTTCTTGCGTTGTGAATATCGTTAAGTGTGAAAGGGAA
The DNA here is from genome assembly GCA_910589605.1 of Chrysoteuchia culmella. NCBI lineage: Eukaryota > Metazoa > Arthropoda > Insecta > Lepidoptera > Crambidae > Chrysoteuchia > Chrysoteuchia culmella. Next base: position 3,369,525 of record OU342644.1, on the reverse strand, counting down.
ATGACATTGACAAAGATTCTTTGAATAATCAAGTAGTTACAGCGCGCGTACCCTGTTTTCATACGAAAATAGAAAATGAGCCGGTAGTTGCCCATTATATGCTTTAGGCAGATTGTATATTCGGCAGATAGTAGGAACTTTTTATTTAATTCTTATTTTTTTATGATGAGTGCTTAGGTATTATAAGAATGGTTTTTCAAGTAGATATCCCATTGCATTTTGATTGAAAACATTCTTCTTCAAAGTTTATCTAACTGTGCCACTAAAAACAGGATCTATTTTCACAATTCGACTTAACAAGCTTGACTTGGCAATGACCCTTCAAATAAATAGACGCAAATAAATAACAGAGCTACTGCATTCGTATAAATTATTCATGGGCTGATGCATCCGAGGCGCGGTGTTTATTTGTTCACGACGGCTGGGAACACGTGACCCTGGTCGCGGCGTGCCTGAAGGCTGGTGAATATTAGGGCCGCACCGCTTCGCATAACAAAAATTCTCCTCTAACACATCACTTTAGTAAGTAGGTCAGGTACATGAACTATGCTGGAGTGGAGTTAAAATAGAGTGTGTCAGCTACTGCGCAAAAAATAAAAACCTCTGCGGTCTAGTGGTGCAACCACCGGTATCAGACCCAGGGGTCCCGGGTTCGATTCCCAGCGGGGGTACATATTGTATTCGGTTTGGTTGGTGGTAGGACTTGTTGTAAGTCTGCCTGGCTAGCTACCACCATCTTATCTAAGTCTGACGCCATAACAACGATGTTTTCAGCATTGTTGTGTTCCGGCAAGGTTCCGGCAGTTAAAGATAAGATAGCCTGTTCCTCAGTAATTGGGGATTCCAGGAGAGGTTCGCTTCAATCTTCAGCCTTATCAATACTTTACATCATGTATGATGAAGGCTAAGAGTCTCCCCGTTATTCATAAAAAAACCTATCAATGAGAGGGTATATTCGACAACTAATAGATTGCCACGATAAGTACGTATGAACCTATGTACATACTGCTAGGCTCGTTAACAGGCACTGGATCAAACGATGCCAGTGTCGACATCAAATCTATTTTCTTAAAAAAATATAGCATATTAGCAGAAGCAGAAACAAAGTAATAAATCATCGTAAAGCTAGACTCAACTAGTCCATAACAAACATTAAGTCGTAGTCACAAAAAACGAGACGCCGCGAATACTAGCAAATCCCATAAATTCTTCCACCGATAAATATTCAATATTTACTCTCATAAAATCGCTCAGTGACTAGTCTTATCTACCTGCCGATCTAAGTAGATATAGATAGGGGTTCAAAAGGCCGTGATAGCGTCCCGGGAAAATTCGGTCTCTTATCCCCACTCTTTTGTTGACGGTACGTTGATATAAGCTTTTGTGCCGATACCTTTATGCCGCTCTGTTGTTCGCGTTATAGAAATTAAAAGAATTTGTTGCGATACACGAAGCTGTTGAATCATGAAATTATGTAATGCTATTAAGGCAGGTTAGTTTATTTTTTTCTTGAAGGGACCAAGTAAATAAAGGATAATATTATTTTAGCGTTACTGGTTCATGTAGCATTATTTTTTGAAATACTAGACCAACATTAAAAACATTGTTTTGACTAGCATTTAATTTATTTTGTGTAACTTTTTAGACGTTGTATCAACAAATAAGTTAAACTATTTTTACATACAGGTAGACCATTATCAGACATAATATTTTTCGTTCAATTATTTAGATGGAAACGCGAACCACGCGGTCACAGTCTTTAGGACGCGGCAAAACCCAGGGGTGTCCACTTGTATTGCACAAGTACTTACATATTTGTCAAAACCTATCAAAGATTTTTAATAACTAACCACTTCATTTAAGTACGGACAGACAAAAAAGGCGATCATCATAATCACACATCATTAAGCTAAAACCGGCTCGATATACCCTTCTAGAAGCACCTACTTCATAATAAGTTTGGCGAGATTTGGACAAAAACCGACCAAATAGGCCGACTAATGAATTAGTCGGGTAGCCGTGACTTGCCGCCTTCACAACTCTATCGGTCGACAAATTAATAATGCTCGTGTCTACACATTTATAGCCCTACTTCAATATATAATGGGAAACTTGACGTAGTTGGTGACATATTTGTTATTAATACATAAAGTTTATAGTTAACGGCTTTGGTAATTATTTGTAGGACTATATCACGGTTATTTAAGTGTTGGTAAAAAGAAGTGACATGACACATCGCCAAAATGAGTACGTCAATAAAATAAGCGGGAAAATGTCTAACTTATTAGTTTTTTACTTAGGCTGTGAACCCAGTGCTCCACGCTCGCGTAGGCGCGGATTTTAATATTGTATGCAAATGTTATCAATTACTAACAACCATGTGGGCCAACACACCGAAACCGCGCCGCGGTCCGCTAGCGGATTCCGCTACTAGGCGAGGAGGCGCGGAGCTATCTGTCAGAGAGAGTCGTATTAATGAAACGAGCAAATAAATGCTTTTGAATAACACCGCATTCACATGCAAATCGCGCGGTACCGTATGCGAAAAGTATTTCAATTATTTCAAAAATACAACTCCTGCTTCACCGTCATCGCGGGCGGGATCCGCTGCTCCGAGGCGCGGTACCAGTAGGTAAATCGCCTTAGTAGCCACTGCTGGAAAATTGTTACAATGAGTTTCATGAAGCAATATCCGCTTATTTTAAAGTCCCTTACGGATAAATACTTTGAAATTCGTGTAGTTTTAATATATAAGGTTGTACAACGTACTTACCCGTAGTTAATAATTAAATGCAGTCTGTTGTAGGTTTGAGTAACTCGTGTCTCATTTATAAACCTTTGTTTTTTTAAGGTTTATCCTTAGACGGACAGTGTGCTACTGAAATTCCCCAAAAACGACTAACAAAAAAAAACCTTTTCAACTTTCCCGAGTTCAAACTGTATTTGTGTTTCTGTGAAATTCGTAATCAATCAATGTTTCATTTTCACCCCATGGTGGAAAGGATATATCGTTTTTATTTCACCATCCATTTCCTTGATAAATCGATAACAATCTAAACGGTGGCACGATCGGTTAATCTTATCCAGTATGAATGAAATATGCATCAACGTTTGCAGAACTGAGCGTGATCTATATTAAACTAGCAGCCGCCCGCGGTTTCACTCGCGTGGTTCCCGTTCCCGTGTGATTATCAGGATAAGCCTATGTGTTAGTTGGCTACTTGAAGTCCCTACATACCAAATTTCATCGAAATCCGTTCAATAGTTTATGCGTGAAAGAATAACAAACAAACTGACATACTTATGACAAATTTTAAATAGAAAAATATTGGATTAAATTAACTCGGCCACAAGTGAATTCTCAGATGGGAATCGAAACCCACGACCTTTGGAAACGATGGACCTTTGGACGGTGGTTCGCAAGTCCCGGTAGCTCAGCGGTTAGAGCATTGGACCGGATTTCCAAAGGTCGTGGGTTCGATTCCCATCTGAGAATTCACTTGTGGCCGAGTTAATTTTGTCCAATATTTTTCTATTTAAAATTTATCATAAGTATAAAAATAGCATTGAAAAATGCAAAAATAAAAAAATCACAGACCGACTACTTTAACATTTACAATATTAGTACAGTATAATGAAAAATGCATCAACGTTTGCTAAAGCGAGATCTATATTAAATTTCTAGGAGCGTCAGCTATGCTACATTTGTTTTGTTGAGTTCATGTGCTAGCTTCAACCCCCGGTTCCACCCGCGTGGTTCCCGTTCCCGTGGAAATATCGGAATAAAAAATAGACTATGTTACTCACCGTTATTTGAAATAACTCAATACCAAAAATTAACTCAATTGGTTGCTTAGTTAGGGCATGAAGGAAGGGCAAACAAACACGCTTTTGCATTTATTATATATAAGTTAGGATTTAGGATGAATGAAATATGCATCAACGTTTGCCAAAGCGTGATCTATATTTGATTTCCAGGCATCAGCTATGCAACAGTTGTTGATTTCATGTGCAATATTGGAGCAAAGACGTTGCTAGCAAATGTTTACAGAAGTAAGTAGTGGCTTTAATGGCGGAAAACTGTTTATATTTGTCTGTGTAAGTACACTTTCCAGTGTATGTTTGCGTATGTTTATTAAATTGGAATGGATTTCAATCAGCTTTCTAAATATTAAGAACTAACCGCCGTTCGCGTTTTTTCGTGTAGGTATTTCTATTCAAACCTTCATTTTTTATTTGCTTAAGTTATTTATGATCGGTCAAGCTTTCTTTTTTACAGAAAATCATCGCAATCTCGCAATCATCGTACTCTCAAAAAATAGCCCCTTTAAACAAATAATCAGAGCCTCGATTCTGCTAATATTAACTTAAATTCTCTTAATCTGAAGTGTTTTATTGGTTTTGTGTTCTGACACAGCTCTTGTTTCTTAAAAAAAAACTTTTGCCATTTCACCATGTCCGTTCACCTTGCAGGGTCTAATCACAAGTTATTAAACGTTACAGCCAGTTGCACCAAATTTCATTTTACGAATTCGTATAGGCAGGTATAAAATGTATCGTAATCTGCTTGTCATAGCCAGAGATGTGCAAAATAGTTTCTGAAATGTATTTAAATAGAAAATGCAAATACTATATGATTTTTTTATTTCAAATACAATAGTTTTTCGACGAGTGACTAATGTTGATAATATTAAGATAACATTAATGTTATCAACATTAGTCAATTCCTCAGTGATTGAGGATTCCGGGAGAGGCGCGCTGCCAGCCTTATCATTACTTAACAACACGTATGATAAAAATTGAAAGCTAAGCGTCTTCCCGGTGCTCATAAATTGTTCAAAGGCACTGTCGTTCATGTTCCTTCAACGGTCCCCATAACCAGAAAAAAGCCTTTCTTACCTTGCAGTGCTTAAGCAAACTGCTCTTATATGTTAAGAAGACAATCTGACGGTCTTTGTGTGTCTTTGTGGTGCAAACACCAATATTGACGATATCTTATTGGTATCACCAATAAGATATCGTCAATATTGGTGTTTGCACTTGTAAAATAAACAAATTTTCAATAATTAATTAGATTACGTTAGATTATCGGTTAACTCTGGTAATCAATATTACCAACTTCCTAACAAACAGTACAGTTCAGTACCTACAATTTAGTTAGATAGAACACACACAGCAACGACACAATAACAACTTAGTTTCACGTTAATTTTCTGATTTTGACAAAATTATTCGATAAGTATTTTGCGTTGCATTGCTTATAAAATGCTTTTCTAAAATAAGCATCTAACTACACTATGGAAATAGGTCTAAGTATTTTGCATTTTAAATAGCAGTATTTTCAAAATATCACATCTCTGGTCGTAGCTGTCAAATTCCATGCATTTTTAACAGCTTTGACAAACAAGTTACGATTAACTTTTTACGAATTTGTATAATGAATTTTGTGGCTGTTAGTGTTCGATCGCCATATAACTAACTTTTCACGAAAAAGCCCGGGACTTTTCTCAGTATTGACAACTGGCACTCGAACCCAGAATGTCTGGATCTATCCACAAGACCTTAGAGGTGGTTAACATTTGCCTAACTCAAAGATTTCTCGTTTAAACTTTCAGTTTTGCGACTAATGAGGCATATGAGCGGCAGGGATAGGCGGCAAACACACCCGGCGTTCGCTTCAGCATGAATAAATTATTCGGAGGCAGCGACTCGTGGCCGCATGCAAAATGCGTTTGTAACTTAAGATGAGACTATATTCATTCATTCACACCGAGGAAAAGCAAACATTTTGCAGACATTTCGAGGTAACGGTGTCAAAAATGCGCGAGTATTAGCTATGAAAAGGTTCTTGAAAGAAAGAAATGAAACTGTAAATGCAAACTCACATTACAGTACACGATTTTCCGATTAAAGGTAAATGATAAAATTACTTCCTTATTTATTACTCTTGAGTGTACTGAATTTCTAGACAATAATCCGGTTAATTTGAAACATGTTTCCTTCTTATATATATATATATATATATATATATAATTTCATCAAATTCGTGTAAACAAAAACTCAATTTAGATTAAAAACAACCACCCTGAAGCATATTTAGAATTCTCGTTTAATTCTAGAACAACGTATGTTTTGTGTACAAAACGCGGAACAAAGAATGTGGTTCGTGAAAGTTCATAATTACGGGCATTACGTTGCGAGGTCGTTTTTGCTAAATGTGTTTTGTAGTATCAACACCTTGTTTCATTCCGTTAAATGAAACAAGGTGAACGTTAAATAAGTTTTGTTCAGTTAATTTATGGCTATTAAAAATCTATAAACAATTATGTATCCACGACAGACTTTATAGTTCGACCTTGAGAGTGTACATAAGTGACGTGATGTAAACTGTAAATGAGATGTCTGTTTTTTCATAATCAACAGTCAAACATTAATTGTAATATTGTTTCTTTGGAATGCGATGACATTATTTATCTCATTGAAGAAACGACGCTAGCCAACATTGGGGAATAAACTAGGTAATTTCGACGCGTCCTCATGAGTTTCGGTAGCGTAATTGGTGGTGTATTGGGCTGGATTCCTAAGGCGCGGGTTCGAGTCCTGTCTGAGCGACATGCGGCCAGTTCTTTTTCAAGTAAGTATTTTGTTGTTTTTTATATTTTACATATACCATTTAACACTTTTTATTTATCCTATTGAGTCAGTGGTGGACGGATCCAACGCCACCCAGTACCAGAAATCCATCAGTAGAGTTAGAACTTACTGAACAAGAACTACTTAAATTGTTCAGACATAATGTATGAAGCCAACTACGGAATATATTATACTGTAGTTACCCAACACTATTAATAAATCTAGTTTTTTTTTTTCTACAATCACTGCAATTTAGTTTTTGTTTAAGTTCAAAGCATCTATGTTTATCAAAAATCCTTTGTATTTCCTGATTCAAACGATTCAATGATCTCTCTCTAAAGCTCACAAAGTGTCCTTATTACGAAAAGTAGGATGTGGCAGAACAAAGATTGCAGCGGGAACAACGCAATCGGCATTAAGCGAGGACTCAAATCAGGCTCGTTCCATCGAAATTGTTACGAAAATATAGAAAAACATCCCGGAAATTTCTGATACGTAATTGAGGCACAGAGTGTGCTGGTCCCGGGAGCCTTCGCCTAAATTGTTAACAAAGAAAAGGGTTTTGTATGAAGAACATTTTACATGGACCATTTCCCTCAAGGGTTAATGAGATCGAACCAACTCGAGGATTCTGTTTTAGTCTTCGATATCTGGAAAATTCACATTTATGACTGTTTGAGTGTTTACAGTACCGGCGGACCGGGACGGAATGTCCCGTATTTGTTTTTAACTGGATTTATTCTGTGGGGGTACAATCAACGGCGCCGTTTTTGTATAGAGGGATTTTTTGCACGTAAATACATCATCTACTTAGGTATACCTACTGCAGTCTTTGGCAGGTACAGCCACAACTTTGCAACTTTGTCTAGCACTATCGAAAATGTATTTATTTATTTAAGTAATACAAAGTTATGATAAACTTTAAATAGAAAAATATTGGAAAACATCAACTCGGCCACAAGTGAATTCTCTGATGGGAAAATCGAACACAGGACCTTTGGAAATCCAGTCCAATGCTCTAATTACTGAGCTACCGAGACTTCAGTGGTTAGAGCATTGGAACGGATTTCCAAAGGTCGTAGGTTCGAGAATACACTTGTGGCAGAGTTGATTTTTTCCAATATTGTTCTATTTAAAATTGGTCATAAGTATAAAAATAGCATTGAAAAATGCAAAAATGCAAAAATTCTAAAATAGTACAAATAAATAATTATTTCTTACAGTCACACCAATCAACCTAGCCCCAAAGTAAGCACTGTAAGGCTTGGGTTATGGGATACTGGGGTATGGGATATAAATATGTACATACTATTATACATATAGAAGAATTTATGTGTCGAAATATTTATAAACATCCATGACTCAGGTACAAATGCTCGTATTCATCATACATACATTTGCCCCTACCGGGATTCGAACCAGGGACCTCAGATTAAGCGACGCCTTGAAGCCGGTGTATGCACTCTACCACGGAGGTCGTCTCATCAGAAAGTTTTTTTTGTCAATTCAATTTAATAGTTCATTCTCCCTTTAACCTATCAGGCCTGGAGTTATGATACACAATGGATATTCCATTGTTCTCGGGACACCGGTGGGGTTCGGTTAGCAAATGATGAATTAAAGACATCAGAACTATATTGTTACTGAGTATTATTATAGTATACTGAGTATTATTATTAGTATATAATAGCCTTAAGTTTGCTGCATAACAGAAATAAGTTTTTGTTTATTAACAACGGGGACAGTCATAGCCTTCATCATACCTGATGTTAAGTATTGATAAGGTCGAAGATGGAAGCGAGCCTCTCTCAGAATCCTCATCACTGAGGAATTGGGGATCTTATCTCTAACTGTCGGAACACAACAATGCTGAATACAATGTTGTTATGGCGTCAGGCTTAGATAAGATGGTGGTAGCTAGCCAGACGGACTTACAACAAGTCCTACCACCAACTAAACCGAATACAATATGTACCCCGCTGGGAATCGAACTCGGGACCCCTGGGTCTGATACCGATGGTTGTTACCACTAGGCCACAAAGGCGGTTACATTTATAATGTAACGAAATACTACTATAAATTAGTCTACAAAACCAACATAAAGCATCTGAGTAAAAAAGTGACGTATGCCTCACATGCCATCATTAGTCAATGCACAACCGTTCTTTAGTATAGCTTTCATACTTCAAAGTCAGTCGCAAAGTCGACACACAACCGAGCCGTTTTGAACTATGTCAAACAAAACTGGGCGAAAGTAAAAAGAATTTTCCGTCAAAATGAAACAATTGTATGTACGTAAAATATTTGCGTAAACAGAGGCATAACTGGAACGTTTGCATAGGAAGTGGCTGTTAGATATAGTGAGTAAAAAGTGCTTGTTAGAGGGATTCTATCCGAAAATCCGAGGGCAAACTATTTGTCGAGGTAGTTTAAAACGTTGCTATGCGAATCAGAATAGAAAAGGTATTCAACACCAGCGACTGCACGTGAATTTGAACGTTTGTGAATTTGTGTGAATGTGAATTTTAGACTGTCGTCCCATTTTAAATTTAGTTACACTTTTTCCATAATGCGTCTTAAGTTTCTAGAAGCGAAAATCTTAAATAACTCTTATCTTTTTTTTAGGTTGTAGTCTGTAAAACAACATTAAAAGGAAAAAAGATTAGACCGTTATGTTCCTTTTATTATGTTCTAAAGAATAAACATTTCTAAGTAGAAGTTGATTTATCGATCTCTTTATAAATAACAATCTTCATTTCTTTCTTGTAAGCGGAATGAATCTCTTATATTGCTTTTATGTTATCATGCGTGTTTCCCTCGGGTATCCGAACGTTATCAGCCCAACGATTTATCGCAGAACACAGTACCAGTTCCGAGACTTCCAAGAACCTCGTACTCCACTTAAAGACAACTGTCGACCAATATTTCCGCAAAGACAGCGTAAAATAAATCGCAACCGGGCGTTAGATCTCGCAAATTTCACTCGCAACATTTTCCCGCCTTCGACGGCCGCCATCTTGCTTAGTTATGGCCCATAAAATGTCCGCTCGGATATCTCCACGTGAATTGGTTGCAAATGTAACCAACACTAGATCGCGATATTTATGATATCGTAAATATCATAAGCGAAAACTTATTTTCAAGTATTCCAACACACAAAAGATTAACTATGTGGGAGATATTTTTGTATATTATAGAATTTCATAAGAGCAGAGTTTCTCGGTGTTTGTTTAAACCAACTAACCTAACTTTATCACATGTTTTGTAAGGGGTATTTGAAGTTTGATTGTGTTTGACTGTGTTGTTTGATTGTGTTTGACGTTTCTTTATGACGCTCATATTTCTATGGGCAAACAGTCCCTGCTGCTGAAATCATTAATGTACAGACCAGCAATAGAACTGTATCTTCTCTCTCTGGTCGGTCCTTTAACTAAAGATCGTGGTCACCATCGTCTATTAGAAACCATCATGTCATAAGAACGTTTTGTTTTTATTGAATTTATCACATTTTTACTCACTTCCCACTTTGTAGGCGATGATTGAGCGAAGACGTCACAAAACTTCCGTAAAAAATAGCTTACTTTAAGAGATTCGTAGCATGAAAGAACATGGTAAGATTGAAACAATACTGCGCTATGATATGGTAGTAGGCCCTCTGGAACAGACGGTCTATTTCCATCAACTCCTGTCGGTTACGATGTTTATTTCTTTTAGGATTCTTGAGTTGGTCTGACCATCTAGTTGGTGAGGGGCTTCTGGATCTTTCCCCTCTGTGTACTGAATATCTTAAGTGAGCTTAATTAAGCGTTATGTTCCTCAAAGGGATCCTCAAGATATTTCGAATAGATTGATTTTCGCCATAATATTTAAATTGAGCTGCGAAGGCACTCCAAGGGTTCCTTAATTAATGACACCCAATATTCCCTGGGACTCTGTTCAAATTTTAATAATCTGGTTAATATCTTGTTTGGCTGCTGAACGAAATTCAAATGACTAGATTGCGGTCGCTGTCGTTTTAATTTGGAAGATCGGGGTATCGCTAACGATAATCAAAACAGAGGACATTACATTTGCATTTTACAGTTTCTGAGATTAAAATACATTGGGTATTAAGAAAGTTTAGTCGAACTCTAGTCATGTTTAATAAGAAACCGGACACGTCGAGTTTTATCGGTCATTCCCAGTCGCCACCATCAGTTTCGACACTACTAGGAGAGACTGAGATTTTTTTTAAAGTTCCCATTCGCCACCAGAGGTTGCCATTGGGATTCCAAAATTTCTTTAATATAAATTCTATTTCTATGTAGGTAACTGATTTGTGTGTATGTGCATATATAATGATGACTTAGAACGTTCATAAAAAATCTATTCTTATAAGATCATAATTATCAAAACATTGTTTGTTACATACTTACAAAATGTACATGCTAGGTCATAAATTACTCTTATGGTACCAATTCAATAAATATTGTTAAAAAATATATTTGTGTAAGTGTAAAATATTTTCCCGATGAATCAATGTCTCAGTCGCCGCCACTTTGCCACAATTGCTGTCGAATGGGCGATTTTTTAAACAATAATTCCCAGTCGCCCCTAGTGGGGGGCGAAACTGGTGGTGGCGACTGGGAAAGACCGAGTTTTATTCGCAATCCGAGAGCTTAGGGTCGCGTATTTTTAATTACATTTTTTTTGACAAATATTTTATATGATGAATAAAAAAAAGTTTTAGTTTAGGTGTCTCCTATGTTTTATAATTAAAAACACCAAAACTAAAGACTATACTTTTATGATTTAATTACAAATGTATATTTTTCAGTTTTTTTCCTGTATTTGTAATAAAAGACAATATTACTTGCCAAAGGACAATGCCATAAATGTATGGAGGGTTGGCGTCTTTTCGAAAATCCCTGCACACCATTTAAACCTCGTTCAATCGATAGAGTATATATGTACGAACAATAGTTATTGAGATAGTACATTTCTAAACCGGTTCATCACTATTATTTCATATATTTCAGCTGAAAATAACTCAATTTCGGAGTTTTTATCAACTTATTAATACCAATGAAATATTAATATTTAAAAATGTATTAAATAATAATACCGTTTTAAGTAATAATAACAATATATTTAATAATCATCTCAGTAAGTTGTAGGACGGTAGCGAAATGCCGCCGACCCCCGAAAAGTAAAATTTGATAAAAAAAATATCATTATTATTTTATTTTTATACATCGTTGTCATAAAAATTATTGTAAAAATGATCAGCCATTGTTATAAGCCAGATAAAATTGCAAACATTGACTTATTTTTAACCTTTAATGTTTGATTTTAGAATTTTATATTTTTCAATGCTGTTTTTATGCTTATGATAAATTTTAAATAGAAAAATATTGGAAAAAGTCAACTCGGCCACAAGTGAATTCTCAGATGGGCCCAACCAATGCTCTAACCACTGAGCTACCGAGACTTATTAAGTCTCGGAAGCATAATATTATTCATCACTATTATTTTTATTTCTAAAAATATTCAAACCTTGTTTACAATTTTATTTATAAAAATAATAGTGATGAATAGCGCATTTATCTCGGAATGGGTACGGTTTAGAAATGTGCTGTCTCAGTAACTATTGTTCGTACTCAAATACTCTATCCATTTCATGAGGTCTGAATGGTCTGCAAATATTTTCGGAAATGCGCCAAAACAAGGCAACATAAACGACATAAACGATCCTATATTTTTTTGTTAATTTACAAGTTTGATTTTTTACAGCTTCAACAGACTGTTGACCTAAATATATGGTTTTAATTTCAACTCAATACCTCCACGCGTTCTCGAGATAAACGAAGACGGACGGACAGACGGACAACAGAGTGATCCTACAAGGGTTCCGTTTTTTTTATTTGAGATACCGAACCCTAAAAAGGAAATAAGTATTATAATACTAGTACACCTACTGTATACAAGCTTTTCCGTTAACGGCCAGATAGTCTTGTCTTAAGTATCTTTAAAGTTTATAGTTGACATTAAAATCCGTATTTTTTTATCTAAACTTAGTACTTTATTAAATACCTATAACATATATTTTTTTTATCCTGTGCATTTAAATAATCGCAGGAAACTGTTTACGTGAACGAACAATAACCTATTTTTAAACGTTCATTGTTGCGCAAAAACGAGCCCCATATTCTCGCGTGTCCTATATAAGAGCCACTCGATTTTCATCGATGTTCTGGAACAAGCACGTGACCGCCACACGCAGTCTCGTACGTGACCAGTGTTAAACCCTTAATATAGCTCGAATCGCTTTTTGTCAAAAGTATAAATACATATATTTTTTAATTTTAGTCTGCTTTATTAGAAACTTGCGGCCTGTAGGCGACAATGTAGATGATTTAGGAGGCTTTCCAGAACCCTCTCCGATGGCGCGATGACCCCGAAGTGGATCTTGGCCTCCGACAACAAAAGGCGCCACTTCTCCCTGTATAGCGCGACCTCGTCCCAGTCGGGCAGTCGGCGGTACCTAGGTCGACCGACTGGCCTGCGCCCTACTGGCCGGCCCAGGTATGCTCGTTTGACTGCGCGACCGTCCTCCATTCGCACGACGTGGCCTAACCATCGAAGCCTCTGTGCTTTGACCTCACCAAGGATATTTGGCTCGGCGTACAGCTCCTCTACTTCAGCGTTCTTTCGGATTCTCCAGCTGCCGTCATCGGTATGGACCGGTCCTAAAATCTTACGGAGCACCTTTCTTTCCGTGACCAGAAGTTTTGTTTCTTCCTTCTGGGTAAGTGTCCAGGCTTCGCAACCGTACATTAAGATCGGCCTGATCACGGAACCCGTTTCCAGAACCCGTTAGAGCAATATTAAAGTACACCCAATCCGTTCACGCGAATACGTGATTAAGGGCAACTATCACTAACATATTTAAAATGACATTGCATTTCAGTTATTCATATGAAGTCAAAAGTGACTAGATATCGATGCGGTGTTTTAAATTTGTTTAGCGCTAACGTTTTTTTTTATGAAGTACTAGGTAGCTAGACAGGCCGACTTACAACAAGGCCTACCTCCAACCAAACCGAATACAATATTTACCCCCGCTGGGAATCGAACCCAGCACCCCTGGGTCTGGTACCGGTGGTGGTAGTTACCACTAGACCACAGAGGCGGTAAACTGTTAAGATTCAGTCCATTGCTCTAACCACTGAGTTGCCGACACTTTCGGACCACCGTCGAAACTCTCCAATACTTTTCTATTTTTAATACGCTGTAGGCCAGCGTTGTCACATCAATGCTAGGGATATCTTGCATTCGAAACAAAACACCTTTTCAGATGTTTAACGATCAAATGCGATGCAACAGCCAATAATTTATGATTTTTGTATTTTCGCATTTTTCAATGCTAGTTTTATACTTATGATAGATTTAAATTGAAAAATACTGGAAAATATCAACTCGGCCAACAGTGAATTCTCAGATGGGATTCACTTGTGGCCGAGTTGATTTTTCCCATTTCAATTATTCATATGAAGTCAAAAGTGGCATGATGTCGATGCGGTGTTATAAATTTGTTTAGCGCTAACGTTTTTTTTTATGAAGTACGGAGAGACTCTTAACCTTCATCATACCTGATGTTAAGTATTGATAATGCTGAAGATGGAAGCAAGCTTCTCCCGGAAACCCAAATCACTGAGGAACTGGCTATCTTATCTTTAACTGCCGGAACACAACAATGCTGAAAACATTGTTGTTATGGTGTCAGACTTAGATACGATGGTGGTAGCTAGCCAGGCGGACTTACAACAAGTCCTACCACCAATCAAACCGAATACAATATGTACCCCCGCTGGGAATCGAACCCTGGACCCCTGGGTCTGATACCGGTGGTTGTACCACTAGACCACAGAGGCGGTTAAAAGGCGTATTCAAAGTCATTTGGTAAAAGTCCGCCTTAGACAAAGAAACTTATAAGCTTACCTACTAAAAATATTAGAGGAAAACAGACTTTAAGGAACTCGATGGCGCATTGATTAGTGCGTTTGCCCTGAGCTTATAGAAGTTAAGCAACTTTCGCAATGGTCGGTCACGGCATGGGTGACCAAAAAATTACTAGCTACTAAAACACTACTAGCTACGAGCACGTTAAACTGTTGGTCCAGGCTTCATTTACAGTACATTAATCCGTATTGTACTCGGACAGCGTGGTGAGTCCTACTCTTCTTTTCCAACCATAAGGCATGCTCCAGCAGTGGGGACTAGTAAGTGGCTGATGATGAACAGAATTAAAGCTAGGTATGGAATCATAAACGATGCACCTTAAAATAATGGGTTCACAATAATACCGAAGCAAAAAAGCTCAATAAATAACGTCACCGTTCCCAGCGTTTCGCAAATCAGAAGAGTGTGGAGTACATTTGCATTCGTTTTGATCTCCCATCCTTTGCGGGAATGTATTCAGGGTAGCGAATGCTTAATAGATCCGGCCCGGGGGACTACGGCTGGCTGCTGTTGTGAACCAAGTTGCCGAATAAAATGCTAATGGTGATGGTTGGCGACGATTGCGTTTTGTATACTTATATGTCGTAGGATAATTTAATAAATCGAATGTTTGCGAAAATCCTAGGGATATTGGTATAAACTGGTTGCCTTAGTAAGATTGCGAAAAGAATCGCTGGCTATTATGAAATAAGAACACTGATTGGCTGATCGGACCGTCCAAAACAACATCTTCTCTGATTGGTTCACGACTTGACGTTTCAAATGTCAATCCATTCTCTCACGTGTAGTAAACTTTCTGTGAACTAATCAGAATAAGAGTTAGCAAGCAAGCGAAAATTAAGCCAATCAGAATAAAGAATATCCAATGTTACTAAAGCAACCCGTATTTTTGCAAAAACCCTATCTTTTTTCAGTAAGATTGAGAAATGTCAACACTATTGTCTAATTATCCGTGTTTTTGCAATATCCCTAGGATTTTTGCGAAAATTCTATTTATCAAATTATTCTGCGACATATATATATGTACTGTTTTAGGAATTAAGAAATTATTAGATATCAACTGAGGTTAATACAAATACTTGACGTACCTAGTTATAAGCTCGTTTTTAATTATTATATTTAAGGAAAAAACGGAAACCTTATAGGATCACTTCGTTGTCCGTCCGTCCGCATGTCAAGACCGTTTTTCTCAAGAACGCGTGGAGGTATCAAACTGAAATTTATATCTAATACTCAGGTCTACTGTCCCTTGGAGCTGTGAAAAAATCAAACTTCTAAGCCAAAGCAATCAAAAGATACAGCCGTTTAAGCCGCACATTTTCGAAAGTCGCACGGGAATCAAACCCTACAGGGTACTTCCCGTGAACTTAGAATCTTGAAATTTGGTACGAAGTAACGTCTTATAGTACAGATAAAAGAAAAAATTGCGAAAACCGTAAATTTTTAGTTAGGTACATCATATAATAAAAAATATTTTTGAAAATTTTAAATTTCATTTTGCAATAAAAATACCATAGCTATAACTCGATTGTCGTAATGGGTGAACTTTTACTTATATACCTACAGGTTTGTACGGAACCCTCGGTGCGCGAGTCCGACTCGCACTTGGCCGGTTTTTTTTTTTAATGAACATCGAGGCTTATCCTTCGTCGTACCTGAACTTGAATGATAAGGTTGAATATGCGCACATGTCCCTGAATTCTCAACCACTGAGGAACTGGCTGTCTCATCTGAAAACATTGTTGTTATGGCGTCAGACTGAGATAAAATGGTGGTAGCTAGCCAGGCGGACTTACTACAAGTTCTACCACTAACCAAACCGGATACAATATGCACCTCCACTAGAAATCTAGCCCGCGATCTGGGTCTGATCTGATACCTGTGGTGTTACCATTAGACCGCAGAAGCGGTTGAATTAGGTCAGAAGAAAGAAAGAAGAAAACTTGGGTGATATGAGCAATTGCAATGTCGTCGTGGAGTTACCTGGCTGTCTAATGCAAAAGTCAGCGGTAACAACGTGATGTTGATGAGACAGGCCTTAGTTGAACCAACAAACCCGACGTTAAGCCACGTTTCCCAGAATGGTGGCAGTAACCTCGTCAATTTCAAAACGCCTTCAAAAAGCAAGCATGTTACTACTTATGGTACTCTTACTTTCAGGGGTGCACCTGTTCTTGTTATCGACACTATCCACCTTTTTTGGCATGGAGGTTTCTTCAGAGTTTTCTCAATTTTGTCATCTATATCGAGTCCAAGGCTCAAGCTCAAACTGCGCTTCCTAAATCTAGCGAGATTTCACGACTGGATAACTTTTATTTAACCCTCTACAAATCTCAAGCACGATGTCGCATGGAATAGTGCAGCCACTTCTGGGACGACCTAGCAAGATGCCAACTAACAAGTTGCACTGTGCAGGTTACCACCCTCTCTTGGAAGCTGTTTCTAAAGCAGTCGCATCAAGCGCTACCTTTTCATCTTTTATAATGCGCACAGCAAAATAGTGGAACTTCCTTCCTGCTACGTCCGTGATCTTTAAGATATCACATTCTATCACAGTCCACTGCTAGACTCTGTATGAAAGAAAACAGGGAGAAAAACAGTCCTGACGAGTCCCTTGTTGGGTCTTCTCGTTACAAGCCGTAGGGGTTGTGAATCGATGGCGTAGGTTCTTCGACATTCACATGTGCTAGTAACAGCCTAGGATAGAATAAATGCTGCCCAATCTAGCTGCACTCTTCCAGTACTTTCCTGCTCCAAGATGTCTCTACCCAATTGCACTGTTTGCCCGAGTATTTCGGACAACTTCGAACCCTTAGCTTCGGCAGAAATCGGCACCGGAATGATATGTTCATTCTTGGTTTTCTCCAAGTTCATGCCGAGGCTGATACGTTGAGACGCAGCTAAGGCTTTGCTGCAGCGATTTCACCGTCAATAGTCTACAAATGTTAGGCACGGAAGCTGGCTATGTCTCCGGATTTCTGTATAACCGACGGTACTATAGTCTTTACGAAACCCGGATTGCTCCAGTGGCTGGAAGGCGTCAAAAGACGATTTGTGATGTTGATAAATATTTTGATAAGTAATTAATTATGTCTCTGAAAAGTTTATTGAGTTTACATTTAAAAAGTTACACGCCGATTACGCTGTCGCCACCGATCTTGTATAAATCGGCGAACATGTCTACTACAGCATATTCAAAGTAGAAAAGTATTGGAGAATTTCGACGGTGTCCGCAAGTCTCGGTAGCTCAGTGTTAAGATTCATTCTTAGTTCAAAAATTGGGTTAGGATTTTTGTCCAGACGACATCATCATGTTAAGGCTAGACTTACAAAATTTCATTAATTACCAACAATTTTATCTGATCACTGTTTTAACTGACCTAAATAACGGAAAAAAAAATATTTTCAACATCGCTAAATAGAAATACTGGCCCTCTAGCTACTTATAACTTGAAGTCCGCAGAGGCGCCGTCTTGACGACTAAAGTCCGTAAGACGGGCGCGATATTTCCCTCTTTTAAGTCCTTATCTAAAGTGGGTCCCGAATGAGGATGCGGGCGCACGGTGCCGATGCTTTCTCTGCAAACTCTATTATAATGAGTTCCGTCTCGAAAAGCGATCGACAGTGAAACACCTTTGGCTAACAAGACTAGGCTTTTAAATTAACTATTGTATTTCGCAGTTTCTATTTTAAACTTTCAATAACTGAAAACTTACGTGAAAATGATCGTCGTTTCTTTTCGTATAAAGTAAAACTATCCGAAGTTTCATCATCTGTTAGAAACCATCATGTTCTAAGAACGTTTTGTTTGCGTTTTGTTTTTATTGAATTTGTCACATTTTGAGACACTTCACACTTTGGAGGCGATGATTGAGCGAAGACGTTACAAAACTTCCGTCAAAATACAAGCTTACCATAAGAGATTCGTAGTACGAAATATCTTGGTAAGAATAAAATAATACGGCGGTAAGAGATGGCGGTAGTAATCTAAGCATAAAAGCGCTAATTCCCTTTTAGTTCCATTCGCTACCAATGTGAGAGACGATAGAAATTAGCACGAGGACAGACAGCCCCCTATGTAGGGGATGCCGGGACGCAGAGGAAACAGCCGCCCACGTGATCCTGGAGTGCGTGGGTTTGGCCGCACAACGGGCAGAAATCCTCAAAGACGTGAGGTCGCTCCTAGAAGCCTGTGAACGCCCCAGGAGGCTTCTGCGCTTCTGGAAGGAGCTGGGATGGCTTGACTAGCCATACCGATGCTATGCTAGAAAAGAGCCTATCACCAATACCAATACCAATAGCACGAGGATATCAAAAACATTCTGTACCAAACTTATTTCTTAATGGTTCTGATCAGTCGAAACTCAATTAAGTTATCTTCGTTAATTGAATGTCGAGAAAATTGGCATTCAATTTACTAAGATACGTGTATTCCCCATATTAATCAGCTGTTCATATCCGATTCGACTTTGTTTCATAATTGTTATGTTTCCATTATTGCTGATGTTTAAAAAGCTAATTTATTCTTAGTTCAACGTAATGTACATGTCGCAGCCATCTGGTTAAATCAGCCATTTGAATGGAACGCTAGCCCGTTAATTAAACGCCGGCATTCAGTTGAATGCCTAGGCCGATCGTTGATTGAACTAGCATCACTTAACATTCAACTAGTTAGCTTATTGTAAATTATCCCTTTGAAGATGGCTTGCCACTGGGGCGCTGGTAGTATCAAAACAAATATGGCGTCAGATAGCTCGCATCAGCTGGCAATTTTATGTGCTTTGTTTTCGTTTCAACATAACTTACAGTATTTTATTAATATCAATATTGATATAATAAAAATGTGTGATAAAAATATGCTTGATATTACTCAGCGGGCTACAAGTTTTCACGAATAGTTTGAGTCTATAATGACATCATATTTAATGAGACGGCTAAATATGACGTTCAGCCAAGTCGTTGAACGCTTCATTCTTCTTGGCTAGTGGTCTCTTAGCCATTTCAATGAGTGCCGGCGTTTAATTAGCATTAACAGGCTAGCCCACCAATTGAACGGATGATTTCACCAGTTGGCTGCGACATATATACACATTATTTTGATTAATTAACGTAACTAACTAAATATTGTGTTGTAAGTTACAATACAACGATACATTTTCGTATAGATTCGTATATCAATCGTCACTGCGTTGCGTCATAGCACAGGCAGTGGGTTTTGGAATTGTTAAATAGATGGCCACACATTAAAATGGAAATACACAAAACAAAGAAGTAAGAAAATGAAATGTAATAGATAATGATGAAAGCAATATAATACTCTTGTGACATATTTAGGAGCGAGAAAATCTAACGAATACCTGAGCAAACATTTCAGTCCAGCTTTCATCCGAAAGCCCGTTACTCCATCAGGGGAACTTCAATATTTTTGCAAAGGACAAGAAACGTTCCAGAAATTGAAATGTAACTCTTAATAATAATAAAGAAGATCCTTCTTGCCTTATTCCATCAACACGGGTCTGTCTCAGCGACGCCCATAAATGTCACGACGTTTAATAAAGACTTTTTAGCTTTTTTTGCCGTCACACGAACTTAGCCCATTCCGTCTTATTACGGTCCGTGTCATAAGGTCCATTATCGCACCCGAGATTTGCGAGTGACGAGTCACGATCGGGACCTCTTTCACAAACTTTGACTAAGTTCTTGATAAAGTTACGAAGTAGTTGGCACGCAAATATGATATTATATTAAAACGTAAAGTTTATATTAACCTATCAAAAGTTGGTTATGATATTCATATATTAATGTCTGGTAAGGTTATACCTATCAAAACGTATAGTAAGGTGATTATATGGTATGCAGGGAATATGCACATACTTAGATCATCGATAGGTTCATAGACCTATAGGACCTATCTATCAATAAGTAGGTATTTGTAAGTGCCGTGTGGTGACGGCCTAAGAATACACGTGTCACCACTCCGTTACATGCCTAAGATGTCGTAAGAGTCGACTAAGAGGCTCGACGCATTGAACACCTGTGCGAGAGAAGGAAAACTTCAAACAAACCCTCTACCAACCCATCTGGCCAGCGTTATAGCAGTAGGTTAATAGCCTCCTATGAACGCCACAATAGGCGTGAGCTAGGAGAGGCCTATGTTCAGCAGTGGACGTCCACAGGCTGATGATGATGAAACTAAAAACGGTGTCCAAAGAACAATATAGTATCTATTGTGTCTCATAGTCCAAGGCCACCTCGTCGCAATTTATGTATAGTAAATAAGATTTCTAAAATATTACGTAAGGAAATCTAAAAAGTAAACGTAAACTTCGTTCTAATATTTGGATTCTAATGGTCTAATTCTTTAGATTTTTCATTCAAAAGAATTCTCTTCCCATTATCCTACTAATACAACCACCTCTGTGGTCTAGTGATACAACCACCAGTATCAGACCCAGGGGTCCCGGGTTCGATTCCCAGCGGGGGTACATATTGTATTCAGTTTGGTTGGTGGACGGACTCGTTGTAAGTCCGCCTGGCTAGCTATCACCATCTTATCTAAGTCTGACGCCATAACAACAATGTTTTCAGCATTGTTGTGTTCCGGCAGTTAGAGATAAGATAACAGTTCCTCAGTGATTGAGTATTCCGGGAGAGGCTCGCTTCCATCTCCAGCCTTATCAATACTTAACATCAGGTATGATGAAGGCTAAGAGACTCCCCGTCGTTCATAAAAAAAACTGTAAATCCGAAAGTATGTCAGTTTGATTATTTGTTTGTTTGTTGCCAAAAAAATATATAGTTAATAGAAGTGCAATGTAGAATGCCCTGGCTGGCACCGACTCCAAAAGTTTTATTTTTTACTTTTTGAAGTCGGTTTGAATTTTTTTTATAAAATGTTTTTATTCCCATATACTTCGTAAGAAACTTACTGTTGGAATTACCATCATTTTATTTTATAATTTGTCAATAGCAACATTAGCTAGTATATTTTAATGTTTTTTCTGTGATGACAACATTGTGTATCTTTCTTTGCCTCCTTCTCATGGGAATAAACTGTGCGTGAGTTCAATAAGACCATTTTTTATTTATTTTCCGGTCCGCTTACTATTTTATTCCCTTACTTATAAATATTGAAAATTGAAACGGGTATTAAATGCGTAGAATGTGATAGGTATTTCACCAACCCTACAGGGGTGATGTAACTTGGCCGAAACGTCTGGAAAATTAGGTGGGTGAAATACCTATCACGTTCTACGCGTTTAATACCCGTTTGAATTTTTAATATTCATAATGCAACGAGAAAGTTTAAAAGTGTACACTTACTTTTATTTTGTTAAAAGAGCGCATTACAAATACTTGCAAAAACTTATTACTCTTTCTCAATAGATATCATGAGCAGCAATATTCTTTCACAACTCTTTTCATAATAAAAAAAACCACGATGAGGCAAGCAAAGCATTATTAAGTTGAGCGTACATACTTTATTAACCGGGATAACCCAGTTTAGTTATAACAAGTTTGTTCTAACCTTTCTTCGATAAGGCTAACAAGATTGTTAAAGCGGTTTTCATGAAAAGACTAAGTTAACTAAGGAAGTTTGTACAGTGGATAAAGACCTTCGATGCATTTATGGGCACATTTAAATTTAGTTGTCGACTAATAGCACCTAAATACCTCTTTGAAATGCCGAAAATATAACTAAATAAAAACTTAAAAAAGCGCTGAAATAAAACAACTTTTACGGATATCAAACGCGCTATATTTTATCAACGGGATGATGACGGGATGACACGTGGTCATCCCGTGATCACGGCAGCTGTAAAGGTGCCGAAACGTCGGGAAAATCAAAAAACCCCTAAAAACCTAAAAATACGGACAATTACAACTTAGTTCGTGAAATATAGCGAGTTTGATATCCGTAAAAGTTGTTTTATTTCAATGAACAGTGCACGCCAAAACATAGGATGTACGTATTAAATAAAAACGTTTTTATTTCACAGTTTTTAAAGGTAGATGTCATCCAAGTAACAAATATGAAATTAAATATATAAAAATGCTCAAAACTTAAAAAGTACTGGGTCAAACTAAACCAAATTTTTATGGGACCAATTGGCAACTATTCTGCATCGAACAAAAAAAGAATCACGGAAATCGGTTCAAAAATCTCGGCGTAATCGGTGTACATAAATAAAAATAAAAAATATATATATATACCAACCGAATTGAGAATCTCCTCCTTTTTGAAGTCGGTTAAAAAGCGCTTCAAACTGTTTAAGATACAGATACATACAGATAACAGATTAAGTGATGTGTAAATGTTATTGACGAGCTCTTGCAAGAAAGCACTGCACAATTAACCATTTCATTTCTGAGTGACGCGTGCTTTCATGGAAATGGTCTCAAACGGACTGTCTTAGGTCGTAAAACTTTGACCGTGGATCAAACTTTTGGCACGCAAGGTAGGAACACTTTAACCTTCTATCTCGATATAGGTCTGTGGGAACCACGCGCGTGGGCGCCCGCTAGTTAAAATAATAATTACGAAAAACGGGTTTTCTCTCATGTTTGTATTTACCGTCGAGTCATGATCACGGACGTTACTCTCATGCGGGTGGGTGGTTATTAGGAGCAGACAAAACGGTCTCATAAGAAGATTAAAAATTAATATGACCATGAAAGTTTAAAATCTATTTATTTATACTGATCTGAAGCTGGGCGAGCACTAAAAATGTTTTTTTTTTACCACGGGATATGGAACTACGTGGGTGAAACCGCGGGCGGGCGTTAGTATTAAATATAAAGTAATAAGAACGAAAAACGGGTTTTCTCTCACGTTTGTATTAATCGTCGAGTCATGGTCACGGACGTTACACTCATGCGGGTGGGTGGTTATTAGGAGCAGACAAAACGGTCTCATATGAAGATTCATCATCATCATTTACCTGCTAATACCTCTAAACACCAAATAGACAGCTGTGTAGTGTCGGCTTAGAATAGCACTACCCCCTCTCATCCCGTGGGTGTCGTAAAAGGCGACTAAGGGACTCAGCCTTCAGGAGGGGGGCAGCAGCGTCTCCTACAAACTCGGCCATATTGCGATCGCCAACCCGCCTGCCAAGCGTGGCGATTATGGCAAACCCCCCATTTTGGGGGAGGCCTATACCCAGCAGTGGGTGTTATGTGGCTGAGACGACGACGACCAAATAGAAATAACCAACAATATCTTTCATAATACGCAACGTTTCCGGGAAGACCAAGCTTGTTCATACAGTTGACGAAATAAAATTTAATAGCTTATCACATTACAGCTTAAACGTACACAAGGCAGCGCCATCACAGACCATTTTACAACAACGACACGTGCGTTTTACGCCGGTGCGTTACAGCTTCGCGCTTTTGTTCCCTACATAAACTGTAATGAGACAATTTGTTCGCGGAATCGCTGCGAAAAACTGTTTCTTTGTGTTTTTTTCGCTCCCCTAAATCTACCTACCAATCCGCATTAGATATGCGTGGTGGGTCATGGCATATTCTCCTTGTCCAATTGTGATGATGAACGCACTGAAGCCGTTAATGTTTTCTTTTTATTTTATTTAAATGATATCTTAGAAGAAGAAGAAGAAAACCATTTATTAACAACACACACAAAAAACAGTTATACAATGAGACAAGTAGGTACTTAATTAAGATAAAAAGAAGAATTATATTGTTACTAGACTGAAAAACAAAATGACGAAAAAGAACAATAAGTGTGCTGCTAATAGGCCCTGTCTCAGCAAAATTAACTTCTGGGTCATTCATTGATGGTCAGAATAACCCAGAAGCACTGATATTCTGACAGGGCCAAATGAGTGAGTGGACACAACATAACAAAAGCACAAAAATAAAACACTAACGATACATAAATTAAACAACAATAAAAACAATAACATGCAAATAAAAAAATATGTAATAAAAACTAAAACGGGACATTATAAAAAAATAAAAATAAAGTTGTTAGGCACTAAAAATTACGCGTCTCCTTTGCCGAAACCGAATACATAAAAAAAAAGAAAAAAAGGAAACAGTAGTTTAATTGCTTGACCTTTGACTTGACATTGTATTTGATTGATTGATACAACATGACATAATCTTAGATACGGACTAGTAATTACGGTTAAGTTCTAAGGTATCCTGTGGGCTTTGCTGTACTTTTTCTTTTATTTTCATTATTGCTTTCAACTACAATAGTAGGTCATCAAGGGCACATTCCCATCTTTTGACTTCAATGATCATAAGAATGTCTGTTGATTACATGTTTTATAAGAATCGTGATTCTCCAATCATCAAAGACTATAAATTTTAACATCGTTGAGTTGAAAATCAACTGG
Organism: Chrysoteuchia culmella; assembly: GCA_910589605.1. Classification (NCBI taxonomy): domain Eukaryota; kingdom Metazoa; phylum Arthropoda; class Insecta; order Lepidoptera; family Crambidae; genus Chrysoteuchia; species Chrysoteuchia culmella. The sequence continues at coordinate 3,344,521 of OU342644.1, read as the reverse complement.
AGTAGTGTTTTGCAAGGTCTGTTATGCTGTTGACTTTACGCATAACTTAATTAACTCAATCTTTCTTTCTTTCTTATCGTATGAGGATTAGTGGCCACTAATTAACTCAATATTGTTGATAATATGAATGGCTTTAATATAAAGCTCAATTCATGTTCAGAGTTCTGCTGTCAGATGTTTTCCCTACCTCACTTTAGTTTTCTCCTTCAGTAAATTATCCCTGCCAGGGCAAAATTTATATTTTCAGAATTTCAACAAAAACAAATAAAGCCTATGTAAACTCTTATATTTACTTGGAATAATGAAGAGGGGAGCCTCAGGCTCACAATAGCCGTCGGCTTAACAGCGATGTCTTTGTGTCAGTTGTTCCCAAAACTTTCTATAGCTTGTTCATCGCGTTTTGACGATACAGCCTCGATAGACACTAAATTTTCCCGGGGCAAGCCGGGGCTTAATATATTTACATTAAATTTTACTTTTAAAACCGTTTGCCAAGTTGGTAATTTAAATTGTTGAACAGAATACAATAATAATACAATTATTGTTAACCTTATTGGTTGAGTGGCTTGAAAATAATGGTGATCCTTGTAATATACCCCAGTTATGAATAAATTTAGACTTCTAAAATTTATTTTAACTTCTAACTAGAAACATAAGTATTAAGTCAAAATGGTAGCAAATCACAAAAGTCGTCAATGAGTTAAATTACTTAAAATATGACATTTTATTAAAGATATCTTTCTTGGATATATTTAATGTTTTCTTTTGAGGTATTAACAAGTGCTAATTTGAAACAGTAAATCTGTCGTATTTATTCTTACTTACACGTATTACGATTATAATAATATTGTTAGTTTACTAGCAGAACAATAGCAAGATCGAAATCTGGCGGTCCACCGCGTAACATTGTATATGGACATCGTATTTGGAATCGTTCTTCATAAGTCATTTAAAGAGGACTGAGAGGACACAGGGCATAGGCTCTCCGTATATATTTATATATATATAGATCATAACCTACCGCAAAGACCTTAGGCAGATTATATGACTTATTTATGTTGGATCAGAAACAAATTACTTACTACGGAAGGTAGCATACGCCTAGAATCTCTAAACAAATCAAACAAAAAACTGTTTCTTCTTTGGCGTATCGTATAAAACTAACAACTTATTGTACAAGTTTTAACTCGCCTCAGTCCGACATTTTGCTAACTTTTTCTCTCATTTTATTGGAAATCTGATTACCAACTTGAGTACTAGACTTTCCGGCTACTTTGCAGTGATCAGTGCTCCGACAAGAGAATCAAACTTTTAAAGTAAGTGTTCTTTACTTATAATATTTTAAATTAATTTTCCTTTAGAAGGCGTTCTTGACTTAATGAACATCAGAATTGATTTTGTCAATTATTATTTAAACAGAAATCTTATAACGACATAACAGTGTTTTTACGAATTCTTTAGATATTTATCCTAAAAATTAACTTTTTTTTTATATAACTACATACGCATCACATTTTCGCTCTGCGTTTATTTACTTGATTCTATTTGATAATGTTTTGTTACTTCTGTGTTGAGACTAAAAATATTAAGCCAAAAATGGATTTGGGCGTTTGGTGATGTAATCTAGTCAACATCATCGTAACAATGTTGTCAGTATATGAGTTATATAGTCAAATTATAGAATGCCATTTAGCGCTAGTTTCCCTTACCATTCAACCAATATATTTCTATACAGAAGTTTATAAAAAATTGATAAAAGGTGCAGCATTAACAGGTAACAGACAAACAGACAGACAGAGCTATTTCTTCGGTTATAAATGCTAAGTATGGAATATAAAAAATAAGGAGAGACGTGACAAAATCTCACCGTGACACCACCCGACTCTAATTCACAAAAAATTGAATTGTAAAAGCGGTTCCCGCGATCGAAACCGTCGCAGTAAACGTAACGATTTGGCAGAATCTGCGTAATGTGAGACGATTCCGCTTTTTGATGTTCACGTTCTATAATCGCTCGTTAGGGATTGGTGACGCGCGCTTGACTTCTTTAACTGGACATAAAGGTTTATGCCTCTTGTAGTGGCTTACAGGTCGGTTAACGAAAGCTGGCACGTTCACAGTACTCGCACTAATGCAATTGCAAATAAGTAGTAGCAAAAGCAAAACAGTTGTCTGCTTCATACTCATAAGTATAACCGTGCGCAAGAGAGACAGACTATTCTTCATGGCCATGCAGTGCAACGTCACGCCGGCCGCGCGCTTATTCAGACACTACGTGTTGAACGTTCCAGCTTTAGTTAACCGACCTATAGTGCACTTGGGGCTCAGTCTATTTTACCATATTATATTATATACAAGCTACACAGTCTCTCTTATCGGCGAAGAGTTGCTTCATTGTCGATGTTCTACAGATTGTACTTCGGAGAGTGTGCTATTGAGCTGCATGAGCTCATCTCGACAGCTCTATTTACCACTAGGAGGGCTCCTAGTGGTAAATAGAGCTGCCTGGGGAGGCGTACTGCGGGTTATCACCCGTACCAGGTAGATATTCCCCGACTGCGTACAATGTTTCGAGCATGATTTTAAAACAGAATCCAAAATGACAGGGGTACCAACCTAACAAAAAATCCCTTTTTTGTTAGTGTAGAGTACGTTTCATCGTATATTCCCATATACGATGAAACGTACTCTACACTCAATAACAAAGATCAAGAGTGGACATGAGAGGATAAAAAGTCCGTAATCTGCATAGGCCCTTAATGACACGAAAATATTTATGCAAAATTTATGCATGTTACGACATCGAAGAACCGAATTCAAAACAGCTATTATTTATCCCTACAATAACAATATTTTACCTGAAATTCTTTGTAAAGTGATGCAATAATAAAAACATAAGTTAGTCGAAAGCGGCGTCCTCCAGAGTCTGACCTTACATTATCGCGACTCATACATTACTGAACACCTTCCAAGGGATATTATGCCCATTTGTTATTGCAGCAAATGTGCGTGAAATATGGAACAGAATGATTAGAAAAATTGCACGAAAACCTTACAGATAACGGTCGCTTATTTGAGTGGTGACTTTTTAGTTATTTTTAATGATATTTTTTAGGTATCTATCTTATGAATTTTATTTATGTAATGTTATATGTTAATGTATATTCTTAGAGCCTAATAGGTACTTCTAATAGTTCTAAACCTAATAGGTAATCTGTAAATAAATCTGTCGTCATAAGTAACACCATTATGTTTATTGCTAAGACCGACTTAATGCAATAATTTAGAAACGAATTAACACATCCCATACACTTCGCGTGTCGTATATAATTTGGGAGGAGTATTTAGTAGGGTCCGACCCAACCACTCGCGTCACAGTGAGCTACGAGAACATTACACTGAGCCGTAGATAACTACGAGCGTTACATGTGCTACGGCTACGACGCAGATGAGCGTCTACGAGATTTATGTACGCTTTCAGTCGAGTTCCAAATTATTTTACTATAACTAGTGCACTAAATTAGTAAATACGAGTACTATTACTATTTATGTACATACTTTCGTGATATCGTTCATCATAACGTAATATTCGTGAGTGTGAAATATGAAAGTGCTTTAGGTATATTACGGCTGGCAATCAGTGTAAAATTTAGCTTGTATCACGTCGTAAAAAATATGTGTTTTATGCTCCCTCGTTACGAACGAAGCAGAATGGACTTTGCTGACATAGACCTAATTTTAATTACTATTCATTATTGTACAGTCGTATCGTGCCAAAGGGTTTAAATACGAAAGCTTTATATGTATAATAATGAAACTAAAATTTCAACAAAGACAAAAACGTTGTAGAAAATATTTATTATCTCAGTGTTTTATTGTTATGACAGTTTATTCGAATCTTATTTACTTGATTACCTTATCTAGTCCTAGTCTACCTGAGCAATAAAAGCAAAAATACTTTCATAAAATAAAAGTTAGGATAAAACGTGTTTAAATTGTTTTTATAATTAAATTGTGTTCCAATCACTCTTCAGAAATTCGTATTCATTGTTTTAACAACATTATCTGTAAAGGTCGTTTTTATTTTTCCTAAGAACTCTTATTTAATTTGTTACTTCGATATATATCTCTTTATCAAGTGTAGATTAATGTTATGTAGCAATTTATTGCCATGAAACTTTGTTGAATTGAGAGTGGAGTTTTTGGTCCCAACATGAATGGTAGTATGATAAAGGTATCATAATTTCATTCTAAATCATAAAGTTCTATAAAAGAGTATAAAGCTATAAAGTTAACTAAAAGGTTATTTATAAAGCATTTCAACTCTGCTCTTCTAACTGTTGAATATCACATGAAAAAAAAAACCTAACCCTCAGTGCAGGCGACCAGTCTGTTGATTTTTCATACTCAAAGCAAATCTAGCCATTCAAAAAAGCTTTCTAAAATATACCTCATTTCAAAATACATTCCACAGAGCTATTCGCCTTTTGAATTGGAACTTCAAAGAGCGAAAAAGTTCGCGAGCTAAGTCAAGTAATAAAAAAATCTTTTGATCAATGTGCATAGCTCTCCGATGTACTTGATCACAAGCATAATGGAGACTTACTTAGAGTGCGGCACTAGTCAATAGATTATTGCGGAAGCATGGAAACGTAAACTTTAGGTATCACTCTGGACGAACACTCGACGTGCTATAAAAATGTAGATAATGTATGTAACAAAATCTATCCATTACCTTTACAGGCTTTATGGAGATTGGCATTAACTTAGCTGGAAATAGAGTAGCTCTTCAAGCGTATCATGGTTATATAAGTTCAATCTTAAGATACGGTATTCTTATGTAGGGAAACTCTTGCAATGTAAACAAGGTTTTGCACAAAAATTTTGTATCAGAGCCATATGTGACGTAGACCACATGGTGTTATGCAGGCTATTATTTAAAAGCCTGAATCTAATAACTGTCCCTTGTTTATACATTCTAGAAATATGAATTTTGTTAAAACTCATCCTGACTTATTCAAGAGAAAAATTTCCTGCAAGGTATCCAAATAAATTGAGATTACCAAAGAGAACGAAACTTAGGTCAAGGAGTTGTTATCATAGGGCTATTAAAATATTTAATTGTATTCCTAACGATATTAAAGATCTCTCAATAATTCTTAATCTTAATAAGCAAAAAAATTCTTAATTCTCGATTCTTTGATTTGTTTTTGTGAGTAATCTAAATATTTGTAACAATAAGCAATTTTCTATATTGTGGTATGGATACAACAATGTTTGTGACAGACCACAAGCAAGATATTAACGAAAACAATATAAATAATTACCATCTCTCATCATTTTACCGCCTCTTTGGTCTAGTGGTACAACCACCGGTATCAGACCCAGGGGTCCGGGGTTCGATTAACAGTGGGGGTACATATTGTATTCGGTTTGGTTGGTGGTTGAACTTGTTGTAAGTCCGCCTGGCTGTTACCACCATCTTATCTTATCTTACAACAACAATGTTTTCAGCCTTTTTGTGTTTCGGCAGTTTGAGATAAGATAAGTTCCTGTGGCTGAGGATTTCGGGAAAGGCTCGCTTTTATCTTCAGCCTTATCAATACTTAATATCAGGTGATGAAGGCTAAGAGTCTCACCGTCGTTCATAAAAATATTTAAAAAAAAATAAACCAATTAGAAGTGATAAATATTAAACAAGAAAATATACTAGAAAAAAGCAACTAGTCTCATGTCGCCCTGACATGAGACTAGTTGCTTTTTTCTAGTATATTTTCTTGTTTAATATTTATCACATAAAAATAGCATTGTAAAATGCAAAACTAAAAAGTTACAATTAGAAGTGTTTTAAGGATACTAGATAAGTGAAAGCTCTTCTTTTATATTTTTTTTCCTAATTATACATAACATCGATATTATATCATTAAAAGCAGTCAGTTGTTTCACGAGTCAGGTTTTGAGAGATACTACTGTTTTAGACGCCACACTTCTTTCTTGTTTTCTTTTCTCTATACTAGTACTGTACTTAATGCATGACATACTCCTTCTTACCTCTTTCTTTTGTTCTGTGAATAGTAATTACGAAGTCGCAAGCATGAACTAGAAGCCTTCCAAGAAAGTCAAGGACATTTAATGTTCCATGAGCCTCAAAGCCTAAAACCACTTTACAAACACTGCATCACAACGAAAACTTCAACCTTATTCGATCGTAACAAAGGTAATTTTCCAACGTTTCAACTTGAATACTTGAAGGGCGATAAAAGCCAGATCGGCTGTAGTAAAAATAACGTATCGATAATGATGTTTAAAAGTTTCAAGCGGACGCCATACCGCTTATGCAGTTTGGACGTGTTTAACGATTATTCATACACTTTAAAATTATACGATTATATAGAAACACAAAAAATGTATAATCTTTTTTACGAGAATCAAATCTGAGAAAACTGTCACTAGAGTTCTGCCCATTTTCTGCCTGGAATAAGCTAATGTGGATTTCTTTGAGGTTTCGTAATCAAATAATCTAATGTTCTTCTCAAAGGTGTAATTTATGCCGTGAAAATGTAAAGACAGACCGACAGGCTGAGTTACTTTCGCATTTATAATATTATTTTAATAGTATAGGTAGGTGTTTTGTGGTCAAAACTAAATCTACCAGCTATTATTTAAGTACTAGGCAAATACTAAGCAAGTAAAAGGTAATTTTCTTAAGAATATAAATACCATCCCAAATAATAAACCTTAATAATTCAGTTACATAGCTTTATATATACATTTGTGCATCTGCCAAGAGATGTCGAAACTGTTTTGCGGGGAAATACTTTCTTAATGCTGAAAGCTGTCTGAGGTTACGGCAATAAATGGCAAAATGTACTGAGCACCGCGGGAAATGACTTGGAGAATTGCATATAAGAAAAGAGGTTTTTGTCTGCACTAAGAAGATATTAGCTCCAAGAAGTTTTCATTTTGCCAGCCAGTCTGTTTTTCTTAACAAGTAGTTTCGATTCATAATCACTAATTTTAAAAAGCTATTAATAATCAATAGTTATTTGTTATGCAAGGCTGGAAAGTTTTTTATTTAGCGGCGAGTTACCTCTATTGAAACAAGTGAAGGATTCTAGGATTGAACCACGAGCGTAGCGAGTGGTTCAAAGATTGAATCCTGAGCGAAGCGAGGATTTCAAAGGTACAAGACGCTAAAAGCTTTTCTGCCGAGCCCAACACACAATTTTTCACCTCACAACAGCGAGGAACATTTTATGGTTGTTTCCGCGGTCAACTTCCGGTAAAAAATTCTTTAAACATAAAGTTTAATCTAAATATCTTATTCTCGTTGTTTTAATGATATAGAAAACTAAAATAATAAAAAAGGGAGTATTATAGTTAATTCAAAGTTATTTAAAGTAGGAATATATTGTTACTTATTAATAAGAATAAAAACGATTCCGTAAATGTTTACACTGACATGAAGTACAAGACAGAGACAATTTAAAAATAAAGATTTATGTCACAGTCCGAAATCCAATTATAGGTTGTGAAATCTCACCCAGCCTAATATAAAATTCTTATAACAAATAGTTTCATCTTATTGTTATTGTTTTTATGATTCAAACTCAATTAACTAAAATAATATAATTAAACCAAAACGGAGTATTATAATTAATTTAAAGCTATTTAAAATAAGAAACAAATATAACAAAAAAGTCAATAGTGCGATTCGGAACGCATTAAGACATATTTTTAGGTATTAAATTAAAAAAGTACTTTGCCGCGCTAGGCCGCAAAAAGCGATTTTCTACGCCAAAACTGATTGACAAAACCTCCTTTTCAGAGCGTGTGAGGTGAAAAAAGCTTTTGGTATTGCCACATAGTAAACCGTACAGCAAGGTTTTACAGTCAAGCTGCAATGTATGTTATTTAACATATCAGGAAATAAAAACCAATCAGCAAAAAGCTTACGTGGACATCAATGTACTAGGTCTAGGATACTATGCTTGATCAAAATATATACTCCAAAAACTTATTATTTCCGTTCTGAATTGATTGAGGAACTCTGACTGTTTGTCATGTAGCTTATTGACTTACCTATACTTTTAATATTGAACAAGTTAGAATAAATCAACTTATCTAGTAGTCGTATGTTGTGGGGTTCGATTCCCGTCTGAGCGATATGGGTACAAGTAGATCTTTAATTTAATTTTTTTGTTTAAAAATCATATAAAAATAGCATTGTGAAATGTGAAATTTTAAATTCTACTGACAATACTTTGTTTCAGACCTGTTAAAATCAATGTGTTATACGAAATCAACTGATATTGATGTCGGCCAATCACTGTAATTTTCCAGAGAATTGCATCATTCATTGGGCCAATTGTAACCAGGTGTGCAATTAATAAAAAAAAATAGCATGCAGTGGTTGAAGCGCTCAATATATCACCAATTTATTATTGTTACTACATTGTTTCATACATGTTTCATTCGCGTGGTTATAATAATATCGGGATAATAAATAAATAAATAAATATTTTATGATTTTGTAATTTTTGCATTTTTTAATGCTATTTTTATACTTATGGTAAATTTTAAATAGAAAAATATTGGAAAAAATTAACTCGGCCACAAGTGAATTCTCAGACGGGAATCGAACCCGCGACTTTTGGAAATCCGGTCCAATGCTCTAACCACTGAGCTACCGAGACTACGAAGTCTCGGTAGCTCAGAATTCACTTGTGGCCGAGTTAATTTTTTCCAATATTTTTCTATTTAAAATTTACCATAAATAAATAAATATTTCTTACACTCACACCAATTAACCTAGCCCCAAAGTAAGCACTGTAAGGCTTGTGTTATGGGATACTAGGGTAACGGATACAAATACATATAATTTCATATATAAGTACCTATTTATGTGTAGAAATATAATATAAACGTCCAGTCCAAATGCTCGTATTCATCATACAAAAATTTGCCCCTACTGGGATTCAAACCCGGGACCTCAGAGAAGGCGACACCATGAAACCGGCGTACGTACCACTATACCACGGAGGTCGTCGAAATAATAATGCTTATGTTACTCTCTGTCCTGTCAACTAACTCTATGCCAAAAAGTCAAATGGTTATGGTAAATTTTAAATAGAAAAATATTGGAAAAAATTAACTCGGCCACAAGTGAATTCTCAGACGGGAATCCGGTCCAATGCTCTAACCGCTGAGCTTCCGAGACTTAAGTCACGGTCGCGGGTTCGATTCCCGTCTGGAATTCACTTGTGGCCGAGTTAATTTTTTCCAATATTTTTCTATTTAAAATTTACCATAAGTATAAAAATAGCATTGAAAAATGCAAAAATTACAAAATCATAAGTCAAATGGTTGTTCAGTTTGGGCTTGAAGGAAGGACAAACAAACACACTTTCGCATTTATAATATTATTACTTATACAGGGTGTTAAAAGACCCGTACCAAAGCCGTAATATATGCGTAGCGTACATTAAACTAAATAAGAGTATGTATAAAATAATTACTGGGAAAAGACTTTTATTTTTCGTTTAAAAAAATTGGGTCAATTCAATTCAATTCAATTTTATTGCAATCCACAAATGGTAACAAGATGGTAACATAAAGATGGTAAGTACATTGTGGACCCTGATAGGGCACAGCAAATAGGTTTTTTTTTTATAGAGGACGACTTATAGAGGAGGTCTTCTTTATACACGCAAAAGAATGCTTGCAACAATGTGTGCGTGTGTCTAGAGAGTACGAGTAGACGGCCGGGATCTAGTTTCTTTGATTGGTTTTGATATTCATTGCGTTTTTGTAACTAAAAACGATAATCTTTAAGAATAAATATTGACTTTGATCCTCAATAACTCCTAAACTATCAGGTTCCCGGATTTGGCCCCATACAAGAAAATGGTAGTAGCAATGGGGAGAATACGTGGTTTTCGTTTTCGTTATGGGTCTTTTAACACCCTGTATAATTAGGATAGGATTAGGATAAGTTAGGATTAACAGGCAGACCATTGATACAATACCAGTGGTTTATGTTATGTGACTTATATTTCTGCTGCAATATTCTCTGTTCAAAGTTTTAACACTAGCAGTTTCCCGTGACTTTGTTCACTCATTATTCTAATTAAGAAGACCGAGAATTAAATTTGTATTGAAACCGCTGTAAAACTCTTTGCTTAAGAATAAATGTGAATTTTCTTAACCGTAGCTAGTTATTTGATAAGGAGTCCTTACATAAAAATTCATCCACTATTTGACAACTTCATCAAACTTAAATTACTTAATAGCTTGAGATTTTCTCCGGTATCTAATCGGTCTCATACAGCAAAAACGAAAAAATCAGTGGGTCCGGCAGACAGTAATACTGCTTACATAGCTAAAATATTATTATGAAATTGTACTCAATATCAACTCGACGTGTCACCGAAAATTAAAGTACGATTTCATTGAACGCTCAGTACGGTATATAATTAATAATACAAAGACACAAGGCAGCGTTCATTACGTAGCGCAGCGTAGCACAGGCGCCAATTAGCTGTGCAGTGTGGCGTCGCCTTTATACGTCACTAATTACAACAGCATATTGTAATAAAGTAGAAATCAACGACGAGGTAATTTTTATATGGAACAATTACTTTATATTACGAGTATAGAAGCACAAAGGAAGGTTTAACTATTAAAAAACACAGTGTAATAATGTATTTTCAACGTATTTAAGTTTGTTGTCAATGACCATGTGCGGCCAACGGAGGATGAGTTTACATTGTATTCAATACACGCGCTTAACGGCTTGCAGATTCGGATTCGGACTTGAATGACAATGGAAATAAAACAACTTTAATGGATTATTAACCGCATCTGTGATCTAGTGGTACAGCCACCGGTATCAGACCCAATGGGTCCCGGGTTCGATTCCCAGCGGGGGATTTAGTTGTTAGTCCGCCTGGCTAGCTACCACCATCTTATCTAAGTCTGACGCCATAACAACAATGTTTTCAGCATTGTTGTGTTCCGGCAATTAAAGATAAAATAGCCAGTTCCTCAGTGATAAAGCTTTCCGGGAGTGGCTTTCTTCCATCTTCAGCCTTATCAATACTTAACATCAGGTATGATGAAGGCTAAGAGTCGTTCATAAAAAAAAAAGAAAACGCACTGTTTTTTACACGAGTTAAGATCTTATTGTACCTTAAGATATACTTGTGTGTGTTGTGATGTGAACTAGTACAGACTGGACGCCGCAAACAAAATTCAGTCAACCCGTGATCACGGCAGCTGAAAAGGTGCCGAAAAGTAGGGTAAACCAAAAAACCTTTAAAAACACGCAAAATAAGATCGGACTCGTGTAAAAGTTGCTTTATCTCAATGAACAGTGCGCGCCGCGCCTAAGCTTAAATTACTATCGTGATAAATATTAAACAAGATAATATACTAGAAAAAAGCAACTAGTCTCATGTCGCCCTGACTGGATTCGAACCCGCATCCTTGGGAATCCGCCCCAATGCACCCAATGCGGGTTCGAATCCCGTCAGGGCGACAGAGACTAGTTGCTTTTTAGGGTTCCGTACCTCAACAGGAAAAAACGGAACCCTTATAGGATCACTTAGTTGTCCGTCCGTCCGTCTGTCAAGACCGTTTTTCTCAGGAACGCGTGGAGGTATCAAACTGAATTTTTTATGTAATACTCAGGTCTACTGTCCCTTAGAGCTGTGAAAAAATCAAACTTCTTAGCCAAAGCAATCAAAAGATAGAGCCGTTTATGCCGCAAATTTCCGCAAATTTTCGAAACTCGCACGGGAATCAAAACCTACACTTCCCGTGAACTTAGAATCTTGAAATTAGGAAAAAATTGCGAAAACCGTAAATTTTTAGTTACATCATATAATAAAAAATATTTTACGGAACCCTCGGTGTGGGAGTCCGACTAGCACTTGGCTGGTTTTTCTAGTATATTTTCTTGTTTAATATTATTTATCACAATAAAAATAGCATTGTAAAATGCAAAATTAAAATGTTAACATTACTATCGTTTAGTGTTTACGTTGTCCATTATTTAAATTACATTTAAACTTAATAATTTTGGCTGATTTTTTTACTTTAATTACTTACTTTGAATTTGGAACATAGGTATAGATTATTGTAAATGCAAAGTCACTACCCCTGTTACATCTATCTTATGAGTTGTAAAACAATTCCAAGAGCCACCTAATTGCCCCCATGCGGCCAACGGAGGTTGGAGTTCACGGTACAGCATTGTATTCAATACACGCGCGTAACGGCTTGCAGATTTGGATATAGGCTTGGATAAGACAGATGTACAAAGGAGCGCCTTTTCAATAAAAGGAATTAATACAAAGTATGTATTTTTTACTAGAAAAACTTTATGGGGTGTTTTTTGTATCAATTCGAACAACTTTTACTATGGGGCGAACAACAAATTCGTGAAAACAATATCAGCTGCTCGAAAAGTTGTTCTTTTCGACGAATACTACCTCCACTCCACCCCCTGAAGTTTTAATAATAAATACAAACTGCAATTGCATACAAACACACCAATTATCTAGCCCACGTTAAGTTTCAAGAACTTGTGTTATGGCTACTAGATAACGGATAAACATACTTATTTACTTTTTTTTTGGAAATACATACATTATATAAATATTAAACACCCAGACCAAGACAAATAGACATGTTCATGCACACAAATATTTGTCTTGCCTGGGGATCGGACCCGGGACCTCTGGCGCAGAAGGCAGGCACCCGTGCGCCAAACAGGTTGTCAAACCAGTTTTACTGGTTATTAAAAAATATTCCGTATAATGCCTTTTAATGAAAAAGCACTACCCCTGTTATCTATCTTATTCAAGCCTACAATAATGACTTGTAACACAATTACATGAGCGAGCTAATTGCTCCCGTGCGGCTGAGGGAGGTCGGAGTTCACATTACAGCATCGTATTCAATACACGCGCGTAACGGCTTGCAGATTCGGATAATAGGGTTATTATTAACGTATATGACTATCGTTTAGTGTTACGTTAAAAAAAACAGCTAGAGCGTAAATTAGAACGCTCTGGCTGTTTTTTTTTTTTCAACTTAAATAACTAACTTTGATTTTGAAACGAATCCACTTCTTTAAAATGATGCAGTGTTATTCTCATTTCTGATTATAAGTTCGGTTGCCTTTACGATTGATATGCTAATACTTGTAGTAACCTATAATATGAATCACAGTTAGTCAGTCAAGCCACAAAAAAAATCAAACCGCAATTCGTATTCGTTGATAGAGCTAAAAATTGAATCCATCATCAGCCTCTGGACGTCCACTGCTGGAAATAGGCCTCTCGTAGCTCACGCCCATTGTGGCGTTCATAGGAGACTATTAGCCTACTGCTACCACGCTGGCCAGACGGGTTGGTACAGGGTTTGTTTCAAGTTTTCCTTCTGTCGCACAGGTTTTCAACGCGTCGAGCCTCTTAGTCGACTCTTACGACATCCCAGGCATGTAAGGGAGTGGTGACACTTGTATTCTTAGGCCGTCACCACACGGCTCAAATACAAATCAAAATTGAATACAAATATGTAACCATGATTAAAAATATTTGTTTCGGTATCAGTTTCTTACGTGTTATTTATAAATGTATTTAAAAGTAAGTACCTAACTCTTCTTTAGATATAAGTATTTTATTCATTGTTTTGATAGTACAAGAAAAGCTGAGTTTAAGGTTGGATATTTGTTATGTGTTAAAAGAATAACGAATTTTATTCGTTATTCTTTTAGGTTTTCATCACTGACTGAATTAAGTCTCAGCCTGCACGTAAAATAAATCTAGTTCTAAACGGCTCCTTTCAGTCGTTTGTTGAACTATCAAATTAATTACAACTAACACAGTTACTCGAGTAGCTAATGTTTATACTGCTTGGATAATGAGATATGTACGAGTATTATATTTTTATGGGAACATCTTACAGAGAACTGTGATATTTATTATGAGAAAAATGAGTCGTTGATTTTCAGATGTTACTGCTAGTATTCATCATCAGCCATTTGTAATGTCGCCACTGCTGTGGCACTGGCCTTCCTTATGGATGGATAAGGAGAACGGGCCATGACCCACCACGCGAGCCCAAAAGCGGATTGGTGGGTTTTAACGACTCCAAATGCAGCCGGGACCAACGGCTTAACGTGCCCTCCGAAGCACGGAGGAGCTCGAGATAGTAAATTTATGGTCACCCATCCCGTGACCGACCATTGCGAAAGTTGCTTAACCTCAACAATCGCAGTCCAAGCGCGCGAACCACTGCGCCACGGGCTCCTGAACTGACTGCTAGTATAGTATTATAATAATTATATCACATAGACACAAAACAAAAGGCTCAGAAAGAGAGTACAAAACCGTTGCGCCATTCGGGCCCGTCACAAGAAGAAAATTGAAATAATCATGACACAGCTTAGTAGAACTTAGTAATCATTATGACACAGTCTTAGTAAACCTTAGTATTAGTAGTCGTCATGACAACGTCTTAGTAGTACAGTACTTAGTGTAGTTGCATGGAAGCATCATGTTGGAAGGATTAGTCAGCTAACAGTCCAGAGTGCACCGGGCGTTTATACTCAGGGGGTAGGTACGATCTACTTAAAGTCACTTAGGGAGGCTCCTTCCGTGCAGTCTGGTGGCCCAGACCACTACCAGAACACTACCAGTAAGTACCAAATCCTGAGATCTAGGAGGTTCTATTACTAGCGGAAGTACCTCACCATTTTATGTAAGCCAGACATTGTTAAAGAAATAAGAAAGCATTTCCGCAGTAGTCCAAGGTTTTCGGCGCCTTGCCTTATTCAGCGTTAATCTTTTGAAGATGTAAAGAATAATATTGCCACCGTTTCCTTAAAAGTGATGTAGGTCTTGTAAGTACCTAAGTAAGTTACATAGTACAATGCACTCACGAGTAGTTACAAAGAGCGAAGACATAACAGACGTCTGACGCTGAGACATATTAATTAAGAGCTAGGACGGGATAACGGTGTGTACTAAACTTTAGTATAGACTAATTATTATACAGGTTTTAATGAAAACTGATGAGTACCAGTCTTAGAGAAGTCTGTGTCTTATTTATGTCGGTCCTTAACTCCTTACATGTAAACTTAGAACTGTGATATTTGAGATGAATGTTTTCACTCGCTCCTAAGGGTCTACTAATCATACTTCTAATATCAGTCTATCTATCTTCTTATACTATAAATGAAAAAGTTTTGCACGATTGAGCAACAAACATGTTACCCAATCGTGTACAAACGGCTGAACTGATTTGAATTAAATTTGGCACACAGTTTATAGCCTGGATTAAAAGGATGCAGGAAAACATAGGATACATTTTGTACGTATATCACCACGGAAACCACGCGGGTCCAACCGCAGGCGGCCACTAGCATGAATTAACACAAAAAATTAAGTAACTTCGTCTTAATGCTTAAACTTAATGAAACAACTTCACTTTTGAAATATATATGAAAGTAATTCAACCCACTGAAAATTTTCATTTGAATTGAGTTCAAATAACGCTACAAACTAGACTACGGAAATGCACAGACCCGTCAAAATTGCAGTAAGAAATTTCCATATTACTGCACCAAGGGCCCTTGCCACAGACTTTAATAACCGACGCAAAGCATAAAAAAAATCAGCCGGCGCACAAATCGTCGGCGTAACTTTGACGAAACAAAACGAAGAGGCGGCCTCCGCGAAATATTAAAACCACGCTTAGCCATTCATTCATTCGGTCACACGGGCCTGCTCATTCGTTCTTAACTCTTCGACTTTGTGAATGCCTAATTTCAATTTGGAGAATGAATGAGATTAACCGTCTTTGGCTTTGTGCACGGTTTCTTAGCTAACTCGGTATAATTTCGGAGGCGCTCGTAATTAACTCGACGACACAAACTGAGTAGGAAAAACCTAATCAAAAAGTTATTGCCTTGTACGCGATCTTCACAGTGATATAGTTAATCTTATTATATTTTGTGTGAGTCGAAAGACTTAGAGCATGGATAATTTGGGAAAACTCAGTTGAAACTTTTTGAAACCCATTAATTATGAGCGTAGTAATATTTTTTCATTTCGTACTTCTTCGTGCTTCAAAAATGCACTAAGTTTTGTTTATAAACTTTCATTCCGTAGGTATTGACGTAGGCTTGAAATAAATAGGGGAGGATGCGGGAATAACGAACGCTTAACGGTAATAATGTACAAAATCTATACCTACCATAACTACCTTCGTTAGGTACGTACGTTAAAGTCCTTGGTCCCACAAAAATTAAAAAAAAATATGTGTTAAAATATCTGTAACGAACTGTAAATAATACATTCAATACCTTAAGCTATTGACCATAATTGTAGAGATAAGCAGCTTAACGTTGGCGTTAATTAATATCTTCGCTAATTACGTGATTAACCATATTGGTTATAGGTATTTTATAACGCATTGGGTCTGTCTACAATATAAGTACGCGCAGAGTATATGGACTTTTATCTGATTCTATCAAAAACTCTTTGAGTCAACCATACGTAGGTACCACGTATGGTTGACTCAAAGAGTTTTTGATAGAATCAGATAAAAGTCCATTTGTAAGTAACTATTAAATATGAAATAAGTTTAATATGGCTTACTTCCGCTTATCTTTCTAGTTAAGGTAAGTATCTAACTGAAGTAAACCACATAAAAAAGTTTTCTAACCAAGTTAAGCAATCGCGTGACGCCCAAAACGCATCGAATGCTGACTCGCATCCGATGCACTTTGTACGTCAATAGGCAATATGCTTAATTAGCAATAAGTAACATAATATATTGTATTAGAATTAAGTTTAGTCTTTGTAGAACCTAGTTGCAGTAAACATTGTAATTTTAATTAAATAAATCTTTTTTTTTATTGAAACCTTTGACCGCCGTAACATAACTGGCGCAGTCGGTAGGATCGCGACACTCTGATTTCGTCGAATTAGAGTGAACGGTTTCAATCGTCTTAATCGCGAATCTCTCTCTTAAATCGAACCTACGTACGCGGCGGTCACCTTTCGGGAAATCCCGGCGAATTGGGAATCCTGCTGTTCTACAAGACCCGGCTGGAGATGCAAAGAATTCTGGGGTGAGTACTTTTCGATTTCCCAGTTTCCTGTGCTTTATTTCCCGTCGATATTCAGAATATTTATATGTTGTGTGTTTTGTCTGTGTGCTAAAATCGCCATAGATTAGGACGCAATAATAGTTTCCGTTTTAGCTTAGAATCGCGCGGAAAGCCTATTATAATTAATTAGTTAATTACATAGTTTCAAGTTACAGTCGTATAGTATTGTTGGCATAAACGATAGGTATTAATTGTCGAGGCTAAAATCGCATTGATAATTTACATATCTTTTATTATAAAACGCGTTTATTTCAAAGTATCATTTTACCGGTAATATTTTAGTTCGTGATTAAATTCTTATAAAGTTATTGACTTATCATAATGGCGATGTCGGGAACCGATGTGTCTGCATTTAAATTCATTAATGATTTAGTACCACGATATGATGGTAATCCCAAGTGTTTAAATTATTTTATTAGAGAGGTAGAAAATGTCCTGTTACTATTGGACCCACCAGCTAGGGCCCATCCGGCGCTAACTTGTTTGATTAAGAGTAAGTTAAGCGGTGCTGCAATAGATGCGATAGCCTACGAAGATTCGTTAGATAGTTGGCAGGCGATTAAAACGGTACTAACCCGTAGACTAGGAGAACCGCGTAACGAAATACAGGTTATGCAGGAGTTAGGGCGCTTACGACGTTATAGAAATGAGGATGCCGAAAGCTTCGGTAAACGACTCAGAGAAGTGTTAGACACCCTCAACTCAGTCGGAAAGCATAGCGATAGATCATACTATGAAAACATGGTAATAGATCAATTCATTAATAATCTAGACTTCCAAGTTTCGATAGGCGTTCGTATCGCTAAGCCTTTAACGTTTGAGGCAGCCATAGTAGCGGCAAGACAAGAAGAGGCGCGCTTGACCCATAATAAGTTTAACAATAGTATACAAATAAGTAATAACACTAGTATACAAGCTAGACCAAAAGAAATGCCGAAGCCTAGTTGGCCAATGCCTCAGCCGGCGGGCCACCCGTTTAGATTAAGACCACAGTTCCCACAGCAGAATCCAGTTAACGCCGGTTACGTTTCACCACGTAATAACTGGAATGCAGAACCCAGGCAGCCGTTTGTGCAGCCCATGCCCATAGCACCTTGGAAAAGCAAACCAGCATATGGTAATGCAAGACCTGGTGGCTCAGGTACCTTTAGGAACTCCGGGAACTTCAGGCAGCAACCAAACGTTCCAGCCCAGCAAGTAAACCCACCTCAACTAGTCTCTGACGTCACTATGAGGTCAGTAGATAAACCGGCCAAACCACAGTTCGCCGAACAGCTGTTCTACACGACAGATCAGGCCTACGACCAACAGCAGTATGAGACCTACTACGATCAAGGTGAGTTTTACGATAATGATTCATTTAGTCCTCAAGACTACGAATTTCCCCAGGAGATGCCTGAGGAGGTCGCTTATCAGGGTTTTCACCAGGAAGACGACCAAACGAACAACAGCTGATAGTCGCTCTCAACCATCAAGGTAAAGATCATCTACCGTATATAGAATTACCAGAATATCAAGGTAAGTTTTTACTCGATACAGGAGCTTCACGGTGTATGATATCCCCTGACGTAATAGCAGGAACTATCTTTGAACAATGTGTCGAATACGAACCGTTTCAAGTTAAGACCGCGCACGCGACTACTAAACATGAGTATGTAGCGAATTTACCTTTGCCCCCACAGTTTAACACTGACAAATCCCATAGGTTTTTAATGTTTGACTTTGACCGTAAATACAAAGGACTTATTGGTATGGACTTATTGAAAGAACTTGACTGTAGTATCGACTTAAAAAACAAAGTTTTGAGAACCTCTAGCTCGGAAATACCTATACATTGTGACTATCCCGTAATTAAAATCAGAATAGACCCACGATGCGAAAAGGTCATTACGGTGAAAACAAACTATACAGACGGACAGTATATTTGTGATGAGTTTTACTGGACTAAGGGCGTTACGTCACCCTCTGCAGTCGTAATAGTAAAAAACGGTCAGTTTAAGACCTCAGTAGTTAATAGTAATTATGAGAAAAAGATAGTTAGTAATACATATCCATTGCTACTAGAACCACTAGAGCAAGGGATGACAGATAGTAATAGTAGTTGCAAATTAAATAATATCAATATTAGGAATATTGACTTAGATAAAGAATATAGAAATAATTTAAATAAAATACGTACCAGTCATATGAATGAGGAAGAGCAACGCGAAATAATGAAAATATGCTTCCAATATAGAGATTTGTTTCACTCAGAAAATATTCCCCTTTCCTTTACGCATACGGTTAAACACGAACTAAGACTAACTGACGACACTCCGATTTTTGTTAGAAGTTATAGACAAGCCCCACAACAAAGAAAAGAAATCCAGAATCAAGTCGATAACTTATTAAAACAAGGGATAATTAGGGAAAGTATTTCACCATGGTCATGCCCTGTCCACATAGTTCCTAAGAAGGCTGACGCCTCAGGAAAGGTTAAATGGAGACTTGTTATCGATTATAGACGACTAAATGATAGGATAGTTGAGGATAAATATCCTTTGCCCAATATCCATGACATACTTGACAGACTAGGACGAGCACAATACTTTACTACCCTTGATTTAGCCAGTGGCTATCATCAATTAGAAATGCACCCTAACGACATAGAGAAAACCGCCTTTACTACAGAAAGAGGACATTATGAGTTCCTTAGGATGCCTTTTGGCCTAAAAAATGCGCCAAGTACTTTTCAGCGTTTAATGGACCATATTTTAAGAGGCTTAGATAACGTATTTACGTATCTTGATGACGTAATTATTGTCTCTACGTCACTACAGGAGCACATAGAACGACTTAGACAGGTTTTTGACAGATTTAAGCAACATAACCTTAAAATACAACTTGATAAGTCCGAATTCTTACAGAAACAGGTGACTTTCCTAGGACATGAACTGACTGACCAAGGTCTAAGACCAAACAAAGACAAAATAAAAGCAGTCCTTAACTTTCCTGTACCAAAAAATCCGAAAGAAATTAAATCCTTTTTGGGATTAGTAGGATATTACAGGAAGTTTATCAAAGACTTTGCTAAACTAACTAAACCTCTAACATCCTGTCTTAAAAAGAACGCTAGGGTTGTACACACGACAGATTTCCTAGACGCAGTTAGGAAGTGCAAAGAAATTCTCACTAATGCCCCTATATTACAATACCCTGACTTTGACGAACCATTCATTTTGACTACAGACGCATCTGACATAGCTCTCGGCGCTGTCCTTTCCCAAGGAAACGTTGGTTCCGACAAACCAGTAGCTTTTGCATCCAGAACCCTTTCAGACACTGAGACGCGTTACTCGACTATAGAGAAGGAGCTTTTGGCAATAGTGTGGGCCGTTAAATATTTTAGACCTTACCTATATGGCCGCAAATTCACAATCTTTACTGACCACAGACCTTTAATGTGGCTCATGTCCCTTAAGGACCCTAATTCCAAACTAACCCGATGGAAACTAAAACTAGCCGAGTACGATTATAGAGTAGTTTACAAAAAGGGCAAACAGAATACCAATGCAGATGCTTTATCGCGTGCAAAAATTTATCATAAAAGCATAGATTCTTTAGTCGTTAACTTGGATGACAATGAGGATGACGAAATCATTAACAGAATTTTTGATGACGCACGTAGGCAGGCACAAGACAATGACGTAACCGAACAGGTTCGTGACGAACCAATGGACGTAATCGTTAGTGACGCCATAGGTAACGATGACGTTATTCGAATAGATAATGACGAAGACTCTGACGTTGACATGATAAGTGACACTCAACAACAAACAGATACAACGAGCGTAGTTACAGGTGAACCAGACTTAGTTTCAACAAATCACACTCAGCCCGATAACGAGAATGCAGGCATACCCATTTTATCTGATGCAATAGATAAGCAACTTAAGCAATTTTATATACGTTCCACCCCAGGTTCCACTTATAGGGTAGAAGATAGATCCACAAACTCCAGAACGGTTATCAAAGATGTATTTATACCCATAAATAATACTGAGGCAGAAATTATTAAATTCCTTAAGGAGCATACCATAGCAAATCGCGTCTTTCATTGCTATTTTTATGACGAAAACTTATACCAAGCTTTTTCTAGAGTCTATACGACTATATTCAATGATAGAGGCCCCAAATTAATAAGATGCACTTCGCGTATAACATTAGTTGAGAATAAAACTGAACAACTTGAACTCATTAAGAAATATCACGAAGGAAAAACAATGCACCGTGGCATACAAGAGACATACAAACAATTACAAAGAAATTATCATTGGCCCAGTATGTTATTAACCGTACAGAGATACATAAATCAATGTGACATTTGCCTTAAGACTAAATACGAGAGAAATCCCTTAAAACCACCTTTGGCTCTAACAGAGAGCCCTACTAAACCAATGGAGCATTTGTTTATGGATCTATATTCAACAGGAGGAGCGACTTTCTTAACCGTATTGGACAACTTTTCAAAATTAGCTCAAGCTATCCCACTAGCCGCGTCAAGTAGCGTCCATATAGCAGAAGCACTAATACAAGTATTCTCTATATTAGGGTTGCCTTTAAAAATAACCACTGACTCTGACAGTAAGTTCGACAATGACGTGATAAAGGAGATATGTACATTACACGACATAAACATACATTTTACAACCCCTTATAATCCCAATTCTAACTCTCCCGTAGAACGTTTTCATTCCACTATTGGCGAAATCATTAGAATACAAAGAATGACAAACAAAGACGACCCCATACAGCTTCTAATGAAATATGCAATT
Source organism: Chrysoteuchia culmella (assembly GCA_910589605.1). Classification (NCBI taxonomy): domain Eukaryota; kingdom Metazoa; phylum Arthropoda; class Insecta; order Lepidoptera; family Crambidae; genus Chrysoteuchia; species Chrysoteuchia culmella. The sequence continues at coordinate 3,322,522 of OU342644.1, read as the reverse complement.
ATTGCATATAATAACTCCATACACTCCGCCACGGGATACACGCCACGCGAACTTTTGTTTGGACATACAGCATCTAGGAACCCCTTAGATATGTATTACCCTAAGGAATTCTACCAGGACTACGTTATCAAACATCGTCTGAACGCAGAAGCCGTGCAAGAGTGTGTAGCAGCACACATGTCCAAGAATAAAGAACAGGTAATAGCCAAACGTAACCAAGCAGCTGAGGAGATTCTGTTTAAAGTAGGCGAAACAGTCTACAAACAGGTGGCAAAAACTGCAAGGAACGATAAAACTAAGCCGGTTTTCAAGGGACCTTACAAAATAATTCATCTGCATCCCAATAACGTAGCTGAAATTATAGGTGAACATCCTAATGCAAAATCAATAAGGGTACATTATAAACTCTTACGAAGACCACACCTTGTTCCAGGACATTCGTCGCAGGAGCCTTCGTGCTCTACGCATCCGCCAACTTGATACTGACTCCCGTCGATAATGTTAACGGGATTCTGTTGCTAAAGGAAGGTCAAGTTCTGAGGCAGGTAGATACTTTTAGCCTGGCTTGTGTATATAACGTCACATATATCCATGAGGTAACGTTAAAACTTATTGCACTCTACGCTAGTACTAAAGGCACCGAAAATAATGCTAGTTTACACAGAACTTATAAAGACCAGATAGAATATAGTTTAGATTTAATAGGTAAGAAAATTATCTTCGTAGCACCGCACCATAGGGTAAGACGTGGTATTATTAACGGTTTAGGTAGTATTATTAAAAGTATCACGGGTAATTTAGATAATGAAGATGCATTAAAAATTGAGAAAGAAATAAATAATCTAAGATCTTCATTAAATAATGTCAAAAATTCACAAAAACAGACTTTATTTTTGGCAGAAAGTACAATTAAAGAATTTAGTAATCAAATCCAAGTCTTACATAAAAACCAAAATAAACTACTTGAAATGCTGTCAAATGCCACTTATAGTAATAATTTAGAATTAAGAGAAATGCACTTCTTAGATTTATATATTCAGATTAATCTTAGCTTACAGATAATTTAAGGAAAGTTAGCGATTTTAGAAGACGCAATGACATTTGCTCAGTTAGGAGTTATGCATCCGAGTATAATCCCTCCTCATAGTCTAATAAAAGAATTAGTAAAAATGCAGACCTCGTACTCGTTATCACCAGTAGATACTATTAGTATGAGCAATATTTATAAAATTGAACAATCTATAGCTGTTAAAGCCTATAGCACAGAACACACGCTTACATTTATTCTTGAAATCCCATCCATTGACAATAACCTTTATGACCTTATCCATATTTACTCCATACCAGATAAACATAACCTTACCATTATCCCAAAATCCAAATACCTAGTACTGGGAAGCGATGAGTACGCATACCTGGATGAAGGCTGCAAGAGGATCACCCAAGATACCCAGCTCTGCAAAACGTTGAACACACAATCCGTAGACAAAACTGAAGACTGCATAGTATCGCTTATCAAACACGAAGAAGCCAACTGCACGAGAGCAAGGATGAACCTAAAAGAAGATAAAGTTGAGAAGCTAGAAGACAACAAGTGGCTGCTGATACTACGCGGCGAAGCCATCATCAGAACACACTGTGGACCCAAGTCAGAATACAAGAGGATAACCGGAATCCACATTGCCAGCATCACCAGCGAATGCCAGATCGAACTACTCAACAAAACCCTAAGAAGCCACAGCGACAGCATATCAATCGACGAGATAATCCCACTACCCCTGCAGACATCCATGCCCACGGACAACGTGCGATTTAACTTAAAGCTCGAAGATATTCCATTGGACAGCATCCATGAACTTGTTGATCGCGTTGAAGATATCCAGCAAAACAACAACTCGGATTGGCAGCTGATTATGGCCACACCAAGCTGGTCTTCAATAGGCCTATACATCATCATAGCGACATTCGGCATCTGGAAGCTATACCAGTGGAACCAAGGCAGACGGATCCAGAGAGAAGATTGCAACGAGGACGCTGCGGGAAGCTGCGGGCCGCGCTTCCAACTTATGGAGGGAGGAGTTAAGCAATCGCGTGACGCCCAAAACGCATCGAATGCTGACTCGCATCCGATGCACTTTGTACGTCAATAGGCAATATGCTTAATTAGCAATAAGTAACATAATATATTGTATTAGAATTAAGTTTAGTCTTTGTAGAACCTAGTTGCAGTAAACATTGTAATTTTAATTAAATAAATCTTTTTTTTATTGAAACCTTTGACCGCCGTAACATAACTACCATTAAAACTTTTTTTTTTTTTACCTTCTATGCATTCGTTATAAAACACATATTATGAACGAAACACGAGATCTGTAATAATTATACATTTTTTTTAGTTCTGTGACTAGCAAAAGCCATTAATTGTTATGAATATGAATGGTATTATACTTGTATCATATGTGATACAATAACATTTATCATATAGGTCTTAGTGAAAAATGTAATTTACATTAAGATCTGTATAAGGAAAATTTTTTTTTTTTCATTTTAAGAACTCATGTCAGTAATTAATTACTCAAAAATTATATTATCAAAAGCAACTTTCAACGCAAAAATAATTAGGTAACTTATCAAACAATATTGCTTGCACTTAAGACAAGATTCATAACTAAAGATACTTAAATATCTACTTAATTTCAATATTTTGTTTCACGAAGACAATGTTGTAATAATGGCTTCTTATGTGAAGTATCAATTAAATTTTACTTGTTACTCTGACATAATTGGATTATGGAAGATGTTTTTCAGAATTACTTTCCAACAGTAATTGGCATACAAAATTGTGTGTAACTTGTGTAAGTATTTGAACTTACGGGAATTTTGGAATTAAACAATTAGGTATATAACCGTCTCATTGTAAAACTGAAATTAAAAAGTAGTTGTATTTAGTTATTTAGTTGTTGTTAGTACTAAGTATTGTTTATAAACTTTCTTTCCGTAAGTATGTTGGCTTGAAACAAATAGGGGAGGATGGGGGAAAATGCGGTCGCTTAAGGGAAATAATATACAAAATCTATACTATTTAAAATAATCAGTCTGACTTTATTCATCATGAAAGTCTAGTTACACATCTACAAAATCAACATTAATTATTATTTTACGAAATCAATCAACAATTATACATTTTTAATCAAAAACAAAGCCTTTTGTTACCGAAATTACCCGCAGCTCTTGGGGTAAAACCAGACGAGTGATGGATTGATTGCGGGCACCATGGGGTATTTGTGTGGGTGGGTGCTTGTTCTTTTTTCTGATATATTTTCGAGGCATCGGAAAATAACCATTGACTGGTCAGCATTATCGGATAATTACAGACGTTTGTGTGTGACCCAGTGGGTCTGTCTACAATTACCCCAAATGGTTTTTAAAGTTTTTAATGATGTTAATTTTTAGGTTATAAAAACGCTTCATCAAAACAATTATTTGCAATACATACCCCATTAGCGTAGAAATCCTTAAAAAAACCATTTTAAAAACCAAACCAAATGAGATCAAAATTCACCAAAAGTTTTAGTTTTAATAACCTTAAAAATCGTCCGTCGTGAATGTTTGCGCGACACTAAAGTTTGGCGAAATGTATCACGTGATTGCACTTGCCGGGCGCGGGAGGAAAGGAATGTGTAGATTTTTTTATGTCAGTATTTACCCCCCGTCCACAATTTCCCCACTGTCCCCTACGTTGCGACTTTTCGTAACAATTCAACACATTAATTTTCTCGTAAGCCATAAAATATGTCAAATAAAAGAGAAGACGCAATGATTACGGTAATAAACGAGGCGCGTCTATGATCGATTGAACGATCTTGGTCAACATTCGTTTAAGCTCTTGAAAGAATCATATGAAATTATATTACCTCTACATTCGTCCCTTTTAAGGTTTCAAACTTTTTGCTTTTATTTTTATACATAACTAGAAGCCGGGCGCGGTTTCACCCGCGTGGTTCCCGTTCCCGTGGGAATTTTGGGATCAAAACTATCCTATCTCTTAAGTTGGACCAGACTGCTCACGGTGTGCCAATTTAATTTAAAATCGGTTAAGTAGTTTAGGAGTCCATCGCGGACAAACATCGTGACAGGAGATTTATATATATTAAGATTATCAATAGTTTCTGAGTTCAAGTACACTAGAAAATAGTCAAGATCTTGATCACACATTTTTAAAGTTTTTTTTATACTTGAAAAATACAACTAAGTACAACCTTATTTTACTACTTACTTAAAAACCCTTTTATCATTATGAACAACTTTTTGGATGGAAGCAACCCTGAAATCACGGAAAAACACAGATGCTGTTGCCTAAATTTTTTTTACTCTGCTAAAATGTGTATGAAACGCTGTTTTTTCCCTAAGGCGCGGCGAGATACTACGGTTCTGGGAGTTACTGGCTGTTTAGAGCTATAGCGGTGAGGCACCCTCACCGCTATATGACGGTTGATGAAGCTTGTGTGAGCTCGCGCTGACACAAGCTTCATCATGATGATGAACCTTGTGTCAGCGATGATGATATGATGATCTCGCGCATGTGAGAGCTCGCGCAATTTCTGGCTGCGGCAGTCAAAAGCACCCAAATTTGTATACGCTGCTATAGCTGGCTGCTCAAATAATAGGTAGGCCGATTTCTTTCTTCCACTTCTAGAGAATGACACAACTTCTATTATCAAAAAAAAAATATTTTTTTTACTTTATTTAACTACTTTGTTGAAGACAATTTCTAAGATACTCATTTCTTTTTAAATAAAAATATAGCATTGGATTGTTGAGTCTACATACAATGCTAAATAGTGTAGATAAAAAAATTGTGACGTTAGACTTTGCGGTGGTAACTATAGCAAGAATTGTTAGTATGGAAAACGAACTTTCTTTGTAATTCTTCATACAAATTGGTAGTAAAGGCCTAACATTTTGACTCCGCAGCCTGCGGTACAATCAAGGAACGTCCCGGTTGACCAGCGGGCCTGCCGTCATCTATTAGCAACCATCATGTCATAGGAAAGTTTTGTTTGCGTTTTGTTTTTATTGAAGTTGTCACATTTTGACACACTTCACACTTTGGAGGCGATGATGGAGCGAAGACGTCACAAAACTTCCGTCAAAAAACAAGCTTACTTTAGGATATTCGTAATACGAAATAGCATAGTAAGATTGAAACAATACTGCGCTAAGTAATGGCGGTGTGCCCCCAGTTTTGGGAAACGTTTCCTCGGAAAGTGATAGACTTGTTAATGCTCTATTATTAGTGACAAAAACTTTACTTACTTTTTTAAATAAGCTCCCTTAAAAGTTAGAAATCCCTAAGAAGTTTCCCGACTGTACCAGTGAAAACACATTACGAATAGCTACTATTTTCTTGAGCATATCTAGCTTGTCTACATTGTCACCCGTTAACTAAGTAGCCAGAGTCTTCTGTTTGCCGCTGAAAGTGAAGATTTATCGCAGAAATGTGCGGCCAGGTCGCTCCTAACCAAACATCGGCCGAGATCAAACCACACACTCTTGTTCCTACAGGAATAAGACTCAAAATAGAAATTCGACCGGTGACCGCAATCAATAGAAGCAAATAGTAAATAATGGTACCGACAGCAAAACAAATATTTCACGACGTCACCAGTAATAAATGCTCCAATGCAAACTCGCTTGTTTCACTTTATTTTAGGTATGTTTACTGTAAGACCTATTAGGGGCACCAGGCATGTTTATTTTTTACAAAAACTAGAATTTCCTTTGTTCTCAATGGTACTTAAAGCATGTGGAAACATTTTTTGCAAACGACAAGTACTTTTTTTATTTACTTAGGTAACAAACAGTCTTACAAAATATGGTGGTCTTAGAAAATATGGTATATTACCGTTGCCCTGCCTTTACATAAGAGAAGCATGTATTTTTATTAAATCTTTCCCTTTGTACTACAAAACCCGCCAAGAAGTTACCTCTAGACAGTTTAGGAAACGATATGTAGACTTAATATATCAACCTCCCTGCCGCAAGGATATATATAAAAGAAATGTATATAACATGAGTCTATTAATCTATAACTTGCTTCCTGAAACTTTCAAGGACCTAAATGGAGTCTTATTTAAAAAGAAATTTACTAAATGGCTAATAGAAAAATGTTTTTATAGTTCTAAGGAATATTTGGATTGGCAAAATTAGCTAAATATCTAGTGTCTGTAGTGTCTGTAACTTCCTATTTAAAAAATTTTGCATGTCTGCGAGCAGGCTAAACACATGTACCTGTATGTCATATTATAAGATCTATTATAACTGTGTTTTGCAAATAAAATATTTGTAAGTTATGGTAAAACATACATTAAAAAAAAAAAGTATTGAGAACCTCCTCCTTTTTTTGAAGTCGGTTAAAAAACTACGCCAATTTTAATTTGTCATTTGCTAGCAGGACATCGGTGTCCAGACTCCAGAGAACAATGGATTGTCTATTGTCTCTCATAAGTCCGGGCCTGAGAGGTTAAGTCACAATGACAAGTCTTCCACTAGCCCCCCGTTTCCACTGGCGTAACATTTACTAGAAAACATTTTGTAAAATATAATGCGGCCGCTGAGAGGATGACCAATGGCTCTCGATAGGAGCTGCCAGATAATGGATTCTCTCAGTGGCCGCATTATATATGTTTACAACATGTTTTCTTGTAAAGGTTTGTCAGTGGAAACAGGGGGTAAAAATTAATGCGCAAAACCTCGCGAATGCGCAAAATAGTCACAGATTTCAGCTCCAAATTTATTGTGCAGAAAGCTAAAACCATAAATTATGATACACACTCTCATAACCATGTTTTATGAATAACATGGTAGTGGAAAACTTTGCGCACAACATACTTTTACAATTTTAGAAACCTTTTTGCCGTGTTATAAATCATATTGTGGCCATGCCGTATATCATAAAATGCTAAAATAAATAAATGATAGGCTTTGTTTGTATGTCACTAATTATTAATTGCAGAGCGTAGGTATACTGTTTTCGGTTTTCTTTTAGTAACATAAACATATAGTGAGAATCTGAAGGTTCATTTATTTAATATAGAATAACAAACAGAAAAAGAACTAATTGGTACTTAAATAGATATTTACCTACATAAGATTTACAAAGACTTCGCAAAAAAAGCTCAACACATGAATTGAAGGGACCCAACGAAATTTTCATCTCATTTCTTAATTTGGCACACATTCTCGGTGACATTACAAATGCAACAAAACCTTTTTGGCACGATCCTCTTTCGAAAGTGATTCCTAATTGGGATTCTCTATGGGCCGCTGGCAGTTGGCAACGGCTTGGCGCCAAACAGCGGAGCACTCGATGCCGAGATAAGTGACTGACGACTGCAAACTTGGCCAACAATTAATTGGCCGGTGCCTCTTTTGTTTTCGATATCCGTTCGTTTTTTTATTAACGCAAGTTTTTATTATTTTCTGATTTCATACAGTGTTTATTTATGCGCATAAACCCTAATGGTTTTGATAATGAGTGATGTTTGATATTAACTTTGTATGTAAGGACATATTTGTCTTGAACGATAAATAAAAAATAAATAAGTAACATGATTTAAACAATCAATCGTTCTACGGCTGTTCGTCCTAAATGCTAAACCACAAATAAGTAGGTTATACAAGAAAAATAAGTCACTCGGGCTGATGAAAGGAATCTAATGATACCTCATATATCCAAACTGATGTTGGAACAAAGAAACTCACATACATGCATGAAACCCAAACACATACTTATACTTACCAAAGAATACTACCTTTTTTGGGGCAACATGTTATGGAATAATATAATATTTTATAAAATAATACACGTCCTCTCCACACACACACTCATTTAACACACCATGAGAGGACATACTTCACACATACCTTTTTCGCAGATTCAATTTTTTTTAAGTTAGAAATGTTTTATTTAAGTACATCTATATTTTTGTATCTAATAAGATCAATTTCCAGATCTAAGATATACCTACTTTATGATAAGAAAATTGAAAATATAAAATTAAAGTGCACACATTTGTGATGACTAATTAACCATTCCCTTACAAACCTAAACCAAGCAAAAGGCATGGACAAATCTTGTGAGAACACACGTGTAATCCTGAAAATATAACGTGAAAAGTCGCCCACAGGATTTACTTAGCAAAGAGGACGAATTCAATTAAACTTTGTGCAGGAACCTTCTTTGTGAAAAGAAAAAACCGGCCCGCAATTTTCGCGTAAATTTTAAATGGTATATTTTGCTTGAATTAAGAAAATATTGTTATGTTTTAATGTTTTAATTAGTTTAACTTAACCTGTCAACCTTTGGTATTAAGGGTTTTAGAAATATAAGTAGGTGTTCATAATTCGGAAGTTTAGGTAGCCTAAATAGATTTTTAGGGTTTCGTAGCCTAATGGCAAAAAACGAAACCCTTATAGCATAGTAAAATGCAAAATTTAAAAGTTATAATTATCTAATTATAACTTAACTAACTTGACTTGATTAAGATGAAACAGCCATCTGGCTGTTTCATCTTAATCGATAGTCAAACATCTGTAAAGATGTGTCTTTCGAATGCGAGGATATTTCTCTCATTGATAAAACGACGGTGGCCAACACCGTAGAACGGTGAATATACTAGAAAAATTCGACGTGTCCTCATAGGTCTCTGTAGCATAATTGGTTAGTGCATTGGGCCGGACTCCCAAGGATGCGGGTTCGAATCCCGTCAGGGCGACATGAGACTAGTTGCTTTTTACTAGTATATTTTCTTGTTAAATATTTATCACCTTATAGATTCGTCATGTCCGATGTATGTCACAGCCACTTTATTGACAATAGATATAGCTACTTACCTACATCTAGGACAAGAACTGATCGTGATGGAATGGGAGAATTACTTTAATGTTATTAAAAAAAAAATTGACGGCGCAGTGGCTAAACGCGTTCAGTTAAAATAATTAAACTATAAAAGTTCATAACCCTTTTAGACTTAATGAAATTGGGGCCATTGGTCACAAACGGTTCTTTTCAAATGTGAGTGCCATTAACATTCCAACTATTGCCTAATTAGTAAAATTCCGCAAATAATTCGAATATCGTATCAGTCCTGGCAATGTCCTCGCCAAACTGGAAGGGTTCAATATTATTAAAGAAACAAATCTAAAAAATCCTAGAACTGGCAGGTATTCGTATCATAGCAAAATGTTTGATTAAAATGTCTCTAATTTGACTGGGGACAGGAATCGCCATTTTCGTCGGCATTGCACATTTTCGAATCTAATAACACGACGGCATATGCACCGAAACTGGCAGTCCTCACCTCGTCGACGAGGTCCAATATCGGGACAGACGCGATCCAATTTCAACTCAACCATACTAAGTTAGGAAATGTTTAACACGATCTCACCTACATTGTACAACCGATGGACTTAATAAGAATTAGTTAAATTGTAAATAGTTTTAGGATAATTTTGCAGATTTTTATAGAGTGGCAGGTACAAAATGGAATATCGCATTCTTCTGTATAAAAACATAAGTTTTGTGTAAAATAAATTTGACGCACTTTGGTTGGTCCTTATAAAGACATAGGCACATTTAGTCACAAAATAATTCTTGAAGAAAAGAGATGAAAATATGTTAAAGTCTACGTGGACAAAGTCGCAGGTAAGCTGTAGTAAATTTGTCATATTAAAAGAAGGAACTAATAAAAATATGCGTTGAAGTTTCAGACGTTTAGAACAAATCTCATGAAGTTCTTTTAAGTCAGGTCAGAGATGTATCTATTGATGACGATTCCCGCCATTAGGTTAAAAAGTCAGAGGATATCTTCAAACCTCTTTCATTAATCCATCTACAAAAGTAGGTAAGCTCAAAAAAGAGCTGGCATTAAAGAAACAGACTCAATGAAGGGCTTACAGAATTGAAAACATAAATCCACGTCGATACCAATTAACTTCTGACCGAGCCCACCGAAGTGGTAGCCGCAAAATAAATCACACACATTACTGGGACGTTTTCAACGACCACGTATTTAACGTGTTCACGAATAGAAAAGTTTTGTAATCCCTTAATCCTTTTAGAAATTCCATAACCATATTTCGAACTAAAAGGAACAAATATGGATGCAATACCATAATTAACAGATATGATTAAACGAGATCCGAGTTTTGTATCTGTCATTAAAATGACATTATAAATACGAGCAAATAAGACAAAACACTGAATAACAATTCCAAGCATACACTAGGTTTATAAGTAAGGGGATGGGACTTTGATATCGTCACTATCCAACAACCAAACTGTGATGGTAGTGTTAGATAATGCACGACTCCTACAAAGAGACTGATCTAAAAATATCACGAAAAACCAAGACATCTCTCTGCTATCTCAATATGAAAGGCAAACAACACTTAACGGACAAAACAGCTCACTAAAGCCTTCTTCTTCTTCTTATATTTAATGGCGGTGCCCTTTTGGATTTCGCCAGTATCCAGTTTTTATTAAAATAATACTTAATTTATAATAAAAATTGTACGGTAGATAGAGTTAAAATGGAGTCTTACAACACCGTGTTATTACGAAAAGAACTCGGGTGAAACTCTTCACTAAAGTCAATAGGTATAGAATAGCAATCATCGAAAATATTAATGTGACACAAACATTCACAGTAACACGTGGAAAGTTTGAGGAAAAATGACAGCTCGCTTCGAAGCGAAAAAGAGAAAATAAGGAAATCCACATGAACATGAAATTGTCGCAGACAGCTCCATGTCACCGATAATTTCTTACGAATATCTTTTCAAATTCATTTTATTGAGGTTGAGCAGTTTACTGAAACGTTAACAAATTTTCTGAGACGCTTTGAAGTTTGCATGCTTCAGAACTAGACATGAATGGAAATGGAGATTGTTAAAATCCGATATACAAGTGTGACGCGGTCCATGGCAGAGACGTAATGGCACGAAAATGATAAATGTGCACGACAGCGCGACTGGCTATAAATCTCTCGAAAAGATTACTTGGTATGTAACGCCGATGAAACAATTTGTTTCCTTTGTTTCTTGACGGGCTGAGCTCACTTTTTCATTCTAACGCCCGTTGGCTAAATCTTGAAAATGCATTTTATTTGCATTGTCTCGTAAGATTTTCTGCAAAGTTATCTATAATCTATACTCCCTTCTAATATTGTAAATACAAAAGATACTCTGTTACTTTTTGATGTAATTTTGTTATGAAGATAAGTTGTACCTTGGAGAAGGACAAGCTAGTGTAAGCATTTTGTCGCGAAAATTTTAAGTGATTTATTTGAGCTCCATACTGACGAAGTTGCGAGTGGAACGCTGATTAGCTTTACATGGTAATATTATACAATACCATTGCTAAGAAATTCATCATCTCATTCGTTTTTTTTTATTAATTCCATCGAATGAAAGAACTGTGGGCCTACCTCATCTAGTAGAAACCATCATGTCAAAGAACGTTTTGTTTGCTTTTTTTTATTGAAGTTGGCACAATTTGACACACTTCACACTTCCGAGGCGATGATTGAGTGAAAGCGTCTCAAAACTTCCGTCAAAAAACAGCCATTTCGTACTTTTAATTTCTTAAAGTAGTTAAGAAATTAAAAGTACGAAATGGCATGATAAGATTGAAACAATACTGCGCTAAGAGATGGCGTTAGACGCCCTGACGTCTCAAATTTTTTTCAGTTCGATTTCACTTTTCGTTAGTCCCTCGTTTATTACATTTTTTTAAGGTTTAAGCATTAAAATATCTTCGATCACTTTGACACGCATCAATTTAAGATTGTTCTAAGGAAAAGTGTGTAATAGACACAATTTGTTTGTCTAGTTTTGAGATAATGCATAATATTTTATCCCTGCAATAAAATTTTATTTATTTATTCATGATAGTGCGTACTTCGATTTTCACCTTTTTTAATAGCAATGTATTGTTAGTTAATTTTCTTCTACTTTTCTTGGTGACAAAAGGAAGCTCAATGGCTTCATTTTATAAAAAGTAACCATCAAAGCGTATTCATCATCAAGTACAAATATTAGTATTTGCTGTTGAAAACACTGAATTGAAAAGTCTCGAATTTCAATGGTTGGTTCTTCAACAAAGGTCTGGAAAGTCATTGTCTTTAGAAAATGTTCACGAGTAAATAAGTCTGGAAATCGTATTTTCTTTGTGATAAGAAAAATTTAGATAATATAACTGTGAGGGGAAAATGAAGATAAGTTGAATGTCTTATAATTTTATGAGTTAATTTCTATTTGACTATACCTTCTCTGATTGGGCAAAGGTTGCCCATCGCAAACTTTTCTGTTTGAGGTAGCAAAAACATATACGTTTACATTTTGCAAATTAGGTATTAAGATTTGTGTAATCACCAAATTAACATTGACGTTTAACCATTATTAGGTATCTGTTTTTTTATTTATCTATCTTCTTGTAGTCTTTCGTTTCTATAAATTAACAGACATGGGATTGTAATTGTGACATTGTATTCCTTAGCAATATGAAATAATGAAGAAAGAAAACTGGTTGCAACATAAAGATGTTGCAACCATAGGTCACTGGTTCAATCCGGCTCGAAGGACCAAATAAATACCATAGACAGTGTGCTTCAGTTTAGAAGATGAGTGCGAAAAGATAATGTAAAGGAAATTTAATGTAGAAAGAAACCCAATGGTCGTCGTTCTAACATTGAAATTCCAAACTAGTTATGTAACCGTAAATATGAATATATACTAGTACCTTTTATTGTTCTTATGTGTCCCAAATTACACGATCATTTATTAATATTACTTATAGCTGTACGACTCGTTAAATGTAAGTAATATGTTTAATATTACACAGATATTATTATTAACTGCAGATTCAAGTAACATTTGTATTTCAATCTTTTCACATAATTATTTATATGGTAAGAATGCGTTAGTATTCATAAACCACCATTACAGTAAATTGCAAGGGACATTAGCTTTTCGATTAGCACACTCCGAGGCCATTAAATTCAACTTTAGAGATAAAAGGAAAAAAGCGTGTGGCTTGTAAAGGTCTGCCTGTAAAATATCGTCTCATAAAGATTGTATGAGTTACGTGTACTTGGAGCCAAAATATTGTATGAATTGTATGGCTTTACATTGGTCCCTGGCTGGAACTGCTTTAGTTAAGTTTTTAGACGTTATTTTTCTAATTTATTATCAAAATCGCTGTAATTGTGGACACAGATATCTTTAAACTTAAAAATGGCTATCTAGCGTGATAGAATTTAGACGATGAAGTCATAAGAGTAATGTTCAGTATAATTATTATCAAATTGCTTGTCATGAAAAGGTATACTCGTACTTACAAGAAAAAGAGGTTTTGTGTTGGTACTTTACACTGATTCATTCGTAAAACAGCAATTTTTCCTCTTTTATTGCGTCGTATACCTCAAAGACGTGGTAAGGGGGACTCGTGTTTCTCGCTTCACACGAGCCGTGGACAAAAAATAAATTGCGCCCCAGAGATGAAAGCCTCCGGGGAAAGCTTTATTTTATTTCGTCGAGAATGAGCGGAAAGATACTGTTTACGTCGCTAAAGTTTTATCCGTCCCACCGAGCGTTCCTTTTACCTGACCGATTCGCAACCGAATTATCCGCTCGGAGTGAGGCGGCCTTCATACCGCGTTACCTCGGCTCCTTTGTGCTTCGCCTACCGTAGCATCCAGCGGCCTCGGGCCGTACGACCATACACTCACAACACCTCAGCTCTCACCATCACGCCAATCGATTCTAGATAGGGTAAACAAACGCGGCGGCGCGACGGACGCCTGTTGCGTGGGGCACGAGGTCGGTCACTCACCGGGCAGCAAAGCCAGCAGCGCCAAGGCCGCCAGCATGGGGGCCATGGCGGCGACGCGCGGGCATACCACACCCGCGCACGCTGCGCTAGCACGCCGGCGCGCTCATGCGGCCTGAGACACTCGTGCGGCCGGCCCGAGCGGCGCTCGGCGCGGGACTGGGCGCGCCCGCCCCCTCGCCGCCCGCCGCCCGCGCCCGCACCCCCGCGCACCCCCGCGGCACCCCTGCGCAGCCTCCAGGTGCGCGCGGCGCCGACCTGAGCCCTGCCCCTTGAAAAAGGCCGTAGAATCTCTTTATGTTTAGAAGGTGATTATTCTTGTGCGGCTACTTTCCACCGAGGACTACTATCTAGGATTTGTTGACAAACTGCTGGGGTCCGATCTCACCTGCTTGAGAAATTAGGAGATGTCGGCCGTTCCTGCGGCCCTACGGGGCCCGGGATAAAGTAGGGCAGCGGGCTCAAGGTCGGTGCAGCCCTCGGCCGGGATGCGATGTCGCTCGCTCTGACTTGTAATCTTTATGCGCCCTTGACAGCCGCGGCCCTCCACAAAAGTTGAGCTGTGCCCCTACTGAAATATTAACCGAGAACCATCACCTAAACCTACATGTTATACTAGTTAACTTTGACGAAACTCTGTTAATATTTAATGAGAATTGCGTTATTCTTTGCGGGAACTTTCAACGACGTCAATCTTTTCGCAATTTTTGGGCATTTAATAGCTGGTTGCTTTACTTTATTAAATAGGATTTCCTTTTAGAATAGACAGTTAAAAATTAGTTTTTCTATTAAATAAAAATAATAACCGTATATAAGAAAATTATCACAATTCGATGACAACGGTTGCAAACTGGCGCCCAACGTGGGGCTCGACACCACGTCGGGCGCCAACTATTTGACTTCAAGAACTCAAACAAAATGATCAGTTATCAGAAATTGGAGACCTCATCATTAAGAATATTAAGGTTATTCTAAAAAAAAAATTATTATCTTTTTAAATAAGCAGATAGGTAATATGAATAAGTTAAGTATGTACGGGCAACAGCAGGTCAGGTTACAAAACTGTCAGTTTATTAATTCATAACACTGCCAGCCATTCACTAACCACTCAATATAAAATCTAGGGCATAATCACGAGCTGTTGAGCAATGGCAAAGAAATATTTTTCGAGTCCTATATACGTAGGGTTAAAAAATTAATTACTTTAGGCTCGATAAAATATAGAGAATTAGGTATGAGTGAGTAAAAATTTAAGTATGTAAGAACTGTATAGACCTACAACAGCACGTCTGACTTTACACTTGCTCTACGAAAACCGCCTGTATTAACGAGCGACATAAATTCGAGACAACACATAGCCAAAATGTAAAGTCTGACCTGCTGTCACATGTAAACAGCACGCTCCTTGAAAGCACTCTTTATAGTGGCGGTTTTCGTAGTGCAAATGTAAAGCCGTGCGTACGTGCTGTTAACTGTACCCACAATATAATATCTCGAAATGAAGCGATTGCAACAAATGTTGGAAATACACAATTAAGAAGTAAAGTAAGTTTAGCAAAAACTAAATAGTGGGTGTGTTTCAAGTGGAGCAAATCGAAGCTAAAGCTTTACTGCTTTAAACAAATGTCGCTAAGCGTCATTTAAATATCAAACTCAGCGAAAGTTTTTTGAAAACTCAACAAAAATACATACACACAACTTTGTTTCTGAAAAATTCTTCTATACACACGCCGCCCCGTCTACAGCTCGCGTGCCTTAACAGACAAGACAAAACTTTTCTACAGCAAACAAAATGAAGAACCTCGTCCGTAACGTGGAAGACATTATTTAGGTAACGTTTCGCATTCGCTTCGAAATGATTTTACATTTTCTGAGCCCCCTAACCATGTTTAAAACCACGTTATCTAATCGACAGTTGGTACACTCTGAGGTTGAATTGAAATTAAATTTACCTTGACCAGTAGTTCTAGTAGTGAAGTCATGATTGTAACTTCATGAGTGAATGAAGCTTGACCAGTGGCCACAGGTTTGATACCTACCAATTTACCTACCAAAATGAGAGAAGAAAGCGACAGTAGACGTATGTAAGGGTGTACATATGTATCACGGAAAATGTTAATAATTTTCATTTACTTAGTAATGTAAAAATTAGTTAAGTTAATAATTAATTACTTTGACCGCACATTATAAATAATTGCATCAGACTTTTGGTCAATGTAATTAATTTTCAATGAAGATGGCAAAAAATATAGATTTTCAGTAACATTGCAAAATGTTAATAGAAGCGGGGAACGGGGGGCGCAGCCGAAGACGAAAGATGGCTTTCTTTAAAAGAAGTAAAATATGACACCTACTACCTATATTTATACAATCAAGAAAGCCATCTATGATCTCTCTCTGTTGGCGTTTTGCTGGGTTGTTAAAAGGCTGTCCGAATCGACTAATAACGTGATTATAACCTATATAAATAAATACCTACCTACCTAATGATTAAAATGTTGTTGTTTAATTCTTTTTTACAAAATACAGTCGATAATTATTAATAGTTACCAAAAAGTCATAAATCATAGTTTTAATAGCAATGACCAAATAATGAGGTCAGTATTAATAATGACTGGTTGGTTATTATTAATAATTTACACACTTTTAACATTTACCGTGACGTAGGTATATATGCTAATAAAATAAAGTAAGATAAACTTTCGTAAGCACACAAACTTAATCTAGAAGGTCGTTAAAGTAACTATAATCATGTGATCCCATCAATTGTGACCCCAATACACCGGGTTTAGCTAACACGTCCACGGCCGATTTTTATAGTACCCACACAGAATCTCGAACCTAATCAAAACTACATCGATAAAACTAATTTTGCCCACGATTATGAACTTTCCTAATTTCGTATATGGAGTCGTAAACGGGAAAGCGAGTGGGTGTACCAAGTCGGAGACAATGGAGAGGAGTAAGATTGTTTAGCGCGTAAGGACCGATACAATGGAGGGATGGTAAACACGGTTTGTAGAACACAACGTACCTACTTTACTAACCGAAAATCTAAAGGGTTAACATAATTAGGTATGGCAACCGCCTTGTTAACAATATTATTTTTTATTTTTATTTTATTTTTTATGAACAACGGGGAGACTCGTAGCCTTCATCATACCTGATGTTAAGTATTGATAAGGCTGAAGATGGATCCGAGCCTCTCCCTGAATCGCTGAGGTACTGGCTATCTTATGTCTAACTGCAGCATATGCTGCAGTTTGAGATCAGATAGCCAGTTCCTCAGTGGCTAAGGATTCCGGGAGAGGCTCGCTTCCATCCTTCAGCCTTATGAATACTTAACATCAGTTATGATGAAGGCTAAGAGTCTCACCGTCATTCATAAAAAAAAAACTGCCGGAACACAACAATGCTGAAAATATTGTTGTTATGGCGTCAGACTTAGATAAGATGGTGGTAGCTAGCCAGACGGACTAAGAACAAGTCCTACCACCAACCAAACCGAATACAATATTTTTTTAACCCCCGCTAGGAATCGAACCCTGCACCCCTTGTCTGATACCGGTGGTTGTACCACTAGACTACAGAGGCGGTTAAAAAAATATTTATTTATAGCTGGAACAGTTTAAAAGGAGTTTTACTTTCCACTTACAGAACTCTAAAATTAATTTCTCATCTCGGCTCATTTTAACCAGTTATGGTTTTTATATGCCTACATCGAGTGTCTCAATCAATTATGACTATAGGCTGAAATTACAGTTTAAGTAATTTCGGTTACTTTTAAGTTTTGCTTACTTAAATAATTACGTAGGTATAAGTAAGTAATGAACTTACGATAAACTTTGAATACCGGCCTAGTGTGTAGGTACGTTTGGAAGCCATCCAAATCGTGGCTGGTGGTTTGTCTAAGCTTGGTTTAGACATAGGCCTCTCCTAGTTCACGCCTATTGTAGCGTTCATAGGAGGCTATTAGCCTGCTGCTACCACGCTGGCCAGACGGGTTAGTAGAGGTTTTGTTTTAAGTTTTCCTTCTCTCGCAAAGTTGATCAATTCGTCGAGCCTCTAAGCCAACTCTTACGACATCCCAGGCATGTAAGGGAGTGGTGACACGTGTATTCTTAGGCCGTCACCACACGGTACAAACTCATTGAAACTAGTCTCCCCTAATATGAAAGGCTGTCAAAAATTACATTCTTTTTGTTTATATATAAGTATTATGTAATGGGAAATCAAATCAGACAAAAATATCTATAATAGTAAAGCTATTAAATCTTTACTATTATAGATGTTACTACTCTACCTATTAGAATAATAAAGTAATACAAAATTCAACGTCACAGAAACCATTTTTTGACAGAAAAGCAAGCAGTCATGAATTTTAAATAGAAAAATGTTGAAAAAAGTCAACTCGGCCACAAGTGAATCTCAGAAGGGATTTTTGGAAATCTAGTCCAATGCTCTAACCACTGAGCCTGAAGTCTCGGTAGCTCAGTGGTTAGAGCATTGGACTCGAACCCACGACCTTTGGAAATCCGGTCCAATTTTCTCCAAAGGTCTTGGGTTCGAGTCTTGGACGAATGAGTCCCATCTGAAAATTCACTTGTGGCCGAGTTGATTTTTTCCAATATTTTTCTATTTAAAATTTATCATAAGTAAAAAAATAGCACAGAAAAATGCAAAAAATCATAAAAAAGCAAAGCAGTCAATTTGCGAAGTTTGTTGAATGAAAACCACTATTTGGCGCGCTAATTTGCAAAGATGGCGGCACCACAGACTCTCATTTACATAGAAACGCCACGTTAAGGCGGTCAATAGCCGATTGTGGAGACCGGTTGCCATCACCGCTGAGAGGGAATTTGTCCAGAACCACTTTGGGAAACAATATAGATGAATGAAGTCGATTCTCAATCTCGGTTTCGCTAAATAATGGTGATGAGTAGGTTAGGTACCTATATTAGGTACTGTGGAGTATTTGCATCGCAATGCAAACTCCTCCATATAATCAGACGGTATGTCATGATTCGAACATTAATAAAAAAGAATCGTTTCTAAAACAGTTGCGTAGCAGCGGTTGATCCGCTCGCGCACGAAATGTTATAATTCTCTTGAAATAAATTAATTCCATCTATACCCTTGGTACAATCACGAACCGGGATTGTTAAGCCACTATACTCGGGGAGATAATTAGACGGAAAAAATGTAAACAAAGAACTGTCAATGTCACAAGTTGAGTACAGGTTCAGCAACTTTTTTTAAAATAAACGTTTTTTAAACCGCCAAAAGAACCATGAGTTTCTAGTACTTTTCAAGTTGAAGCTCATAAAATTACCATATATGGTCATTTAACTGCCAAATGAAGCCCATGTCCATATCCATATTTTTTACGCGATAGCCCTCCTGGTAATACTTAGTAGGCCAAGTTATTGAAAATCATAATTTTAGTTTAAAGAAATCGAAAAATCGGAATATAATAAAACAAGCGGCCGCTCGCGGTTTCATCCACGTGGTGCCCGTTCCCGTAGAAATATCGGGATAAATATTAGCCACTGTGTTATTCTCATGTATTAGTATACTGAAAATTTAATCTATATCCGTCAGTAGTTTTTGCGTGAAAAAGTAACGAACATCCATTCAAACTTTCGCATTTATAATACTAGTGAGCGTCCGCGTGGTTTATAATTTATAAGCCTGATTTCTGATGT
This sequence comes from Chrysoteuchia culmella, assembly GCA_910589605.1. Taxonomy (NCBI): domain Eukaryota; kingdom Metazoa; phylum Arthropoda; class Insecta; order Lepidoptera; family Crambidae; genus Chrysoteuchia; species Chrysoteuchia culmella. The sequence continues at coordinate 3,302,926 of OU342644.1, read as the reverse complement.
ATAAGCTATATATTGTAAAGTTTCATCTAAATCCGTTCAGTAGTTTTTCCGAGAAAGAATAACAAACAAACATCCTCTCAACCTTTCGCATTTATATTATTAGTAGGATTGGATAGGATTTTATATAGTTAAATGGTAGAATTATACTGCAATATGATATATTAATATTATTTCTAAAATAAAAAGGTTCGTGACCCCCGATAATTTGCCACAGTGTGAACAGTACTAAAAAAAATATGTCGAATTATTGAAAATAAATATGTAAGTCATCTATTAAAGCTTTTTAAAATCTAAAAAAATTATTTCTTCTCACGAATAAATAAATTTTCGTAGTACCCGGGGAATGTGGAGTATTTGCATCGCAATGCAAACTCCTCCGTATAATCGAACGGTATGTCATGATTCGAACATTAATAAAAAAGAATCGTTTCTAAAACAGTTGCGTAGCAGCGGTTGATCCGCTCGCGCACGAAATGTTATAATTATCTTGAAATAAATTGATTCCAAGTTAAAACAGTGTCTTCTTGATTGCCTCGGATCGCCACAGTACCTTAGTTTGCTAACATTATAATAGTATGTATTGTGATTGTTATAGCGTTAGTATTAACTAATTATTTATAATATTTTCTAACAGAAAATTCTTTAGTATTTATGAACAGTTGACAGCAGTAATCAAGGTCCAAAATACCACAACAAAACCTGTTTCAAATGGTCACGCTTTATAGTTGGACGACCACCTTTTTGTTGTACGTAATAGCTTTTTTTAATGAATAACGGGAAGACTCTTTAGCCTTCAACAAACCTGATGTAGTATTGATAAGGCTGAAGATGGAAGCGAGCCTCTCCCAGAATACTCTACCATTGAGGAACTGGCTAACATAAGCTGCCGGAACACGACAATGCTGAAAACATTGTTGTTATGGTGTCCATAATAAAATGGTGGTAGACAGCCGCCTGGCTGGACTTAGAATAAGACCTATCGCCAACCAAACCGAATACAATATGTACCTACTCCCACTGGGAATCGCACCCGGGACCTTTGGGTCTGATACTGGTAGATGTTACCCACAGGCCACAGAGGCGCAAAGCTAACGTGCTGTTGACTGTACACCATATGGACGAGCCGGGTCGACATATTGAACTTGATGTGTGTGCCGTAGCTACTAATAGTCCTAATCTAACCCCCCGTTTCCACTGGCAAAACATTAACAAGAAAACATGTTGTAATTTATAATGAATGCGGCCGCTGAAAAGATGACCAATGGCTCTCGATAGAACCTGTCAAATAATGCTTTCTTTCAGTGGCATCATTCAACATTTACGACATGGTTTCTTGTAAATGTTTTGCCAGTGGAAACAGGGGGCAGTTATCAAATTTAACATACACCATGAAAATGATTCCTGATATAGTTTTATTTAACGTGTTGTTTCTATAACCCATTCATTGCCACCAACGCACCATTTGCGTCGACCAAAATTACTACGTCATGCCACCAACGCACCATATGCGTAACGTATACCCTGCCATTTTGTGACTTAACATAAAAATGGTAGAAATTTATTTTAATTATTACCAACATTTACGTCTAGAAACAATTTTTAAATGTGAAAACACTGTCGGTTTCTGGTTCAAACTGTCACTCTTGTTTTGGTAAAAGGAAAAAAATGTTGGTGCTCAGCAGGGCTATCGCGTAAAAATTCTGGGTATGGATATGGGCTTCATTTGACAGTTAAATGACCATATATGGTAATTTTATGAGCTTCAACTGTCAAATGAAGCCCATATCCATACCCAGATTTTTTACGCGATAGCCCCCAGGTCTATTTTGATTTTGAAATATCTTTAGCATTATTAGGTTTTTATTAAGTATATCGATGGCGGAAAACAATAAGGGCGTATCAACGTAAGCCCTAACTTAAATCATATCTTTTTAACGGTAAGTCGTGTGAACGCAATTTTTAGACCATTACTGTCTAATAAAAATCTAAAAATGGCCTGTAAACCAATAATTTCCTATTGCTCTTTTCTGTTATAATTAAGAATTTCAAGTTACGACCCTCGTCTATAGAAATTACAGACCACAAAAATGTCGTATCTTGACATGCTGTTTGTACTGAATCAGAAAATTCTAAGAAATTTACTGACCTTAAAAATATCGTAACTAGTAATTCGTTTCAATCTGCTGTTACGAACGGGTGTATCTTTTCTAAACGTGAATTTATTAAACTTTTAAAATGTTTGTTGCAAACGGACTTCAATAGGTGGGTGGGTATACACAGGACGAGATGGAGATTGGGGGGTGCTGGTAATTTGGTAAGTAACTGGTCCGTCCCTTGGTCCAGGGTAAGGAGATGGACATCGGAGTGTGCTGGCAGCTCGGTAAGTAACTGGTCCATCCCTTTCTCCAGTGCGAGGAGATGGAGATCGGGGTGTGCTGGTAGCTTGCTATGTAGCTGTCCGTCTCTTGTTCCAGGGCGAGGAGATGTAGATCGGATTGTGTCCAATTCTTCATTCATACATAACAAGTACTTTATGAATGAAGAATATATAAAAAAAACTAGATAACTTATAACTAAGTAACTAAGGTAACTTAACTGACTAAGGGTCAAAAAACCGTCTGCTCGACGCATTCCTTGCTGAAGTGGCACTAGTGTTGAATAAATCAAAGTTGTTTATGCTCCTTAAGTTATTAAAGTTATCGTTAGCACGCCAAATGTATTCATCATTCATTTTTATTTTGCCTGTAATTCATGTGAGCTGAAGGGATATAAGTGAGTTGTTTCTTAAAGATTTTAATTTCAATTTCAATTTCAATTTATTTGCGTTCCAAAATGTTACAAAGATGGTATATAAGTAAAAGACACAATTTTGGACCCTGTTGGGCATAGCAAATTTAGAAGATTTGGAGGGCACTCTTATTAACGGATCAATCTAACCGGATGTTAAGCAGACTTATATTACAATATTTTTATGAATATTTTACAGACACAACCTTTAGAAAGGCGTAGACGCAGCAACTAATGTAGCTTGCCTGGGGCATAAGCTTAATGAAAACCGGTATGTTCCGGAAAATTATCATGGTATTATAGTATTATTATCGTGGTTTGGGTTGATTTCAATCAGCCACAAAATTTTAGTATTTAAGAAGTTACTCTTTGTCCTTAAAAACATTGGACCCTTCAAAATGTCGTAAGCAAGGAAGTATAAAAAATGCTTCCCGCAAAAAGCTCGTATCAGATATGGTGCATATCGACGTAAGAAAACGTATTTGCTGTAAGTAGCAAGAATGGCGTATACACTGACTGACTGTATACACAGCTGGATTCAGAAAAAAATTCTGCGTCGAATGGTCTGGGTCTCATATCGCTCCGACGACAAAAAAAATCAAAATAGGGTATAATTTTGAAAAGTTTACGTGTACAATTTGCTGTAAGTCACTAAAAAAACGGTGTTTTAACACTCTTTTACTTACAGCAAAAGTGCGGTTTATTACTAAACATCTGATATAACTTACAGCATTCTTATGAAATGAAAGTAACATGTGAAAAGATTACTTACAGCATTCTCTTGGGGTGCAAATTAAATACAAGATTACTTACAACATTCTTATGGTATGCAAATTGCGCACAAGATTACTTACTCATTTAAAAGAAAAAGAAGAGTCTCAAAATAGATTCCTATTTCGTCAAACACTTTTTGAAAAAGACAATAGAATAATTTGTGCAAGCTTCGACTTGCAAAAAGTCTTAAATATACCGCATGGTATTATTACCATGTCCTTATACTACAGCCGCAAATTAGCTGTCTACAAATTTACGGTTTATGAAAGTGCTACACGATTTGGCTTTTGCAACATTTGGTCTGAAACTGACGCTCATCGAGGAGCAAACGAATTAACTTCTTGTCTGCTTTATATTTATTAATAATGTTGATAGCAGAAAAGTAAAAGCTTTGCTTCTTTACGCAGATTCGTGCTTTGGCCAAAATAAAAATAAACCGTTCGAAGCATGCTGCGATACGCATTGAAAAGCTATATAAATTTAGAAGCCATTCAAATTAATTTTCTTCTTTGGGCCTGTTTCATAAAAAATATTAGTTTAATTTTATTAGTCTTAGACTAATATTAGTAGTTATAATTATAAGAGTCTGTTTCATAAAAGTACAAACTAATAATATTAGTTATTAGTGTAAAGGCTAATATTATTTGCTAGTATTATTTGTTTTAATAGTAAACTTTTTATGAAACATTTTATACTAATAATACTATCAGCTAATACTATGAGTTACATTTCATTAGTATTTCTAGTTTAATAAATCAGCTTATTCGTGTTTAGAAAATACTTTTAAATTTGTGGTTCAGGGTCAAATGAAGAAGAGAATGTTATTATGTGATGCCCGAAGATATTTAGAAGGAGAACTCTATACTGGCATGGAGTTTACATACAAATTCAACGAATTATTAGGTCCTTATTATACTTCCTCGAATGGATGGCGGATGGCAACGTGTTTTTTTAGAATATATTTATTTACCCACTGAAATTATGTATTTTCCACCGATTATACGAAATCATGATAAGCATCATTAGCACTTTAAGGTCCCCAGTTCCCCAAAAGCCTTTTACTAACCGAGGCCCTACCGCGTAAAAAATATGGATATGGACATGGGCTTCATTTGATAGTTAAATGGCAATATAAGGTAATTTTATGAGATTCAGCTGACAAATGAAGCCCATATCCATATTTTTTACGCGGTAGGGGGGAGGTCTTCCTTATGGATGGGTAATAAGAAAGGGCCCCGACCACACGCTCCCAATGCCGATTGGTCATCCATCTCGTGCTAAACCACTGCGAAAGTTGCTTAGCCGCTTCAATCGCAGGCTGAGCACGCGAGCCACTGTGCCACCGAGTTCTATTCGATTCTACAGAATTAAGCATGGTATAATGAAGGAATAATTTCCATGATTGAACCATGTTCGACTTATTAAATGATAGTATTAATTTATATCTGAATTTACACCTAATAAAAATTATAAATGTTAATGGTAGTCTAATAATATTAGTAATGTTAAAGAACCCATATTATTAGCTTCTTCGAAAAGTTTATGAAACATTAAAATCCTCACTAATGAAATTATTTTAATAGGTAGTCTAATATCATTTGCTAACAATATCAGTAACTTTTATGAAACGGGACCCAGGGCATACATATATGCCAGCTGATAGTATGCATGCAACTATAGAACGTGCAGTCAGGAAACCGACAGTATGGGCGCCATCCCTCTGGCCACTGGTTATAGAAATGGCAAGGAAAAATCTATTTCCCTACGAAGTTACCATACTTATTGCCGTAATGTTCAATGTTCCTACTTAGAATAATAATTGAAATGTTATTTAAGTATGTTCTTTGAGAGCAAGCTAATTATTTACATAATTATAATCAAGAAAATAATAAACTTACAGCATTTTAATTGCACCTCATATAAAAAAAATCTTTATATATAGCAAATAAGTGATATCAGTAATTTTTTCAAGTTAGTTTTACATCTCTTTAATAGTACGTAATTTATTAAATATTTCAATTACAGCATTTTAAATGTCTGGAAATATACGGAACTTAGCTATTTCCATAGAAGTCACTAACTACTTACGGCGTTCTTTGGGTCTTAAAAATGAGAAGTCAATTGCTGTAAGTAGTGAAAAGCCTACTGCTAATAACTTTAACAAAAATATTTACATTGCTGTTCATGAGTAATACTTTAACATAATTGAGTTCCAAAAATCATCTTTCTGACACTGATAATTAAAAAGATATGATTTTTTTTTTCGATCTTTTTAAAAGTTTTTTGGCTCTGGTGAAAAGTTGGGTTTTGGCTACTTACAGCAAATACGTTTTCTTGCATCGATATAAACACAAACTTCTACTTCGTCGTATCTCCAGACAGTGTAAAATCGCCGTTTTATGGGTAGTTACGCCAAACAAAATAAACATAGTTTTTAAAATACTGCCCGATTTTTTAATATCATGTCGTCGTAGAGCAACGCGACACAGACCAATCGACGCAGAAAAAAAAGCTGATTATCACCTTATACGTAGTGTTGTTACGACCTTTTAAGGGGATACGCCCTTACTGATTTCCATTGTCGATATACAGTGTGGAAAAAAATATGCTCATTGGAGGGAAAGTACCCTAATATTGATATGAGCAAATTTTACTCAAAGGAAACATTCCTTCATTTTCAAAAATATTTGATTTTTAGAATTGAATGGATCTGTGTCAGGCCGACTACTTTTCAATCCACCCTCGTACTACAATAGAAAGGACAGCAAGAATATCATTTGTGGGATTATTTTGACCTTCGACAAATAAAAAGATATCATCGTCATACATAGGCAGCATGGACTCCGAACATAGCCTGTTGCTTACTGAACGAACAAAAAAAGAAAGATGTGATTGTCAAATGTGATCAAATGTCAATGTCAAAATCTATGTGTACCGTTTGTGTTTGTTTGCGGCGATTCGTATTATTTATTGTCTAATAAATAGAAGATAATTCGATAAATAGTCATGAATCAAGCAATAAATGTAGAGCAGTTAAATTCTGCTTTAACTTCTTTAAGAACATTACGTTTAAGCGTGAGTCACGTCTTTGAGACGCTATCAAACGGGTTGCGGGCTGACCACGGCGAAGAAGGTAAAGATAAGTTTCTTCTGGAGCTCCAAGAACTACTAAATAATGTCAATACCAACCTCCGAGACCTCGAACAGACTGTGAATGGGTTACCAATTCCAACAGCGCCGTTCAATCTAGGAAACACGACATTCCTGAGTCAAGAGACTACCCAAGATCGCCAAGCGTTGTATACGCAATTAGTTAACAGCTACAAATGGACCGATAAAATACATGAATACAGTTCTTTTGCACACACTCTGCTGAGCCAGAACTCGCTAAAGCGGTCTTACATTAATTCCGGCAGTACGAAAAGAAGAGGCAAATTGCAAAGTAACCATAACGTCGCCCCTTTACAAGTGGACAACGTTATAAATAACATCGACAGGTCCTACAATGATATGAAGATAACTATCTCACGCCCATTTGCAAGCAATGCAGTAGTTCAAATCAATTTAAGCCATGTTCTTAAAGCTGTTGTAGCATTTAAAGGTCTACTAATGGAGTGGGTGATGGTAAAAGGATATGGCGAAACTTTGGACTTGTGGACTGAGTCACGGCACCATGTGTTCCGAAAAGTGACAGAAAATGCTCATGCAGCCATGTTGCACTTTTATTCACCAACATTACCAGAATTAGCTGTGAGATCTTTCATGACTTGGCTGCACAGCTATGTGAATTTATTTAGCGACCCATGCAAACGCTGTGCTTGTCATCTGCACCACATCTCTCTCCTACCGCCTGCCTGGAGGGATTTCCGCACGTTGGAGCCGTTTCATGACGAATGCAAGCAATAGTTAATGTGGTATTGAAAGAGAAAGCATACTGACAAATACAGGTGTTGGTAGCTTTCTCCTTCAATAAGAAAAAGTGTTAAAATAGCAAAAGACATTGAAACAAAGTTTCTATAACTAGATTAATTTATTGCCAATCTAACTGTCAACTACTGTTCAGAACATGTTAGCTATTTGTGCTAATTATCTTAGCTCTTCACTAGCTATAAGTGAAATCAAACAAATGTTTTATCAATTTCATACGTTTTCTCAGAATAACATTATAAAACTTAACAATAAATAAATAGGTACATTACAGATGTCTTTATTTACTATGAATATGGTTTACTCAAAACTACTGTATGGTCTACACTACATTCAACTTTTAAAACATGAGCTCCAACAGCAACTCTCAAGGGGAAATGTTGGTCTTTGGTATGACCTAATCCAAGACAGCCATGTCTGTTTCGGCCCCACATGTACAGATCACCATTATTTGTTATAGCAGCAAGATGGCCGATGCCACACGCTACCTTGTCTACTACACATTCAGTGTTAAATTCATTACGGCCAAACAGGGGTGAGGGAATTAATTTTGGCTTTGTTGAGTACTGGACATTAGGGCCAAGACCTAGCAAGCCATAGCCCCATACAAAAACATCACCTTGTTCTGCAAATAACACAAAAATTGGGTTAATATTAATGCTATGATCATTTACTATAACATTATTGGCGTAACAGATAAAGGTTGTGAAGTAAGTGAATAATAGTTACTGTGTTTCTTATGTTTTTAGATGACAGATTCACCTATGTATACTACACATCTTTCATTAAAATATAGTAACCAACCATTGACAATCAAACAAAAAGATCCTCCTGCAGCAATATCCTTTATTTTTCCAAGCCCTTTGGTGAAATTCACAAGTGCATAAGACATGTTGACTTGCTGCTGTTTAGTTGCCATTGGTACTTGGCCATACTCTGAATTTCCCCAACCAAAAAGTTCACCTTTATCTGAAAACTCAAATGTAATATAATGCAAACTTTTTATTTATGATTATAGTAATAGCTAAATGGTTTTTGGCACCAACTCACCACTTAAAGCTAGTACACAATCCACAGTAGATGCTACCTTTACAATTTTCTCACTAGTTATATCACCCTTCACGGGGGCTGGGAATCCTTGGTTCTCATAATTTCCAAGACCAGTCTGCCCATCAGCACCCCAACCACAAGCATACACTTTGCCTGATTCAGTTATAAATAATCTATCAACAATAAACACAATTTAGTGTATAAAACACTTTGTCAGAGTACTGAAGACAATATTATTAATAACTTGTTACTTACGTATGGTCTTGCCCACAACAGACGTCTGAAATAGTTTCTTTGCCCAACCTTCTAATATTGTATGACACCATGCTGCCTTTATATTCTTCATGAGCATTAATTTTCCTGCCACACTGCCCGTATGCATTGTTACCTAATGTGTATACACCCTCATCATCTGTCAATATGGCTGTGTGCGCTCTTCCTGCTGATAGACCTACAATCTACAAAATTAAAATAATTTATAACTAGTTTAGAATTTCAAATACAGTAAAATTTTTATATAATAAGGTTTGTCTTTCCTCTAGTTGCAAAAGCCTTTGTTGAAAATGTACCTACTTTGCTTTCTAAAGACTTGTAAGGTATGTAAATAGGAGCAGGACTCAAAAGCAGCTCTAATGGGTGACCAATTCGAGGTGCATGGTACCCGATCTGTGAGTCTGTGTTGATGCCAGTGCCGAAAACCTTGTGTTGCTCCTGTGTCTTGATTGCTGCCACTGTGAATCCATACCCACAAGCTATTTGAGTGACCTATTGAATGATAAGTTTTTGTTTATTAGCAAACCTGCAGTTAACAGAGAATTATTTTTAAAATAAACTGTGTTTATTCAGATTAATCCTCATTTTTACACTTACATCAAATCTCTCTGCGAAGCTAGACCTCATAGGATGCCATGCTAATTGGAAGGAATTCTTGTAAGCTTTTTTGGCCCGTTTGCCTCTCGGTAAATGTATGCCCAAAGCGCCTGTCTCCGCCAAACCCCAAACGTAAACACGTCTGTCAGATGATTTACTGACTGGATACTGGAATACTAGGCAACGAAAAAGGAATTAGATATTGTAGCTTTTCTTTCATAAGTGAGAAGAATTCCAAGTTTGTTTCCTTACTGGGCAAATCCTCTTCTGAACCGTCAGGTATTTTCTTTTTGGTGGTTGCGTAGCCATGGCGGAAATGTAACCTAAGAGATTTAACAAAACATAACCTTTTTATTGAATTCATTTTACTATTTAACTACATTTGTCATCAAGAAAAGAACGATTTCGATTTTTTTTAGCACAGAATTAAATTATTTGAGGTTAGATTATTTGACATTTCACTCACAGGTTTGTTATGACATTTTACTTTTTTAAGACAGCTTAAAAAAATTACATAGATACCTACGTCGTAAAATATCACCCGTACTAATAAAGTAAGTACAAAGTAGGTATTATGTATTAAATTACGTGTATAACGCTTGCATATGTCGCAGGATAATTAGATAAATCGATTTATTGCGAAAATTCTAGGGATATTGCGAACACTAGCGGTGTAGGGGGGGGGGGGGGGGGGGCGGTCCGCCCCAGGTGCCATGCGCCAAGGGGTGACAGCGTGCGTGGTGACATGACAACTCACTCACGGTCTCTCGCGGTCTGGCGCATCTCATCTGCCCGACGAGGACAGCGCGGCGCGGGCGGAACGCCCCACCTCACCTCCCTTCATCCGCGCCCGCTAACATTGGCAAAAGAGCTGCAGAGAGCTATGTGAGAATGTCTTGATAGATTTTACGGAGAACTAGACCATCGTTACAGGGCAATGGATGACATTCTCATAACATTTGGCGTTGTTCAACCTAAAACTCTGCTTACATCTACAGAAGAGGAACTTCGTGGTATAGTTCCAAATCTAACAAAAGTTTATGATGAATTTACTGCGGAGGAAATGATTTTAGAGATTTTACGACTGAGGCGCCACTTGGAAGCCGCCGGCATTTCTTGCCAAGAAGCGGTCCAGTGGACTAACTTGGAGCTTCTGAAATTCATAGTAAAATGGGACTATTCTGAGTCTGTTCCAAGTTTAGCGCTGTGTATAAGATTTTTTTTAACTATTTGTGTGTCAGTGGCTTCCTGTGAAAGAAGTTTCTCAAAATTAAAGTTAATAAAAAGTTATTTAAGATCCAAAATGAGCCAAGGGCGAATTTTGCCATATTGTCAATTGAAAAGGAGAGGAAAGTAAATTTTTACCATGTTATTGAAAATTTCTGATTGCGAAAACACAGACCATGGTGTTGTCATTTCTCAATCCTACTGAATAAAGGATAGGGTTTTTGCGAAAAACTGCCAAAAGAATCGCTGGCTATTATGAAATAATTGGTTGACGACTTGACGTTTCAAATGTCAATCCATTCTCTCATCTCTCCATCCAACCAATCAGAATAAGAGTTAGCAAGCAAGTAAAAATTTAGCCAATCAGAATAAAGAATATCCAATGTTACTAAAAAACCCGTAATTTTGCAAAAACCCTATTTTTTTTGAGAAATGTCAACACTACACTATTGTCTAATTATGCGTGTTTTCGCAATATCCCTAGAATTTTTGCGAAAATTCTATTTATCAAATTATCCTACAACGTATGTGTTGTAGGATAATTTGATAACGTGAAACTGAAAGAATATACAATTTTAAAATCTTCTTAATATTCCGTAGGACTTATAATATGAAAAGGACTCTATTTTAGGGCCCTTACACACCTTTTCTGTGCTTTTAACATACAAAGCAGTCTGACGCGCGTGTGTATCGCGATTGTATCGCTACAATCGCGCGTCGACGACGAACGAACGGCGCGTTTAAAAAACGCGGTGTGCAAGAGCTCTTATGGTCGCTCTTTCTCTTGTTGACTTCAACATGTCTTCTTCACTTGGTTAAATTACCTTACAAATTAGGCAGCTTGCTTGGTATGGGAAAATATACCTTTAGTTTTGTAATATCTTGGGCATAAATAAAACGCAAATAACCATTTAACACCATACAATTATTAGTGATAGTGACTGCAATAATTATTACACAAATTATTTTATTTTAGACAATAAATTAGCTCGGAACTGAGTATTTTGGAATAATGCTTTGATAAGACTTCTCAACTCTTCAGTCTTGAAGTGTATGGCGAGAGGGCCGGTGCCGTCCTTCCAGTGGTTCTCAATGTCCTTCAGAGAACCCCCCAAAACGAAGATCAACTCTTGAAGTTTTATCCAGGACTTCACATACTGCTCCACGTCAGACGGATTCTGAAACACCGAAAATTCCAAATTTACATTAATATTAATGTTTGGCTTAAAAAAATAGTAATAGCTATAATAATTATTAATTCCTAAGCTACAAAGCTGTTTCCCATTTGGGGAAAAAAGGAAACATACACTTTGTACTATCTGGCACACGGACGAAGTAGCGGCAAAAACTATAATATATCCTTAACCGTTATCAATTGAAATTCGACTTTAAAAGCTTACAGATATGGTTGAAATTGATTATAATACAACTTTATGACGAGAATTTAACGGTCGCTAAAGCAATCAAAGTTCTTTTTCAATGGATAAGGGTTCAGTCTCTTCACCACCACTCCCTTGTTCTGCCTTCTTATAACTATTAAACAAAACTAGGGCGGTTACAACCCGATACTCGGGTTCGTCGATCGACGAAAAATTCCAAATTATGCGAAAATCTTTAATTGCAGTTTGTGATCATCACGTTTAACATTTTGTATATTTTATAGTTTTCGGAACAAATAGACTCGAGTACCTTTAATTTGATACCTTACTCGGCCGCGTACTACGCGCCAAAGTCCCTATCGAGTCGTCACAAATTTTGCGAACCTGAATTAAGTATATAGATAGATACAATTTTAATGTCCGACCAGAACAATAACAAACCAGGGGCGTCACTTTCGCATTGAAAGTTTTTTGTATTATGGCGAGGTTATTTATTTTAATGGTCAGTCAGGCTTCACATAAATCTTACTAATATTATAAATGCGAATGTCAGTTTGTTTGTTTGTTCCTCTTTCACGCAAAAAGTACTGAACGGAAAGAATGTACAAAATTGTATGGACCCCGCCCCCAGCTTGTAGCACTTTGAAAACTGTCTTAATCGAAGGGCTAGAACCAGGCCTGTCTCACTTCCATACACGCGGCGCAAAATCCCCGAGATATTTACCTACTATTCTGGAAAACAACCTAATTTCAACCTTTTGCATTGCGTAAAGCGTTCATAGTACAATAACTGTCTGCCGTGCGACTAGTCGAGCGAGTGCCAGCATATTGAGACTAGTCCGGTGACCGGACGCTTGCGTTTATCATACCTAAACTCGGGAGTGAAATTTCTGTACCGTGAGGTACTAATATATATTCTGTGCTAGAACCCCCTTATCATTTTATTGTAGGACAGCAAAACTCAAATATCTGTCCGAAAAATCTCTAAGTACTTATAACAATTAGTTTGCTGTTAAATGTTCCTTATTAGTAAAAATACATGGCATTACCTTACCATTTTTTTATTTTAAGTGTTGCAACACTTTTATGGGTTAGACAGGATATAACGACTGTTAGTAACAGTTAGGGGCGGTACACACATATTTGGGTCGGCATGAATTGGCACAGCGTGCAGCGGGGCGGCAAAATTGAACATATAAAAAAACATTTTGGGGAGTAGTAGATCGCCCATATCCATTCGGGAAACTCACGACGAACAACAGCGAGCGGCATTAATACATATAGAATTTTCGGGAAATAAAAAGCCAAATTGGGCCTAATGCATGTCGAGCGGGATTGGTTCGGGTTGGTTTTGTCGTTCTATAAGCCCCTAAGGGCCGGCGCCCACTCGGCACGGCACGGCGTGTCATGGCAAAGGATTTTATCACTAATCAAGTTATTTTGAATCTTATTTCAATGAGTTTAAAATTCATATTACCTACTTTATTTCGATACCACGATGACGCGACGCGCCGCTGGATGCTGCGGCAACACGTATGGGTCACTTTGTGTCGAGGAATTATGATTGTTAAATTCGTTTAAATAAGGTTGAAACTTGTGCAGCGGTCATTTCGGTTAATGGGACACAGTCCAGTTGGTGCGCGGGGCAAGGGAGGGAGAAGACGCACTATGGCATGCCACGGAACGCCGCGGGATGCCACAGCACAACCTGCCGTGCCATGCCATGCCACGCCGTCAGTGGGCGCCGGCCCTAAGAAACGCACGCTCCGCACTATACCGTGGAACGGGTAGCAAGAACGAGAGGTATAAGGGTCACACGGCACATACGGGTAGCATTTATTGAACGACAAGGTCGACCCTAACCAATTACTACAGTTGTTCTATTTTATTCCGCTTGTACCGGTCGGGAATGTGCTGATCCACCTTAAGCTCGAGTGGAGTAATTCGAGCTTAAGGAGGATCAGGAAATTGAATTCAATATAGTATTTGTTGAACGAGAAATCCGACCCGAAGCGATTTCCATTCATTCGGCACGGTTAGGCAATTTCGGTTTGCGGGGTTTTGCGGGGGTTTTATTACCTAAAAATTTGCAATTATCGCGCGATCGCTGTGGAACGTCAAAATAAAAATGGTAATACGTATGTGATTGCTGGCTTATCGCTCGCTGATGGTTCGTATAGCAGCATCTCACTCTCTCGCGCTCCTACCTAGGTGCGAAAAACAATTTGGTAGCAATAACAGGAACTAAATGAATTTACATTGTAGTTCATCGGTAGTTCAGTATAGGCCGCAGTTGATACGTGACGTAAGGCAATTATCGCGCAATTTCTGCTGTCGCGTTGCTGTTGCTGCAAGCGGCCTATTACCCATTCATGCCGACCAGAATATTAGTGTAGCGCCCCTAAGGTTTTCCGATTTCTTGTTCTCTTATCGCTTTCCTATCTGGTGCGTGCTGTTATTTAGTAACGTTTAGTTCAACCTTCATGGTCAATAGAAAATCCGCATGGCGGCATTTTATAATATTTATTATAATAGAACATAAAACGGCAAAAATATTGTAACCGATTTTAGTCCGATCCGATCATGGCGGCTGCCTCGGCTTAGCTTCCCGAATGGTAATTTTTTTTTTTTTTTTTTTTTTTTTTCGTAATCAGGCTACAATGGCCCATAGATATATACCTTAAAACTAGACATACATAAAATATAGAATAACAAAATGAACTTAATTATTTTACACGTAAAGACGGCGCCGGCGGCGACGTGTTGCGCATTGCGGTGTCCGATAGCCGACCCCGAAACCGCCGGAACAGGACACCCTTCGGCCAAAAATCTTCCTTCATGAAGGTCGACAGATGTTCAGTCGGTACCCTCACCACAAATGAGTTAAAGTTCACACTGTGGCGGGACTCCAACCGCTCGACCCTCAGGATGAAATTGGTCTTCGTTCTGATGTACTCCACAAGCCCTTCACATTTTGTAGAGTAATGCAGACGAGACACGTACAAAAGTGTCGTCGGGACCGCCGGCCGCAGCAGCTGGTTGCATCCGGTCGGGGCGGTGCCACAAAGGTTGCGACGAGTAGGCTTCTTCCTCTTCTCCACCTTTTTGAAGCCGTCGTCATCACAGCCGTCATCTTGTCTCCGCAGCACACCTTTGGAGACCGGTCGTTGTTGATCATCCCCCTCATTCGTAACCCGCTCGAGTTGTTGTTTGGCGGGTCTGTTAGCAGCGGTGACTGCTGCGTACGCACGTTGAGGGGTCGACGTGCTTACGCGTGACGTCTCCGCCGGGGCGGAGGGGCGGGCGGCGCGGCGCGGCGCATCGCTAGTTGCGGCGACCGGTGACGCATCCATATGCGTCGACTCGAAACTGCCGATGGATGCATTTTGCGCCCCACGTCGGTTGTTCACCTTAGAGGCCTCGGGTGACCTACTTGCCGCCGTCGAATTGCTTAACAACATGACTTGGGCTCGCAACTCACAGATGGTGTTATCTGAAGCCTCTAATTTGCACTGCACTTCAGCCAGGCTTGTTTTTAGGGAGGTGATGTCCTTCAACAGCCTGGTGACGTCGACGTGGTCGAAAGTGACGGGGGGCAGCTTGTGCAGCTCCTTAGCCACGAAAGTCGGCACGTCGTCTGGGTCGGTCTCCTTCAAACAGGTGATGATATCCTGGAGACTCTTCGCACCTCCATCCCTTCGTCGAGATGGCATCTCATCGGCTTTCCCGATGCTCAAGAACAGCAGCGCCTTTCCACTGCAAATCTCATCTTCTTTGAAGTTTGACTTGCAGATCTGGACAATGCTGACCTCGTCCATTGTATCGATGGCGTTCTGGATGAAAGCCAGGACTTCGTTCACTATAAGTTGCTGGGAACCCATAGTGATAACGTGCAGAAACATGAATAAGAATTCGCACTTAGCGCAATGAGCGCGTCCGTTTCCGAGCGCGCCACGCACTGCACTGATATGGATGGACGGTCAAGTCTATTCCCTGAAAATGTATCTACATAATACTATGTATGTATTTGGTATTGGTATTGGTGATGAGCTCTTTTCTCCGCATTTAGACTCTCATTTGGTCCGTTATGCGTGAACATAGCATCGGTATGGCTAGTCAAGCCATCCCAGCTCCTTCCAGAAGCGCAGAAGCCTCCTGGGGCGTTCACAGGCTTCTAGGAGCGACCTCACGTCTTTGAGGATTTCTGCCCGTTTTGCGGCCAAACCCATGCACTCCAGGATTACGTGGGCGGCTGTTTCCTCTGCGTCCAGGCATCCCCTACATAGGGGGCTGTCTGTCGCATTCATGATGAATAGTTGTCGGTTTAAAGGTACTATGTATGTATATTATGTTATGTTCGATTTTGCCGTCCGGCTGTGCAGATTCATGTCTCTATCTGTAACAGTCACCTTAAAATAAAAGAAATTGTAGTTATTGACATATATTTTTACTAATACAGAACATTTGACAGCAAACTTATTGCACTGCCCCCCGGTCCGGTCAGGTGATTGAGTTTTGCTATCATACAATAAAATGATGAGGGAGTCCTAGCTCTTCAATTAAGACAGTTTTCAAAGTTCTACAAGCTGGGGACGTTCTGAATATTGTTCTTTGGTATGCAGGGATTTCAAGTAGTGAACTAACAATTAGGCTGGTGAAAGACGCCTTAGAGATAATTTTTATCCCGATAGTCCCGTAGTGAAGCCGCTAGTATTTTTATATTTCATTATTATGAGCATACCTGAAACAGCTGAGGCGCTTTTTGCACAACAAGTGTGTACATGTCGGTGAGCTGCGAAGCCATTTCCATGGAGATGTCCTCCACGGTACACACGCGATGGATGAGCTCGTCCACGAACATGTTCACTAGGGTTGCCATCAACCTGAAATATTAATATATTAGGTCTTTAACTATGAAATTTCCGATTTGTATGAACGTTTTTAAAGAAAGTTCGTTTTCCATACTAACCATTTTTGTTATAGTTACTACCGCAAGGGCTAATGCCGCAATTTTTTTATATACAATCATTGTTTGAAGACTAAGCAATCTAATGCTATATTTTATTTAAAAAATTATGAATAATTTATAAATTATATTAAATAAAGTAGTAAATTTTGCTAACAAAAAAGGGGCTCATTACGAGGTATTTTTTTACATATAAGAAACGAAAATAATAACCATGAGATTAGTTATTCTTGACCGTTATGATCTTAATTTAATATAAAATCAAGCAATAGATGTACCTTTTAATCACAGAAGTAGTGAGGTTCTCTAAAAGTGTAAGAAAAAAATCGGCAATTTCTAACTTTAACTCCTATTATTTGACAACTTTTTCATTTATGCTATTGAAGTCGTCATCATCATGAGCCATTTAGAATAAACAGTCAATAAGTAACTATCGGTCTATTTTAACTTATACTACTCTAAATACTGCAATTTTATTGTAAATAAATATACATACCTTGTAAAGACATTGATAGGAAAAACCCCAATCCAGACATTCTTCAAGAGGTGCAACTGCCTCAGGCATTGCCTCACAGCTGCCTCTGCATTGTCACTAAGCACATCCTTCACCACAATGCAGTTCAAATCTGTTGGTATTGTAGAAAATGCATTAAATAAGATATATTTCAAGCTAAACTGCGGTGGGTGCTAAAGGAAGGTACTAAAGCTTAGCTATACTAACCTAAGACTATAACTCATAATTTGAATCACCTTTATACAGTGGTGGTCAGATAATTAGAAACACTAGACGATTTTCATACAAACGTTGTAACTTTGGAGCCTTGGTTCTCTGCCAAGGATTGACAGAGCTGTGATCTGATAATGGTCATCCAGGGAGTGATTGTTTTACACACCCGACTGATCTGATCAACATTCTAAGAAATATATGGATATGATTAAAAAAACAGCGAAAATAGCATAAAAATGTATTGAATTCCCGAAACTGAAAATATTGATCTCTACATCTTTTTTAATGTTGATCAGATCAGTCGGGTGTGTATACCAATCTGGATCTCCTCCATTCACTCCCTGTATGACCAATATCAAATCACAGCTTGGTCAATCCTTGGCAGCGAACCAAGGCTCCAAAGTTACCTTGTTTGTATAAAAATCAACTAGTGTTTTTATTATCTGACCACCACTGTATCTATAGGATTGCCAAGTTGATTGAGCTTTGGCACTGAAGACCTAGACGTTAATGCATCAAATGTTATGTTGCAAAAGTATGTTTGAAGAGCTTTTGTTTAAAAAATGTGCTTTTACCGGAGGACCTAATGTTGTCTAAAATCTGTTTCCTTTGCTGTTGCATGTGCACCGCAAGATGGCGATAACCGAGATCTCTCAGTTTCTGCACCAGGTCCACAAAACTTATTGGGTAGTCCAGCTCTCGACCTTCCATCAGAATCAACCACTTGTCACCAAAAGTCTGGAGGTTGTGCGCTAAATACATGCAGTTGTTGTGGAAAAGGGCTGTAAAATAAGGAAACTTTTCATAGAATCTACTGATAAATTCAGTGTTAGTTTCAAAATAATAAAAAAAAAATAACTTTAATCTTACCAACATATTGAGGGATAGTCTGCAAATAGTTCTCATGATGATACGGAACTATAGCATCATAAAGTTCAAAAACTAAGCGTGTGGTGTTATACAGTTTTTTGCAGACAACATCCGAACATTGGACTGCCTGTTCCATCATCACATACACAAGGTCAAGCAGCTCTTGTGCCGTTTTAGATATCATGCATCTCGGGAAATAGAACAAACTTTTAGGGAGAGTCTTATCCAGAATTTTTAATGCCTCTTCCTCAGTTTCACTGATACTAGCACCTGCCCCAGCTGCCCCTTCCGGTATTTTCTCCACCCCGATAGACATAGTCACACTCAAATCCTTAAGCATTATTGTACGAGCGGTCTCTAAGAAATACTGGCTGGACTTACTGGCAAAAAGTATATCAATATTGTTAACATATTGTAATATAGAAATCTTATCATCAGGAAAGAACTTAACTATAGCTAAGAAATGTTGAAAATCTTCTATTTCAGAAGTTATTTTACCATAACTTTGGAGCTCATTAATATTATTTGGTATAGTGTCAATAAGACAGTCCTTCACTAATATATCACTAAATTCTACACATATTTGTTTGCCTATCATTTTCATAATGGAGTTTTCTTTATTATATTCCAAATTCAGCTTATTGCTAAGGTAGTGGAACAACAACCTCAAATTGGCAATGACTGCATCATATGGTGGCTTGAAGTCTGGCTTGTGATTTACTGTGATTGTCATCAGCTCATCAGTCTCCGCAAAAACAATGCAATCATTATTAATGACATGTACAAGAACGTCTTTCAATAAAAATTGTGAAAACTCTTTTACTTTTTCAGAAAGTTTTTTGCTCTTCTCAAGAGCATTTAAAACATCAATCACAATCAGTGAATCTTCTATGTTAAGAGTTATAGTAATAGTAGTTTTCTTATTACCAGGTTTGATGGAAGTAGAAATTAATCTATCCCATTCTGAATACAAGTCCGAAAGCAACCTGTCTAATATTAATTGAGCAGTGTGTCTGGTATTGTTGTACATGTCCAATTGTTTGAAACCTTCAGCTGGCATTTCAATGTACTGGAGCAAGTCATATACTGCTTCTACAGCTCTGGTGAAACTTTGAGCTTCTCGGCCGTCATCAAACTCTTTCACATATTTACCACATTGGACCACATCATAAACAATATTCAAGGCAAAGTTTACTGACTCTAGCTCCTTTGTTATTTTGTCATGGCTCTCTATTGACTTTAAAATTTCAGCCATTGTTTCTTGCTCAATTTCTTGCTTACATGTTTCCATTCCATCTACCAGACATTTGGTCTCTTCACACAGCTCCTCACTTTCCTTCAATATTGTTTCTATGTCATAATTACTACTTTTTAAGAAAGATTTCAAGTCATTTCTTAAGTTTTCTATTTCTTTAGTTACTAGAGGGATTTTATCTAATGGTTTCCAACTGTTTGAGTCTTTACAATCAAAAAGATTTTCTAAAACTGCATCTACATCATATGCTGCCATTTTAGTGTTTTCTTTTAGACTTTTCTTTTGTAATTGCAGATTTTGGAGGATAGTCCCTCTTTGGGGATTTGCTGTGTTTTCTGCTATGTCTTGAGTTGTAATATTTGTTCGAGCTCACAGCATTCCGTAAGGTATTGACGAGAAAGCGTTTATTAGTTTTCTGTTGGGGTGCTTTGATCCAGCCGGAGGGACCAACTATTTCGGCTCTGGCGGCTCCTTGAACTGCTTCCCGCATTAGCTCTTCTACAGCCAATCTGGAATGGATTATGTTACTGTTTAGGTTCCCGGTTAAGTAATGAAAACAGATCTTTTAAGCGAAATACATACTTTTCTAACGCTTCGTCATCTAGAGGCTCATTTTCGGATTTTTTGGTAGCATCTTCGTTCTCTGTCATAGTTTTTTTATTAATACTTATATTAAACCCACACACAACGTTATGCTTTATACTTTATTAATCCCCATCGAACCTCATTTTTCACATTTATTCCTTTCAAAAATTCTGAAATTTCAGAATTTATCAATCAAACACGAAAACAAACACGTCTTTTTGACATTACATAGACTGCGTTTTGGTAAAACTAATTTTGTAAATAAATTCAACCAGCCGTAATAATGAGAGACATTTTGTAATCGTTTTTTGCAGTACACCTTATAATAATATTATTGTTTGCAGTTAAGTTATTGTAATTGACATATTGGATATTATAAGTAGGATTTAAAATAGACTATTATCCTTTCAAAGCATGTTACAAAAGTGAAAGTCATTTTTTGCGAATGCTGCTTTAACTTTAAAATAAATCGCAACCTGGCAATAATTTCAGACGCGTGGAATGAAACGTCAGCCACGTCCGAAAAGCTGTCAAATTACATTCTCTTGAATTGCTGGTATTCCGACGAGTACTAACTTTATTTTATTTAGCGCTCTACAAAAGGTATTCTTTTATGAGACATTGTTATTTGTTGTTTAGCCTGTTTGATTATTCTTTTCTCTGCATGAAAGGCAGTGTTTCATTCAATATTGCACGTAGTTTTCCAATAAGATCTACCAAATTTTTATTTTGAATATTTGGTCTATTTCAGAAACAATGGCCACAAAATTGTTGACGCTGGTTTTATTAGTGGCCGCTGCTGCCATGGCTGATGACGAGCCAACAGTAGCGAAACTACTTATTTCCAAACAAGTGCTGAACAAATACTTGGTGGAAAATATGGACATCTTAGTGAAGTACACACTGTTCAACGTAGGCACCGCACCTGCTGTAAATGTGAAGCTGGTAGACAACGGTTTCCACCCCGAGGTCTTCACGGTTGTGGGCGGTCAACTGACTGCCGAGATTGACCGAATCCCGCCGCAAACCAATGTGTCCCACGTCGTCACTGTCAGGTCTAACAGATATGGATACTTCAACTTCACAGCTGCGGAAGTTACCTACAGGCCTAGTGAAGATGCTACAGAGGTTAGTGGGTTAATATTTATATGTTAAAGTTTTCATCTTTAAGTTTAACAGAGTATTCACAGGTTACATTTAATAGATTTTGCTTGTGTTAATAGTCTGATAAGACTGATCTTACACTACCTACTACTTGAAGAAATTGAATATTAAAAACTAGCGGCCGCCCGCGGTTTCACCCATGTGGGTCCTGTTCCCATTGGAATAATTGTATAATAAGTATAGCCTATGTGTTAGTCCACTACTTGAAGTTCCTACATACCAAATTTCATCCAAATCCGTTCAGTAGTTCTAGCGTGAAAGAGTAACAAACAAACTGAGATACTTCCGCATTTATAATACTAGTGGCCGCCCAGTTTCACCCGCGTGGTTCCCGTTCCCATTGGAATATCTGTATAACAAGTAGCTTATGTTTTAGTCCACTACTTGAAGTCCCTACATACCAAATTTCATCCAAATCTGTTCAGCTGTTTTTGCATGAAGGAGTAACAAACAAACATACTGACCTACTTTCACATGTATAATATCAGTACGTTTATTGTTAAAAAATTTACTATTTACTATGATTAGTAGAAAAAAAAAACCAGTCCCAGATAGCATTGAGACTACTAATTTATGAGACTGATTGTTTTTTTTTTTATTCTAGTATTCATTTAGTAAAAAACTACCTTAACACATTGCAAATGCACAAAATTAAAATTGATAACTGACCATTAACTCTCAAAACTTAATAATAACTTAATTTTACAGATAGAATACTATTGTATTGATTGAATTTGGGGACAGCTTCTATTAACTTCTATTTACATTTTTTATTTTATTTTCAGGTTCAATATGCTATCAGCAGTGCGCCAGGGGAAGGTGCCATTGTTGCCTTCAAGGACTACGACCGCAAATTCTCATCACACATCCTGGACTGGGCCGCCTTTGCAGTCATGACTCTCCCGTCTCTCGCTATTCCCTTTGGCCTATGGTTCTCCTCTAAGAGCAAATATGAAAAACTAGCTAAGCACAAGAAAACTCACTAGTTAGTTGTTAGGTAGTAAACATTGTCACTGCTAATATAATATGAAATTAAATATTTTTGTACAGGGTAATATCACTTACATGAGTATTTCTTTGAAATTGGTTGATAATTATGTTATAAAATTGCCAACCAGATCAGAATTCAATGTTTTAATTAATTAAAATTATTTTTATAGTTACCCATATTATATTAGAAGTGACATTAATTTAAGTTATAGTTCATTTCTACATCATTGTTAATAATTTATATGAACAATAAAAAGACACTTTTTATGTTTGATTTTAATTTCTGATCTATGAATGATCACATCTTAAATTTTATAATTTGTTTCATTCATGATTTATGACAGAAACCAAAACTATACTTGGGAGAACTTCTATATTAATTTGTTCTCCTTAATGATCATAATATGGCTAAACTTCCTATAAGTTCCTACCTTTCCTAAATTGTGTACTATATTACCACTTTAGCCTGCCTTTATTTTAACTAGCCTTCCGCCTGCGTGGAATGAGTCTTATCACCCAGACTTATCAGAAATTCAGAATACACCCGGACAACAGAATAGCCGTAACTTTTGGAAATACGTCTACCATACAATAGATGGCGTTAGTAGTATTTAAAAATAATTTCACACGCGAGGTTCCTGTTGCCGAAGGGAATTTCGGGTTAAAAGATTTCTTTCGTTACTTTCCGTCCTTTCAACTATGTCGGAATCAAGTCTATTGGTTGCTTAGTTAGAGCGTGAAGGGAGGACAAACAAACACACTTTCGCACTTATAATATTACTAGGTACTTAGTTAGGATAGAAAGAATTAGGTAACGGTATTAAGTAACTAAAGTACCTACATTGCACAAATTGCTCTAAAAGTTCCGAAGGCGCTATAAAACAAAATCTTTGAGTTTTACAGAACCAACCCCGAGCTAAAAAAATATTTGTACCTATCTACGTTTAACATCGTAAATATAGTTTTATTCAATTATAGGAACTGCTTTCATAAAATTTAAATATTAAATGAAAATATGAGAGTACACAAAACAACCACGATACGAACTGATATTTTTTTTTATTAAAGTTAATAAATAGATATTTATTAAACTCACACTAATTAACCTTGCGCGAAAGTAAGCACTGTAAGGCTTGTGTTATGGGATACTAGGATAACGGTATTATAAATACATATAATTATACATATATAAGTATTTATGTGTAGAAATATATAATAAGTACATATTCTTACTTATATATAAACGTCAATGACTCAGGTACAATGCTCGTATTCATCATATTAACATTTTCCCGTACCGGGAGTCGAACCCAGGACCTCAGAGTAGGCGACACCTTGAAACCGGCGTACGTACCACTACCACAGAGGTCGTAATGCTAGTGGAAGGCGCTAACAGCGAAATATTTAATTCAATGATTCTCTGGTTTCGATTTGATTAGGAACTATAATAAAGCAGAGGTAAGATTATTATGACTGCACATGCATTACAGGTACATGCATAGCTATTGAATAATTAATTTACATTATTAATGCTATGCAAATGACAATTTTATTGATCATCAATATAATTAATGATCACCTATCCTGGGGCCCAATTCTGCTAATGCTTAGTCACAATCGTATTCCAGTGGTGTATCAATGGTAGTGCTGTTTTACACAGTTCTTGTTACAACAGTGTAAATAAACACTACTATTTAAACACCACTGAGAGACGATTATGACAAAAATTTAGCAGAATTGACCCCCAGCTCACTGGCCTTATCTACCGCCCCCGACCCAGTATTAATTACTAATTATACTGGCCTATGTGTGTTATGTTATGTTAACAAACACGAAGCTTATCAGAATATACCTGAGTAAGTATCTTTACTCACAAACATGTTTGTATTAAGTAATACCTTTGCTTTGTTTGGAGTAGGATAGGTAGTACAGATAGAGAAAGTCTATCCGCAAGCACGGACCTAGGACTTAATCCTGCCGCGTTGGTCCCCAAGTCCATTTCTGATGGTGGGAGAGGCGACCATAGACCGCCTACTCCTGGTTGGTCGCCAAATGGGTCCATCACACAATACGCACGACGGGCCTCTTTTCTCAATTTTATTATATAAAAAAAAACAGCCAGCAACGGCGGTGTAGCGGCCGCCTTGGTAGTGCATACACGATCTCCACATCCACGTACCTTCATTTATCCGTTTGACTTTAAAACTGACAAGGTTCTATTCTATGGTGCATGCTTAGTACTCGTGATTACTCTATTTAAAATATTTTGACCTTGCTTACTCTGATCAACCATGAAATGGAATTATAAAACAACAATAATCTTTTATCTTGTTTTCGGGAATCGAACCCTGCTTGCCCTACAAGAAAGCGCATTATTAAGACTATCAATAAACAAGTCACAAAAAAAGGAAGTGCCTAACGAGGATTAAAGATTAATAAAAATCCAAGGGCAGTATTCCAAAAATTCGATCGTCAGGTAACTACATAGGTACATACTTCATAAATCATAATAAACACGTTTCAGCTTACATAGGTTCTGTGGTTATAAATAACGGTTCTTATACGCAAGATTCAAGTATTTCATTCAAATACTGACTCACTCGAACCTATAACGGGTTTAACTAATGGTTATTTATAGATGATAGTACCTATTAAGATATTTGGAGTTGCACACATACCGACGCACTATTATAGGCGGTGGAGGACATCCTAGGTAGGTAGGCTACATAACAAATAAATATTTAGAATAAACACACTTTTTAAAACAATTGTTTTATTTAAAACATAATAAAAGCTTATTTACATATAATTCTAATACACAAAGTAAATAATAATTACAAGCAAATAATACATTACAATCTTTGCGTTAGCATTGGGCTGCTAAATTTCACTAATTTAAACAATCTAAGTAATAAATTATAGTACTATAGCTAAGTCGAAATATATTAGGTTCATCTCTTTTGCGATATTAGGATTACAAAACATTAATGTACAAAGCAATATTTATCACACGTTTTTATGAAATATTTTCCTTTTATTATTAGTGGGAATAATTGTCTCTCTTGTCTACTCATTAATTTTAACGTATGTACGGTCAACAGCACGTACAGCTTTACATTTGCACTACGAAAACCGCCGCTATTACGAGCGACGTAAGGGCGCTCTCAAGGTCAAAGTGTAAAGCCGTAGCTGTTGTCGACTGTACTTTGGACATGAATTCTGATGTGCAAAGAGTATAACAGTACATAAGTATTCTTACTTAGGTACAAAAATATATAAACACAAATCATCCTTATTATTTTCGTTATCCACATATCGATGTACTTAATAAGCAAGCCAAAGTAATGATAGTGAACTACATAGAGGCAAAGCAACTTGCTACCGATAACAAATATTAATATAAATAGTAGTGCATTGGGCCGGATTCCTCAGGGTTCGAGTCCCGTCCACTGGTCTCATGTCGCTCAGACAGGACTCCCGTCTGAGCGACATGAGACCAGTGGTGCTTTCCCTAATATATTTTCTTATTTTTATTTATTGAATAACAAATACTTTTGCGTCTATTTAAGTAACAGCCAGTGACGTAAGAAAAGTCAGTAGAAACAGATATTCGCTGAATATTACGAAACGTGAAAGTCGAGTATGCTCGCAACACAGAGCGCAGCAAAAATTATAGAGCAGCCATAATATAATGAAGATAAGAGAGGAAATCCAAAATAGGTTTAACAAAGTGCACGATATTGTTATCATTTTCAACAATAATATAATTTACATAAAAGGTGTTATCTTAAAAGGCATTGATAAATCATCAAATCGGAGATCTATCTTTAATAAAATCCCCACTAATAATCTTTTATTGCTTAGCTTTTCATTTGTTTTGTTATTGTCTTTTCGACGACAAAAATAGATACTTCTGTTTAACTTTAGTTCTTCCACAGTCGACAGGGTATAAAGATTAAGTAAGACCTTCGAAAACAGCTTCATTACGTAATTTACGTATTCCACAAGTTGCCGACTGTACGCCATCTAGTAACTAAAGTTAAACATTATGTGGAAGTAATAAATAGAACTTGAATAATGACATTAATGACTCATGACGAAAGAGCCCATAATACGGAAATATCTTGTTTGCTTACGTCATTTGCTCACATGTATAACACTAGGGATTCCTTGTCACTGGTCTAAAGCTGAATGTATATTAGTCTTCTAGACTGAGCATTAAACTGAGCATGGTTCTTTCATGTGTAATGTATCAAAACTACTAAGAAGGTCTGGTCTGTGATGGGGTGACACATTGGTCCGATGTTCTTTAACAAGTAAAGAAACTAGTTTATATACCCACTTAAATAACCATTTTAACTTAGATAAGAAAATCCTCCTGACGAGAATAAATGACAAATTGAAATAATATACGTAGATCTTAAGTTTTGGCGCGCACTGTTCATTGAAATAAAACAACGTTTCCGGATATTAAACGCGCTATATTTCGCGAACTTCAAAATAAAAATATCAAGTATCACATCAATAATAATTATTGCCATAGTAAATGTCTCACCGTATCCGAACGAAAAAATAAATTAACTTTTCGAGGGTAGACTTATAAGTAGCGAGTCATCCCGTGACCACGGCGCAGCTGAAAAGGTGCCGAAACGTCGGGAAAAAAAAAGCCCCTAAAAATACGGACAATTAGATCTTAGTTTGTGAAGTATAGCGCGATTAACGCTATACGGAACGATATTGCGTCGTGCAACGGAATGTTGGTTTTGCTCTTGCGTATCATGAATAACATAGTTTAAGGTTAAATAATAGCCGCTGCTTGTTTCAGCCAGTCCAAGAATGGGAGAAACCGCACTATAATGACTGAACTCAAACCCATCAAACTTCATGGAGCAGATAATTCATTGTTGTCTTCGATTCGATTAAATTATGAAAATTTGTAGAAATTAAATTTAATGTTTAAACAACTGATGGTGATGCCTACGTCGCCAGTTGTATGAACCCCAGAATATGATATAAAAAGACATGCCTACTTAAAGGTACCTAATAAAAGAATTTGTTTCCACATTGTCATGATTATTATTGAATGCCGGCATTTAATTAACGGGCTAGCCCGCCAATTGAACGACTGATTTAACCAGTTGGCTGCGACATATAGACATTAGAAGTATCATAACATAACAATAGTTAGGGATAAGGCAATAATTTAAGTGACGAATCCTAGTGATCCTGGCAACAGAAAGATGGCCAATAGCAGTTAGTACAGCAGAGACCGATTTCAAATCATTATGATTTTTTTAGGGTGAATGTCGGTGTTAGCTGCCTTAATTATGACAAGTTCTTTTAGGGAAAACCGGTGTATCGCGGTAATTTTTTTAGTAAGCAAGACCTTATTGGTAGTGTATTTAATACAAGAGGAAAATTATAGCAGACGCGGACGTATAAACGTGACCGAATGACAATATGTGCGAGAATATATATTCCAACGATATATAGAATAATAAAGAATCGTGATAAAATTTGATAAAGCAATAATTACAGGTTTAAAGAATAATTAAAAGGCTGTTAAACTAACTTTGAATCAAGGAACTTTTATTGGTCAAGTCGGTCAGCCACTTCGATCATCAGCAAACGCTGATTTTCTCTTTACTGCTTTATCAACTTCCCCTAAATGGAAACAACTATTTATATGGTATCAGATCCTCACAAACCGGTTTCAAATGCCACTGCCTATTGTAAATTATACACTTACAACAGGACGAGGGACAAACGACAACTGCTTTTTTTATAATAACTGGGCAGGCATTTGACCACCATCGTGCTTAATAAACAGGATGTGGTCTAAGGTGTTTCATGCTGCCCAGGAAATGTCTTCTTTATCAATAGTGGAATCGGAAGTTTTCTGAGTGCCTAGTGGAGAGTGCAAACGTCCAAAGGTTACCATAGCGTGAGAGTAAAATTCTGATACCCTTAATGCAATGGGAATAAGGTTGAGTATTAAACTCTATTCGCAAACTGCGGCGTAAGCGAGTAAGGCGAGTAAGATGAGAAAACTCACACTAAGCACTCTGAATGTTAAATGGAATTAAAAGGTCAGCTATTTATAAGTCTTCCAACTTCCTTTTCGCCTATGTAAACATAATAATGATAGTTATTCGTAAAATCGTTACGTTGATTTTAATGAAATTTAATAAATGGAAAGTACCAAGTTGTAATTACTACGCGCCCAAAACAATTGGGCGCATGGCAGGAGTGCGGTTACGTATTTTTAAAGCCCGCACGCCGCGTCTTTCATTGCATTTATCATAGTAACTAATTGATTAGCACTACAGTGATTAACTGACAGAAATTAGCTTCTTGAAGTTTTAGTTTTCAGTCAGTTATTATATGTTTTTCATAGCTGTCATGCGCCTAATTGTGTTGGACGGGTAGTATGCTATGCTACGATTACGAATGCCAGTAGAATAATGTTCATCACAAAACGTTTATGAGTGGTCACGCTACACGAAAAACACGCTCGTAAACGAGGTATTTTTCAGCAACGGACACAAAACACACACAGCCATAAGTCAATTCCATACCATTTGTTTACAAGGTGTTAAACAGTGACGTAAAATTACGTGGTGTGTCAATAAACAATCTCAATAACTAGACTCGATTAAATTTCTGATAAACTATCAGACATAATGTTGATATATCTTTTTCGCTCTATGAGTTAAGCGTTTTAAAAGCATTAATTTTACTTTAAACGCCACTGAATAATAATTTAGACATCGTACTTCTATTAAGTTTATTTAAAGACATGAATGACATGAATGACCTGGAATGACATGAATGACAGAATGAATTAACTCAACAAAGCAACGGCCAAACCACTTCAAGAAATTAGTTTTAGGTCTGCAGCATTAAATAGCATAATTTGGGAACGCAAAATGTTTACAAAAATTGATACAAATAAAAAAATATATTGCAATATATACTTATTTACAACATTGATTCATTAACAGTCTCTATAAAAAAAAACGAAAAGCTTATCAGTGAAAAGTTATCTCAAGATATGACAATATTATTTATTGGACATGGGTGTACTTAAATAAATATGTAATTTCATTGTTAGAAAATTTAGCTACTAATATTTTTTATATATTTATGGGGTCTGGGCTGTAAGACTGGATAGTGGTTGGAGAAGATGCTCCATAGTCAGGGGTCGTGGGCGCCGAAGTGGGGGGCGATTCGATTGGTTTATTGAAAACTGGGGCTACGTACTCCGGGAACCTTATGGTCGACTCCTCTTGTAACGGCGCGGGAGGAGTGCAGCTAGGGAACGGGCTGAGAAGCAGGAACGTGCCGAACGCGACTATGGACGCCATTATCAGGATAATGGTCCGGGCCTCGAATCCCGACCTTAATCCGGCCCACGCCGCCATATTGATGAGCAAAAGTAACACTGATACTCGGATAAGGCTAACGGCCGTCGCATGTATCCTACCCCCGCCCACACCACTCATGTCGCTAGGTCCGTACGCGAAATACAAGTTATGCTTGTCTCCAACATGTTTAAACATTAAATAAATCAATCCAAATGGAGCAATCAGAGGACATGCTAAACTATAAACCATTGTTATAGAAAATATCGCCAAACTCCAAGCATAGTGCACTCCAAATGGAAACTCATATAAAATAGCTTTCTTTACATAACTTTTCTCCGCCTTCGATTTAGATTGCACGAGGTACCAGACATAAAGAAACAATTCTGGAAAACGGATCAATTCCAAAGATGTACCGATGAATCCAGAAGTAATAACATAGTTTACGAAAAAGGCACCTTTGTCAGGCAGAAAAACACAATCCCATCTCATTGTGTCATTTTCATGGTGCAAAGTCCACATGACAAATGCTTCAGCACTAGCAAGACCCAAAGAAGGTAAAATCAACGTCATCAATAATAAGTAGGAAACAGTTTTAGTCATGATAGAGTAGTTTTGTTGAGACTTTGTCCAATGAGAGAGGAACTTATCAGAGAATGCCACAATAGCTGGCATCACAGCGGCCATAGTCCAGAGCAGCAATGTTGGTAAAAATTCAAAAATTACAGTACTGACTTTATTCATTGTCTCTGGCTTAGCTACCAAGGTATTGAAAAGGTTCACTATAAAAGCAGGAGTTGTTAAGAAAAACAGTACAATAAAAAGGAAGAAATTAATAATTATAGCTTTGACATACCAAACACCTGGCTGTACATTTAAATTTTCCCAAATTATATCAGAAGGGTTTGTAGCGTGTTGCAAAACCCAGCCTCTATGTAGACTAAAATGACTAATAACATGTTCTGCTAACTGATAAGACGGCAATGTCAGGAAGGCAATGCCAAGTGGGTCGTTCAGCACCATTGCGCGGCATCTTTTAGCTTCATCTTTTAGTCTCTTTTCTTCATTTCCGTAATATTCTATAGCATCTACTTCTGGGCCACATATGCGGGTTTTTACAGTGATTCTTTTACCTGTTTTCCTGAAATATGTCTCGCTGTATACGAGAGCTTCAGTCACCATTTCCTTTCTTTCTTGAACTTCGTTTAATTTGTTAATATTGTAAGCTAGACGAAGGTCAATAATCTGAATATGTGGGAAATTATGCCCAAAGTAAGCTCTTATAGTGGATTCGCTTCTATCTGCCTTTGATATATTTGTGATCATGATGGTTGCTGTTAAAGATGTTGGAACTGGTTTACGTCCTGTGCACCTTCTCATAATTAAAACAGAGACTGGGAGAAAAGCAATGCTCAATAAAGTGTGTACCCAGAGCCAAGGCGATCTTCCAGCTACATTGGTGAGGGTGGTTTTACTGAATGCTCCTGCCTCTACTTGCAATCCTGTGCCATTAAAATTGATTGGTAAAATTACACCAATAGATGTCAGTGTTATGATGAACATGAGTGTTATAGCATGCCTCTGGAATGATAGATAGTGTACTGCGTCCGGCCCGCATTTCGCTAATACTTGCTCGCGTGTTATTCTAAACACTGCAGGGAGCCAAGTCAAGAATCCCTCGTCTATGTTGACAGACTCATCATGGCTTCTTCGTCGATCAACGAGTGCGTCACCGTCCCCTCCGCGATAAAACAGATTGGTCCAACGGCTCTTTGTCCGCTGGACGAGCGCCATTCGCCCATAGTTCCACGCAGTTCGCCGTAACACAGAGAACAACAATATAAGACATGACCATGAAATTAAGTTCAATATCAGTGTTTGCGGAATGCCATTGTAAGCTCCTGTTATTATCACATTTTGAGTTGTATTTAGCAACATACAACCTTCATCGTCCGTTCCATTGGAGTAGTTTGCTGGAGTAAATAAAATTTCACTAGTAAAACTTTTCATTGTTGATGTCGCAACAATCACTCAGCCACGAAAAAGAGAAAGTATTAGCATAATTGGAATACAGTATGTTTACACTTTTTGACTAACTTGCGGCACAAGATATAGCAAAATTTATAATTGACAATAGCACATTTTAATTGCTTTTTATAACACAAATACGAGCGATAGCGAACTTATGGACAAGAGATCACAAAGATTGTCAAAGTCAGTGTTGCCAGCACATACATTTAAAAGGGCCGATTATTAGCAAAAATGGCCGAAATTGAAAAAAACGTTATTAACCGACTTAAAAATGGAAGTGGTTCTTAAGTGAAATGTCTGTATTTTTGATGTATGTTTTACCATAGCTTCGTCCGTTGACAACGGATTTCAATTTCATTTTCATTTATTATTTATCCGGAATTTCTATGAAAAACGGAAGAAGCCATAAATAAAAAAACTTAATATCTGAAAGAACATACAGTGCAACAGAAAAGAGTAGAAAGAGGATTTTTGAGGAACTAACCAACTACACTATATGGCCACCCAACCTCCTGTATCAAGTTGGTAGTTCTACTGTCAAACCTTTAGCGTCTTCATATTAGATAATGATTTTCGTATTTAAGAAGTGGAAATCCTAAAAAACTCCAAGAGTATTAATTAAATTAAGTCATAGCGGACGTGGCGTTGCCCGTGATGTAACATAAAAGCTGTTTTTGTGTTGCTTGACAAAAATTCAAGCCGGAATGTTGCTTAGCAATCTCGACGATGTTTACAAACGAGTAGATTTTACAAGTAAGTATGTTGCACTACACGTATTCAGGAAGTATTTAATAAAAAAATTAATACCACGTATTCACGAAGTATTAAAAAAAATAAGTATCATGGAAGTTGATCCGCTAAGAATTTCCCCTCATAAGTGGGTATAATTTTTATCTTACCTTGGAGGTAAATACAACAAGGATGTGTCATCAGCATAAAGAGTTACGTCACTTTTAAGACCAATTTCATTGATATTATGAATATAAACTAAAAATAACAAAGGACCCAAAATTGATCCTTGAGGAATTCCGCAGGTTACAGGTTTAGGTTGACTTTGATGATTCTCTATTTTTACGACTTGCTTACGTTCTGATAAGTATGATTTTAAGATATTAACAGCTGTTCCAGTAATGCCAATTTGATTTAGATAAATGGATAAAGAGTTTATCTGCTAACTCACATACATATCACTTTACATTTATAAATAAAATAAAATAAAAAAGAACAGACAAACAAATAATTAGATGGCCAGATAAATTGACAAAAAAAAAATGCACGTGTGTGCAGCAGCAAAAAGGGCCACGACTCGGCGTGTGAAATTTTGCCTATCGGCAAATCACTCGGTGTGTGAAATTTTACAATAGTAAATAATAATTAAAACAAGATAAGGCAAAGTAAAACATAAAGAATAATAATAAAGAAGATACCTACATCTATACGTACACATCCATTCACAGTTAATTTATCTAAAAAAAAAAAACTATCATTTCTTGAGTTGGCTCATTAGCCGTGGTCGTGTCTGTATTAATAAAAGTGCGCTTGCCTGTTTTTATTGTCTAAGTTTACAAATAACTCGCTCAGCTCACGTTTGAAAAAGAGAGTACCAGCAGTAGTAAGACAAGCACTTTCACTTTATGCACATTAAGTTATTTGCGACTTCCTTACAGTTTTCAATTGAAAACTGGTTTTAAAAAAAAAGTTGCTGGTAACGATGTTATTTTATTTTCCACAAAGTTATAGAAATGGTTGCGAAAGGCCGAAAATAGACCGATGGCTGCCAAAGGCCGTTAGAGGTACTGAAAGGCCGATAATCGGCCCCCCAGGAGCCGATCTGGCAACACTGCAAAGTCAAACGATTTCGTCGAAAATGAATGAATGAACGGAACGGAACTGACATTTATATTTTTTTTTACTGTAAGTTTTAAGACTTTGGTATTAACCATACAGCCTGGGGCCCTACAGCCCCTGGAGTTAAATGACTTTAGATAGGGTACTTTTATGAGCTTCAATTGTCAAATGAAGCCCATATCCATATCCATATTTTTTACGCGATAGGGTGTTGTGGTGAGGGGCTCGATCGAATGTCCAAATTCAGTAGGGTTGCCCAGCCGAGTGGCGCGTACGTAACTGTGAGCGCTCATCATCATCATCATCAACCTGTGGTCGTCCACTGCTGTACATAGGCCTCTCCTAGCTCACGCCTGGTGGCGTTCATAGGAGGCTAACCGCTCGTTAAATGTGGTTCGGGACGGTTCATATTGACAATGGTTTCAGAAATTTATGTGCGGTACGACTAGACTAACACATAGGCTCCTTTTTCCCGATATTTCTACTTTGCTGTATTTGTCCTTTGTACTTATTGTATATATTATTGTATTTGATTACCTAAAATTAAATATTGTATTTTAGTTTGAGAAAATAAATATAAAAATTATAACGTTTTCTTAATTCACCATCGTAAAATCTTTTTTTTTCGTAGGAGGTAGCCATAGCGTAGTTAGTATTATACGGTATATTTTCGCGCGCCCAGGCGCGCAACTGTAAAGAGTAGGCTATTAGAAAATGCAAGTACCAACCAACATTTATAATAGAGTGGTTTATCCGACACGAAGTAACTATTTATTAATCTGTCGTCTGGGGGCTGACTCTCACGCGAATCGAGATCATGTCGAAGTAGAGATTTTTCTAAAAAAACATGGCGGTAGTCCGGTAGAAACGGTATCGGTATGGATGGGTATTAATTATCTCTATTTATATCCATCACCGTTCGTTGCGGACATGGTTGACATGGAAACCCTCAAATTTAGGAGATTTATAACATTATTAAAAAACTATCTTTTGATTATTCACAATATGGTTGACAGTCCGCACGATAGTAGAGAGAATCCGTCTATTAGTTCCTATTAACTTAACATGGAACTCGGAAGGACTGGACGGACGGGGGCGCTGGCGGGCGCCCCGCGATCCGCAACGGGGAGGTGTGAACACCGAATACTATTACTGTGTGAAATGAAAAGGGCGTAAAAGCAATGTAAAGTTAGAGCGAGAGTACTTGTACATTACTATATAATTTGTGAGCGAGAGCCAGATTCGCTACCGCTGGCGATTCGCTAGTCGCGGCGGTGCATGGCAGTGCTGTGAAAAGGGCGTAAAAATATAAACGGAAGGAGCATATTTCACAACTGGCAATAATATGATCCAAGAAAGAGATAGGTACATTTCTCCCAACTTTGTAGGAAATAAAGAAAGAGGAAATACCTTTTGAAACAGCAGAATGAAATTCAGAAAATCGTGTACAAGTTTGACCGTTTGATTAAACTTGGATTTCTTGATAATGTTTTAAATTAGTTATTCATAAACATTTTATCATGGATTTCGACTGGACTAATTATTTAGAAGCCAATAAAGCCACAGCTGTTCCCGAGGAATTATTTTCACACGTAAGTAAACGAATTTATTTTTTTATCTGGAACATATTGTAATTTTATTGAGTTAACTATTTGTTTATACCTAAGTCTAATTAGATTTAGAACTTACTCTCACTTCTTCATTACTTTTGTCATTCAAAAAATTGTTCGTATTTAATTTAATAAAACTGATTTACTATAAAAATTCACTGTTCTATTTTTAGCATTACACCAAATAATTTTGAAAAAGCACCTTTATATTCAAGGACTTTGTCCGTCATTAGCTTTGCTACACTTTCTATAAATATGAAACTACATGATATACTTACAAATTTAACTTGAACTGAATTAGAAATCCTAATGAAAATGAGAATGCATAAGTATCAATAAATCCTGGAATATTTTAAATGCGTGATTCAACTGTTCCAAGTATAGATGATTATGTCACCTAATATATAGTATTTTAGAAAAATAATATTTGGTCAGTTGTTATCGTTAAAAATATAAATTTTTAATAAAAATAAGAGCTTGCTGAAGATGTTAATTTCTTATATAATTTAAAATAAAATAAGAAAAATAATATTTAAAAATAGTAATAATTAAATTAAATTAAGTTATATTATTTTGTAACAACCTGATTAACCTTCCGCAACATTTATTGGATTTTTACATTGTCTTTTTTTTATGTTCGTCATTGCATGTCCTCGCTGTCTTTAATTAGAAACTGTATTTAGACTAAGATTTGGTCAGAGTGTTCTATATTGAATTTATTACATTAGTACATGTGTTTGTTGACTGCCCAATAAACAAATAAATAAACAGAAATCTCGATTACAATAATGCTATAAAAATCATTGAGATATGTATTATTATTATTATACAACTGATAAAAGTAATAATGTAAAAATTGGCAATATTGGACTGCTGAGCGAGAGTGAAATTACACGAATAATTCAACCTCTCTGTAATCTGGTGTTCGGCTGTATAAACTGGTTGAATACTGGGTGTGCTGGATTGGCGAGCACGGGATTACTGAGCGCCTACTGTAGTTACATTCTTAATATTTGATACAAACTCACTCGGTCACTTATGTGCACTTGGTGCAAGTGTGCACAAGTACCTTGTTCAGTATTTTTGTTCCAATTATTAATTAAATCAACTTTTATTAACCTAATTATTATGTACAGAAACAGTATCATTTGTTTATTTTGATTAACTATTAAGTTAATAACTTTTAGGTTGAATCCAGCCTTAATAATGGAATCAAACAAGGAATGCTACTCGAAGTGTGCCACAAGAACAATCCAGATATTTACTGGATTGCTGAGATTACCATGGTCTGTGGTCACCTCTTAAGAATTAAATTTCTGGGAGCTGAAGAAGATTTCTGGTGTGACATCTCCACCACGAAAGTTCACCCTTTAGGCTGGTGTGGAAAATATGATGAGCTTATTGAACCTCCCGATGAAATAAATGCGCGGTATGGAGATACCATTATTGATATCATGAAGAAAGCTCTTCTTGATGGACAGTCAGTTTCCATTGAAGCTTTGAATAACAAAGGACTTTCACCTATTGATAGAATTAAGGCAGGAATGAAAGTGGAAGTGCAAAACATTATTGACCCATATAGATACTGGATTGCTACTGTAAGTATTAATTCATCAAACCCGAACCAAATGCCGGTGTCCAGAGAACAATGCAATATCTATTGTGTCTCATAATCCGGGGCCTCAAAAGGTTAACATGGGGTTTCTAATTATTTAGGCGCTAAGAAAAACACTAAACATCTTCCTAACTTTTTCCTCAGGTAACAGAAAATGTTGGTGGCAGGCTCCTGTTACGTTATGATGGCTCTGATGAAGATCTTCCACAGTTTTGGATATTCTTTTCCAATCCTCGATTGTGTAGCTTTGGTTATGTTACTAACAAGGTAAAATTATTGTTTATTGAATTGGTAAATTGCCAACAGTAGTGAGGGCTCTGATCTCATTTAAACAAGGAATATTTCTTAGTAACAGTTTTCCTTTTACAGGGTTCCCCTTGGATGTTCAAATATCCAAGCAAAGTCAACAAATTTTCATGCAAAAATAAACTTAGCACGCAATTGCGCCAATGCGCCGAAGAATCTATCAAAGAACCTACACCCCCTGATTTATTTCAGGTAATAGAAGAGAGAGAGTTGATCAGTCATTTGATTACTTTTTAATATACAGGGTGCTAAAACACCCATACCGAAGCCGTAGTATATGCGTAGTGTATATCCAACACAATAAGAATATGTGAAAATAATTGCTGGGAAACTATTTTTATTTTTCGTGTAAAAAAATTGGGTGTTATTTTAACACGCAAAAAACGCGTACAAAAACGTATGTGTATGCCCAGAGGGTACGAGTAGGCGGCCGGGATCCAGTTAATTTGATTGGTTTTGATATTAATTGCGGTTTTGTAACTTTAAACGATAATCTTTAAAAATAAATATTGACTTATCTACAATAATTCCTTAACTATCAGGATTTCAGATTTGGCCCCATACAAGAAAATGATTGTAACGATGGGAAATACGGTTTTCGTTTGGGTTTTTTAACACCCTGTATATATCTCCCACTACTAAATGTCCTTTATTGTTACAGCCAATGCCAAGTTTGGAAGTGCACAATTTCGTCACAGGCATGAAGGTCGAAGCCTTAGATCCAGACAATATGAAAACAATCAGACCAGCTACTGTCACAAAAGTGTTCAACAATTTTCACTTTTTGGTTGTCATAGATGATCATCTAGAAGACTATGAAGACTCAAAAATGGCTTGGCTCTGTGACTCCATGCATCCATATATTTTTCCAATAGGCTGGGCTGAGAAGAATTCAATTAGTTTCAAAGCACCTAAGATATGGAAGGAAGATTCTTTTGACTGGGATGAATATCTCTCTATGACATCCTCAGTGCCTGCTCCTGAATATTGCTTTGGCAATAAAGAGCATTCAAAAAGTTTCAAGGTCGATATGAAATTGGAAGCTGTGAATCCCCAAAATCATGAAGAAATACATGTTGCCTCTATACATGCCATTGTAGAGCACATGGTCTGTGTAGAGCTTTTACCAATAGGAGAAAAGTTCTGGTATGCCCAAAATAGCGACCAGCTCTTTCCTGTAGGTTGGTGCGACAGTAACAACTACGCGTTACATATTCCTGATGTGTCTACTGTCAGGAAAGAAACTCCAAAACCTGTCGAAGAAATCCGGAATATGAAGGAGGACTTGAAGTCCCAAGAAGAGTTGTGCGAGAGAATATTTTTCAATTACAAATGCTATTCAGGACCATCAATTAGCAGAAACAAGCTTTCCCAACTTCCAAAGCATGTGGGGCCTGGGATTTTATCTTTGGTATTGAAAGAAGTGTTGAACAAGATGATATCTGCATCTTACAAACCCGCTAAGTTGTTGAAAGATTGGTCAACAGAGGGACCTCCAGAAGAAGGGATGAGAATGGAAATGTTGAGAGCCAAGTATGTATCTCCGAGTCATCTCGTAGATAATACCTTTTTATTTTTAGATTTTATCTATATCTTTATATACATATTTATGTGCAGGACTGTAAAAAAATAATGTCTGTACATTGAATAGATAGATTACTTTTAGACGATTTTTCAAAATTTTTGTCTGTCTGTTTAGATATCGCGCTAATCTCCGAAAGTACTGAACCGATTTGAATAAAACTTGTGATAAGTAGCTACTAGGTCGGGCAAACATATAGGCTACAATTTATTTTGAAATATGGAAAACCTTATACAGGAAGTTAATAGACCAGCTAAACTATAAGAGATATGTAAGTCGCGCCTTTGCAAAAGTTGTTTAGCGTGATGGGCATTTTTTGTTGACATAAAAAAATCAGGAGTATGGTACATTTTCTTCCATTAAATACATGATAAAAAAATAACACGAGTAGTAGGTACCACCTACCTCCATGGTGAAAGCTGTAACAGTTTACCACGTTAAAAGCTGATACATGAAGTACACGCGAACAAAGTCGCTGGCATCAACTAGTAAATAATTAAATTATTATAACTCTTTAATTTTGCATTTTACAATGCTATTTTTATGCGATAAATATTAAACAAGAAAATATACTAGGAAAAAGCAACTTGTCTCATGTCGCCCTGACGGGATTCAAACCCGCATCCTTGGGATCCAGCCCAATGCACTGGGCCGAATAGCCAGTTCCTCCGTGGCTGAGGGTTCCGGGAGAGGCACACTTCCATCTTGCCTTACCTATACCTAACATCAGGTATGATGAAGGCTGTCTCCCCGTCATTCATAAAAAAAAAACTAATTAAATTATCTTGTCAGGTTGAAGACGAGCACTTACCATGCATACGTGGCAGTGCCAACTGCCGCCGAACAAGTGGCGAGCTTTTGCCGCAGTGTGTGCGGCAAAATGCAGGCGTGCCCGAGTCTCTTCGGGCCTGAGGAGTACCCTGAACAGTGCCCACATAACTGCCAGCAAGTCGAAAAATCTACTTTTCGTGAGTATTAGGGTCTACGAAGTTCATAACAATAATGTTTGAAAATTAGTATTTGATAAATTTTAAATAGAAAAATATTGGAATAAATCAACTCGGCCACAAGTGAATTTTCAGATGGGACTCGAACCCACGACCTTTGGAAATCCGGTCCAATGCTCTAAACGCTGTGCTACCGAGATTTCTCTTTTTCCAATATTTTTCTATTTAAAATTTATCATAAGCACTGAAAAATGCAAAAATAAAAAAATCATGAATTTGTATTTGTTGATAGAGCAGAGAATGTGCTGGGAACCCTGATCCATATGAACATAATAACAGTTGATGCAATCACATAAACGTCTGATGAAAAGTCTGATTAAATTCAAGAAACCATTTGTCAAATCATCTATTTTCTGACTGCATTGTCATTTTTCAATAATGAACCTTGTTCTTAAAAGTTTCTTTAAGAATAAAATACTACAAGTAGCACCATGTCTTGTTATAGATAATTTGACAGAACGTCGAGGGAGACCGAAAGGGGCTTTGAACGGTAAAAGAAAGAAGAAAAAGACTACTCCTGAAAAACGTGAAAAGGAACCACAGCCATCGCAGGAAACGGAGAGTAACAAAGACGAATCTGCCAGCGAGCATAGCGCCGGTTCCACTCCTCCATCAGAGTCTGGCACTAGACCTAACTCTCCCGACAGCGCTCCAGAATATAAAAAAAGCCAAAGGAGGAAACGTGAACCTGAAAGCGCCTACCCAAAATTAGAAATGAAAACTAGAGGGGCAAAGTTACCAAACTTCGCACTTCAAATGAAAGAAGCTCACTGGGACAAGAAGGATGTACAGACAATATACAACAGCAGCTGTGCAAGAAAACGACCTTCGCCTGATACCGATTCAGAGAATGAAACAAACGAAAGCAGCTCCAATTCTCGAGATGCCAAAAATATATCAGATGTTTCCGATTCTGAGGAACCAGAGCTGAAGAAGCTGAAATTTACGCAAAACGATCCTTTACCTTCAGATAACAAAAAGTTTGAAAAAGATACTGCAATGAACTGGACGAAAGGTAAGCTCAAACTTTCTCCAAATCCTATCGAATGGTCTGTAGATGATGTATACACTTATCTTAAAAGCACTGACGACTGTAAATTGGTAGCGGAAAAGATGAAACAGGAAGAAATCGACGGCGAAGCATTTATTATGCTCGATTTACATACGATAAGAGATTTCCTACACATGAAAAAAGAATTTGCTGTCCAACTAATTAAACATATTACTAGAATTAAGTGGTATTATATAGTCAATTATGAAGATAATGTATCAACGTGATAATTTTGTTTCCTCTATTTTATAATATCTAGTCCTCATTAAAACACTTGTTATTTCCAGGAATTTATTTTCATTAAACTTCCCACTAAAACACACAATAATGTCAAGTTCTGCGAAGCTTCTTGCATATGAAGTTACAGATTTTAGAAATAAACGATTTATTTTCGTCTTTTTCTCGTTCTTGATTGAAATCTTCATCGAGGTAAATGTTTTTCTTAGCAAATGAGACTTTCACTGGTATTTCTCTATCAAGAGCCAGAGCCATCTCTTGTTGTTTAACATATTCTTCAAGCTCCTGATTCTTGTCCACCAACTTTTTCAAATTGTCTGCAGAAGCAACATTATGACCCTTCCGCTCACGACTGGGCTTTTTTATATTTATTTCGGATAATAAATTGCGATCATTCATTTTGATTTGAACGCAAGGAGCGCCGCTTAGAAGATAGATATTGAATATTTCTTCTTTTTTAGCGCTAGAGTTGAATTTCGATGGCGTGTCATCGAATGTAGAATCGGTTTGATAATGGTCATTTTTGTACGCTTCCACGACCGAATGCAGACTCTCTAAAAGTTTCGCCGTTGGCGTGACGTTATCTGGATCTGAAGGCTTACGCGACGTATTTTTATCCATGACGGCTGTAGTAGAATTCTCTAATATTCTTTGTCCTTCACAAGTTATATTGGAATCTGAAGACATAATGTGATTAATCATATCTTTTATAAATGACTCCATATCAGCTACGGCATCTTCCCGGTTCTTTGCAAGGATTTCATCAAACCTCTTTTTATAAAGTTCGAAGTCTCGCATGCTGGCATAGAAATTTTCGAAAATCTCTAATACTGTAGTCTTGAAAAATTTTATATTGGACTCTAAGCTGCTAACCGATGAGTTGTCGGTTTGGAGTTCTTGGGATATTGTGTTAAATATTTTCTTTTCCATTGTTTCTAGCTGAGAATTGGTTAATGATAACTTGTCGCTGTCCCCAGCATCCCCATCATGGATACCAGCTTTAACCATTTGCGAATCTTCTTTCACTGGGACTACGTCGTGCTCATATTTTTTATAATAGCTATCAATAGAACTACTTCCTTTGAAATTAGAACATCTTGATGCATCGTTTGTATAGCGACTACCGCTTTTCGACACAGAGTTAGCAGTAATGTTTAGATCAGATTTCCAAGAAGCTTCAGAATTTATTTCTTGTCTATATGCGCGACGACGCGGTAATAAATTGTTGCTACCTACAAGTAAATGTACGAATTAGGAGGCTAGTAATCATTATTTTAACATTATCATAAATATGGAGGATGCAGAACTTACTCATCGTTCGTGAAGAAGAGCAGTAAAATATAAAGTCTGTAAAATAAGTGCGGGTTAGTACTT
Source organism: Chrysoteuchia culmella (assembly GCA_910589605.1). Taxonomy (NCBI): domain Eukaryota; kingdom Metazoa; phylum Arthropoda; class Insecta; order Lepidoptera; family Crambidae; genus Chrysoteuchia; species Chrysoteuchia culmella. Next base: position 3,260,330 of record OU342644.1, on the reverse strand, counting down.
ATTACAAGTTTGCGAATTGTCTCTGTTCAGCCGTGCAAATGTAACAAAATCCGCGATCAAGTCGATACCGAACTCACTCAAGCTAAGACGTGCAAATAACATTCGACATTGTGCAGTAGAGGCGAATGCAATTTGCAAGCTAGGAGTGAGTTCGGTGTCGAAGTGTTCGCGGATTTTGTTACGAATCGCATGTCAGTATAGAAGATCAAATAAACGACTGCAGCACTGATTTGTGAGCTATAAGATATTCTTTATCTTGTTTACATTTTATTTATTACATTGTATTTCACTTACTCTCAAAATAACGCTGAAATATTAGAACTGCTAATGTAAAAATCTAAATAATTAATTCAGAAATTCGATAAATTTTGAATGCATGGAAACAGAATGTAGCAAAAGAGATCACACACACGTGTGATTTCTTTTATTCTCTTTGGAGAAAGACAAGAGAATTTTGCTAACAATACGAAAGAAGAATATGTTGATAATAATATAATCAAAGAGGACAAATGTAAGTATAATTCTTATAAAACAGTTTTTAGTAAGTAAATCCAAAATCCTACATTTTGTGCCTTTTTGATTCTACGTGACAGTGTGAGTACACAATTATTCCATTCTTCCGACCGAAAATAAGGGGTTCGATTTCCGGTCGAGTTTAGAGGCCGTAGTTTAGTTAGAATAGTTGCTCTTTTGTAATCAAAATAGGTTTTTTTTTAGTTTTACTAATTAAGATATTGCTTAATATGAGCTAGTATTGTGCTGGTAAATTGAATAGACCAACCACATTGAAATGCATTTGATACCTACCGTCAAGCTGCGTCAATTCAAGGAATTTACAATTTACGTGATCGTGTTGTGTACGTGAGTATTACTTGTTGCTATACTTTAAAGTTTTGGACTTATTTTTCTAACTAAATAGATACATAAAATAAAAATATATGGGTGCACGCACTTAATCATTTTATACCTAACAAAAAATACGATATAAGTTGGCCAATCATAAAAATAATGCTTGAAGTTAGCTTCTACATCTTTTAAATTAGACGGGCTGACCCAACCGAAAGTGGTCCGCCCGCCATTGCCACCATGGCAGGCCTAGCGCGCGAAACCAATGAGCCACTCACAAAGCTCTCGAGTTCGACTTCAACAAAGTTCTCTCTCGGCCCTTGCAGCGTATATTGATGCTATGTTCGTATTGCAAAAAAAAGGAAAAGTAAGGGTTTAAAACACGTGTTTTGAGTATAGGCGTGATTTTTTTTTCCGTAGTCCGGTTGACCGGACACAACCATAGCACGGACAATGGATAGTGTTTAAAACCTTTACTTTTTCGTTAGGTACACATGGCAGCAGGTCAGCCTATACAGTTTCACCTTGAGAGATTAGATAGTCACTTGTTACATCAGTTGTGTGTGTGCCAACACAAGTTGGCTGGTTTGATGGCAATAAAATACAAATCAATAAAAACTTAAATAGAATTTATTTTTAAATAAAGCAAAGTTCATGTATCTAGTCCCATTGTTCTACAAGTTCCAGCTTTTTTCTTATTTGTCTGGAATAGCATCTAGTCCCTGAAACAAAAAGTTTTATTAAGAAACAATAAAAACAAGGTTGAAAAGAGGGATTCTTTTTGTATGTTTTGTGTTTGTGTTTTTATGTATGGATGTGTGTTTATGTAAATATATACCTACAACTTTCTCTTAATATATTGTAACGTCTCTTGGTAAATCAGTGACAGAATGTGGTTAACTTTAGCTGTATGGGAGGAACTTCATGTATTTTGCAGCTGAGGGGTTTGAACCGTTTGGCCTCATGTGCGGCCCTCCATTGTTTTTTTATAAATAGCCCGCATGATATGAAGTGCAAAATATATACAACATAATGCCCCAAAGTGTCAGGATAGTCAGATAATTGCAGTAAAAGATACAATGGTGATATTTTGAGTTGGCATTATTCATTTTTAACTCTAAATATCTGGCTAACGTGACACTTTAGGGCAGGGATGCACAGACTTATTAAGACTAGGGGCCAGTATAGGTAATTAAAGACAATAAAGAATTGATAATAATGTATTAAAATTGAAAAATAATTTATTAATTTGAAGCGTGGCACTGCATAGTGCTTACAATCTTTTTTATATTTGGCTCAAATTTACTTGTAGCAACACGTAAAACTGCTTCCAAACTTTCATTTGCAAGGCGGTTTCGATTTTTTGTTTTATTATTATTTAGTATTGAAAAAGTTTGTTCACATATAAAGGTAGAACCAAATAAGCTGGCACATTTCAGAGCGTTTATGCGCATCTCTTTGTTTATCAATGCAGTAGTAAAAGTTCAGCAAGTCTCCTTCGTTGAATTTGTTTTAAAAATTTTTAATTTCTTCTATTAAATTTAGAAATCGTTCCAGTGTCAATCCACGACTTAGCCACCTTACTTCTGTATAAAACAGTAAATCTCCATATTCGCTTTCGATGTCATCAAGGAATTGATTCAGTTGAATTTTCTCAAACTTTTTTGCTGCTTCTGGACACATTTTCTTAGCGGCTATTTCTATGCATTCTTTTATAAAATCCCCATCATCGAAGGGGCGACTTCGCTTTGCTATCAATCGAGAAATTTCATAACTAACTTCTGTAGCTGTTTCTGAATCTTGAATGGGTTTTGTATACATAACTTGCTGACCAATAAGCTCCCGTTTTAAAGACTTAACTTGGTAAAAGTAGAATGCTGCGTTTCATAGTGCCTTTTAACATTATATTCCTTGGTAATCGCAACAGAATTCTTGCAAATTAAACAAACGACTTTGTTATGCGACCATACAAAAAAGTATTTCTCAGTCCATATTTCTTGAAACTGCCGATTTTCATCTTTAACCCTACGTTTTTTACTAGGTCCTGGCTTGTCCATGTTGCGTGCTAATCCTGGCTAGGATTAACACAGCACCTAAAAACAATTACAGCACCTACTTAAATTACCCATCCTTTTTTAAATTACCAAAAATAATTGATTAAATAGGTAGGGAAACACTTATTAATAACAGAGTTTTACTTACGATTTCACAACACAATTATACACGGCACTTGACAGGTTAACACTGCAACAGGAAATCTACGTTGAATGTAGATCAAAATATATGTCCTTTTTAGGGTAAAAGCCTCCTCCAGCCTTTTCCATTTATCTGTCTTGGCCAGCCTCCATCCGCTTCTTCCCTGTGACCTTGACAATGTCATCAGCCCATCTTTTCTTTGGCCTGCCCACTCTTCTTTTGCCAAACGGCCCATTCCATCTCGTCACCTGTAGTGTCCATCTTTTGTCTTGGAGTCTAGAAATGTGGCTTGCCCATTGCCATTTTAGTCCTGTTCCTTATGAAGATCAAAACAGTCGTAAGACACCAACTGAGGTGTACTAGAAAAGTCAGAAATCCCGAAAAAGTATTTCCACATATTTACTAAGAAAATAAGTTCCGTCAACGAAGGCTGTCGTCGGTGAAGCGGATACGGCGGCGTGTGGCGCGAGAGCGAGAAATGTGTTTTTGCGTTTTTCGCGATTTCTGACTTTTCTAGTACTCATAACTCAGTTGGTGTCTAAGAGTGTTTTGATTTTCATGGGAAACAGGATATATTGGCATATTTTTTTTTTATCTGATCATTTTCGTGCTGACTGAACTAATTTTTTTTTAAATCCATATTTCTCAAATAAATAAGGATTTGATTTCATAAGAATGTTTTCAAGTAGTAACAACAGTTAAGGTACCTGCCCTTACTGCCCCGTCTTGAATTTCCACCCTGTATAGGTATTATCTCGTGAACCGCCATTTTGAAAAACTTTTAAAGTTGCGTCTCATACTGCAGACTTGGATGAGGACAGCCTCCATACAAAAAAGTATATAAGTATGTTTATCCGTTATCTAGTTTCCATAACACAAGTTTTTCATGAAATAACATGTGTATACAATTATTTATTTATAATAATTAATTATTGTATGAACTTATTAGTTACATACATTAACATTGTAAGGGTTGCCTGTGAGCCTTGTGTCGCGTTGGTAGTTCATACGGTCCCATCGGTCCAGAAGCGTGCGCCTGTAGTGCTGTAAAAAATAATATATTCTTAGAAATAGAGAGTATTTTATTATAATAATGAACAGATGAATTAATTAATAAACAGGTAGGTAGGCAGACCATAGAACTTTTTTATTGACCTGCTTTTCACTGAAGTTCAAAAACGGGAGAAAAGAAACTGGGAGAAGATTTATGTATAATTTTTATTTTTTTATCATTAACCTATTTAGGCTAAATAGATTCTTATTTTTTTCACACTCATTCACTCACTCGCTCCATTCTTTTGTTCTCATAGAGAGAAACCTAAAGGTAATCATAGTTAATTCATAACTTTATTTATATTAAGAGCGCTTGAAATAGCTGAGCTGAGTGCTAATGCTAACTAATTTTATTTAGAAAAGTTACATCGGGTAATAACACTGGCCATTTAGTTAAAAAAAATGGATAGAATTAATAACATATTATGTTTGTGAGGTCTTCAGTTGTTACCTAACAATTTAAGGTTATTTTGTTTACTTACATTTCCAAGTACAAGATTGTGGATATGATACAAGCCCCAACCCGGCAAACCCAGGCCTGCCGTGATAATGAAAAAACTCGGAAGGATTTCGTACCACATACTTTTGAAAAATAGAACAACTAAATATCGAACAACTACAGTGATTCAAAGAATGACAGTAAATTGTGTGTTGCCATCAGAAAATTATAATACTTTTCTCCGATGTGGCCAGCCTAAGGAAGGTAAGTCGAATATTATTTTGCATCCTAAACCCTTTCGCGGACATTCAACGCCTATTGCAGTGATAACAATAAAAATTCTATTGTGTCTCGTTCACTGTCCGCGAAAGTGTTAACTTTGTTTTTTGTCTAGTCGTTCTCTAGATAGATTAAATGATTTTGATTGAACAGTCTGAAGATTTATATAGTCAGTACTGATAGAACAGACAGAAAGCATACAAAAGGCGGTCTTAGTGCTAAATAGCAATCTCTCTCAGACAACCTTAAATAAAAAAAATAAAAAAAAAACCTTATTAGAGCACTCGGCATGGTGAGAAGAGCACTGCACTGCACTAGCATGATTGTATGTACAATAGTGAACCCTATTGTTACATGGCGGTCTCTTAACTTTTTTTTATCATTTATCAATCTATCGCTTAGAATAAATTGCGCAATAAATAATTATTCCGATTCTAAGCTAGGCGCTTAGAATCAGAATAATTTATTGCTTAAAATTGAGTTACAATTTCTTAAATACATTAAAGATCATTAAATCCTACTAATCTTATAAATGCGACTTTAATATCTCCCATTTAAACTAAACTTATGAATCGCTTAAGATTATTATAACTATCTTAATAACTATCTTAATATTAATAAAAATTGCTTTACACTAACCTGTTAAGACGTTCTTTCTTAACACCCATTTGCACTAAACTAAGAATCGCCTAAGCCTATTCTTATCTGTTTTTGACCGACTTCCAAAAAAGAGGAATCTCAATCAATTCGGTTGGTATGTTTTTTTTTTATATTTATGTAAGTATGTACACAGATGATGACGCCGAGATTTTGAACCGATTTACGCGATTCTTTTTTTGTTCGATGCGGAATAAAAAGAAAAATAAAATAATAGGAGCTCAAAGTAGAATGCCTTAGCTGCAACCGACTCCAAAAGGCTTATTTTTTGGTTTTTAGTTTTTGAAGTCGGGATTTTCACGCGGTTTTTTTAACAATAATATTAAGAATAAGTTAAACTTTAGGCGCTCAATATTGGGCCCGTGAGTTAAGAACAGCCTTAGTAGATTTTAAGAATGTCATAATATCCATAAGCGATTCTTAAGTTTAGTGTAAATGGGTGTACCTATGTCGGGTTTGTTTCTCTTTCACGTCAAAACTACTGAACGGATTTGGATGGAATTTGGCACAGAGATAGTACCTACCTACATTGTAGATAGGCTAGATTAAAATATAGGATATTTTTATCCCGATATTCCCACAGGAACGGGAACCACGCGGGTGAAACCGCGGCAAGCCGCTAGTCAGATCCTAAACGGACGACCTACCCGATAATTTTACGCTAAATTATCTTGACTTTGTTTTTACTTACGTTGCCTATGATTAAGTAATGGGCCCACCATAAACCATATCCTGGTAATCCAACACTTGCCGTAATTATTGCTATAGCTGGTAGAATTTCGAACCACATTTTAAAGATTAAAGTTGAAAAATAAAAGTGATTATTTTTTTGACAAACTAACTCGATATGATTTGAGTATTAATATTCTTTCTATTCTTTTTGATATACATACTTTGTTGATGCTTTTTTGTAACATTCCATACCAATGAGGATTTAATAGCACAATTTAATATACAAGGAGAAAGATATTAGAGAAGAGAGTATTAAACTCAAATCTAGTGTAGTGGCATGGCATCCCCAGAGAAAAAGATCTATGGTATTTTTTTTCGTAATTTTATTTCTTCTTTCTAGCAACATTTAATATCGAATCATCAAAAATGGCAGACGTCCCGACGGACTGTGATTTTCCTATTTGGGGATTATTACCGAAAAAAGAGACTGGAGTTGTTTCTTTTTTGAATAAGAATCCAAATTATGATGGAAGGGACACCGTTATAGCTATTTTTGATTCCGGTGTTGACCCAGCAGCGACTGGTTTACAGGTAAAGAAATGACTTGTCACGTTAAAGTTTATTTTAATTTTGCTTGATTTTTCATGTTTATTTCCACTTAATTATCGTTTTTAGGTCACTCCTAATGGAGAGAAAAAGGTTATAGAGCGGTTTGACTGCAGTGGTTGTGGAGATGTTGATACTAGCACGGTTATCAAAGAAGTTGCGGACGGTTGTATCACCGGACTAACCGGTCGAAAATTAAAGGTAACGTTATTTTTGAGATAAATATACGTTTTCGATGTATCTAACTTTGTAATTTATCATATAACGCGTTCATTAAACATTATTGTGTTTTATCACATCATCAGAGTATTCAATAAGTAGCATGAGTAGCATCATCTTTAAACCACCTCTTTTAAATAACCAATTAAGGAAGTGTTATTTCAATGCGAAATCAAAAACTGCACTCCCTTTGTAGTTGTAATTATTTATTATGAGTTCTATAATTTTACAGATTCCTGATTCTTGGCAAAATCCTTCAGGAACTTGGCGTGTAGGTATTCTTTATCCATTTAGTCTCTACCCAACAAAACTCAAAGAACGTATTCAGGAGCATCGCAAAGAACATATCTGGGATGTTGGACACAAGCCAGCATTTGCTGAAGCTACTAAAAGCTTACAGGATTTGGAAAATGATGCTAGTGAGTAATTTTCTTATTGTTGTCTTGGATACCTACATTAATGTTGTCAGGGATATCCTTATTAATTTTTTATAATATCAATGAATTATTAAACTTCTTGATTATATGGTTATGGCAACAGAATCTATCTATAGGGGGATTAATCCTATGTTAACCTACATGCACTTGTTATAGCTTTTAAGAGTTCCAATCTTGGCCTTACGGAAAAATTACAAAAAGAGGAATTGGAAGCCAGAGTTGAAATTCTTCAGAATGCAGAAAAGAAATATAATGATTTGGGACCCACTTATGACTGTGTGCTCTTTCATGATGGAAAAGTATGGAGGTGAGATTTAAAATTGATTATGTTTTGTTTATTATGAATTCAACTGTTTATGTTAGTGCAAATAATCTAAAATCGAAATTAATCAGGGTGGCCACTTTCTGGAAAACCGGGAAAACCGGGAAAAGTCAGGGAATTTCGCTAGTTATGGAAAAGTCAGGGAATTGTCAGGGAAATTTAATGGAGGTCAGGGAGTAAAAATTGTCTCTGTACGTACATAATACGAGCGGAGGTCAAAAAGTCCGCGGAATGGGCGGGAAGTTGGTTGCAGTGAAGCACCAAATTTTTTTTTCTTTCAAGTATATTTCTTTACTACCCCAAATACATTTCTGAAATTGCTCATATAAATTGATTACTAGTTCGAATAAAAATATTTGTAATTTGAGTAGAAATTACAGACTTCACCTCTAAGTCGCCGTATATTTTTTTACATGCACCTTTTTTTATTTGCAGTAAATTTTAATTTATGGTTTGGGAACAGGTCTGGAATATAAAAAGGTGGATGAAGTTTTTCGAAGCTTCATCGGTGAATAAACGCCGTTGCAACGTGACTCATGTGCGCAGGTGCATTTTCATACCAAAAGACCAAACCTTTTCTCTTTATTTTTCTTTTATGGACCCCTTCAAATGAATCTTGAAATGAAGCTTAGTATTGTACGGTTCTATTAACACCGTATTCTACATAGTCGATGAGTGAAATACACAAAAAAATCAGTCGCAAACATTTTTCCGACTAATTTTCCAACTCTGCCCTCGTGGGCGGTGGAATGCCACTGTATCGACTACTTCTTCTACTACGATTACGGTGGTGAACATAGCTTTCATTTTCACTTTAATTTTTCGGACTGTAACTTCATTCATTATCTCGCTACAGAGCTCCAAAGGGCGACAAAAAATCTTGGTTTGATTTTGTCTTCCCTACCGACTGGCTTGCACGTTAAATTACTAAAATATTAATGACCCGATTACGTTCAAATTTGGAATATATGCTCGTGATGAGGTGCTCAATCAATACCTAGCTGGACAAATGAACCTACCTTTTCCATCCCTCCCATTACGCGGACTTTTTGACCTCCCCTCGTACATATAAGTACATAATAATGGTCAGGCTTGGACGCATCCAAAAGGTCAGGGTATAAAAATTGTCTCTGTATGCACATATAATACATATAAGTACATAATATCTACTTAAATTGACGACCTCCGTGGCCGAGTGGTGTACGTATCGGTTTTCATGGTGCCGCTATCTCTAGCGGTCCCGGGCTGCCAAAGAAGCTGCGTTATTGGAAAAACAGATTACCAAGTTGCAATAGATTGTTATTATTTTTCAAATAAATGATAAACATGATAACTGATGTAGGTACTAATACGATTAAGGCCCGTTTAAAGTGTTCCCCTAGCATTTGTCGCTGGATAATGGATTATATTCTAAGATACATTTCATATCCAATAAATTTGTCAGATTGAAACAGTACTTACTTTTCAATTGGTTTTTCCTGTATAGTTTTTAACAAAAATGGTCAAAAATTAAATGAATTATTGGGAAATGTAGAAATGTCTGATAGCAAATTACAATTTATAAATTTAATGAAACGGTTCAAAAACGTCACCTGACGTTGGATGTGAACACACGACCTCCGTATAACTATGCTTTTGCTCTTACCAACTGAGCAATTCAGATACTACTTTTTATCATTTCCGTTTTTGTATTATTTCATTGTATTTGTAAATTGTAATTTGCTAGCAGATGATTCTGCAAAAAGTCAAAAATGTAGTCCAATTATATATTTACATTTAAGATTATGGTCAGGGAAAAAGTTGAAAATACGCCTGGAAAACCGGGAAAAGTCAGGGAATCTTGATTGTAGTAAAAAGTGGTCACCCTGTTAATGTTTTATTATATTTTTCCTATTTGTCCATAGGGCATGCATTGATACATCAGAATCTGGTGACTTAGCCTCCGGGCCATTTCTCGGGGAGTATAGCGTGACTCAAGAACATACCCATTTAACTCCTCTGGATGAGATGACTATCAGTATCAACGTCCATGATGAGGGACAGACCCTTGAAGTGGTTGGCATGTGCTGTAAGTGTGCAATATCAAAATAATTTATTTACAATTATTTTCACTATTTTTTCCTTGTTTTTCTACCTGCAATCTAAATATAGGCAGCTACACCTGTACCGTAATAAGAGTACAATTTAAGGAAACTGTTTTGGATCATATCATGCTTTTTACCCATTCATTTACCTATGATTTTACTTGAAAAATAGAAAATGTAATTGCTTGGTATTGTATTTCTTGCAGGTGATGATTGTATGCTTTTTATGTTCTGTGTAAAAATGTTTACCAAGCGAATTGTTTATTTCAGCTTGTACTATTTTACTATATTTGTTTTTTTGGTGCTAAAGATAAAATGTTACTGGTTTAACAAATTTTCACTTTTTATCTGAGATTGTTCTGGTCTGGTCTAAGCTTTGCATAATATTAATTTGAACATTAATGTTGTTTCACAGCAACACATGGCACTCATGTAGCTGCAATTGCCGCTGGCTACTTCCCTGATAACCCAGATCTGAATGGAGTAGCTCCTGGAGCCAAAATCGTATCCTTAACTATTGGTGACAGTCGACTGGGTTCAATGGAGACTGGCACTGCCATGGTCAGAGCCTGTATCAAAGTAATGGAGCTTTCTAAGAAAATGAAGATAGATGTTATTAACATGAGTTATGGTGAACATGCTCATTGGTCTAATGCCGGGTGAGTAACATGTGGTTTTCATTGTCTTTTCATATTAATTTTTAATTGAGTGTGGGGTGCCTTCATCTGAATTGTAATGACGGCTAGAAACTTTCAAACCTTATGCTAAACCTGGAGCGTTAAGATGAGCACCGCGACTATTTGTCGAAATTTATCTCGCGACGTCTGGCGCACTCATATCAGTACAATGTGAGCGGGACACACAGTGGGCTTACGCAACATAAGTGTAGAGAAACTTGTCGCGGTGCTCATCTTAGGCCTACTGAAGGAAGTGAAATAAGATGTTACACAACTATTAAATGTATCGCTTATACTTACCTAAACATTTTCTGTGTGTTAATATTACTATTTAAATCTGTAAAGACAACTGGTAATTGTCTGTATCCAGTTTGTTTAGTCAAGCTATGATCCTCCTTGTCACTACTCCAAATTTTGCAATTATACTTGTAACTTGCATGTGTTATAATGGTAAACATAGTGATTAACACAAGTCTTGGTTTCAAACTCGTTTATTCATAGAATGCCATTGTTTATTTTAGTCAGTCAACAAAAAAATTCCGGTTGTGTGTCATAGGTGGGAATATGACTGTGACACCTTTCGGCCACTAAAGTTTGAGCACTGATGGAACGTGTTTCTGACAGGTTTTGTCAGTTCTCTTTCTCAGGTTAACCTCTCAGGCCCAGGAGCTCTATTTTTGATTCACTCGACTCAAGAATTCTACTGATTTTCGTGCGACGTTTGAGTTTCCGTATTCCGTAAAAGCGACCTTGCCCGTATATAAATAGCTTCGCTTTTCGCATGTAGTACCGCCTCCCAACGCGAACGCGAGGGGCAAAGCGAAAAGCGTGCTAGTCCACGCAGGCAAGGTCGCTAATCGCGTGATCGCCCTCCTCGTTTGCCTCGCCACTCGCGCGACGAGTGATTCAAAAATAGAGGTCCTGGGTTATGAGACACAATCGATATTCCATTTCTGGACACCGGTGTCCTGCTAGCAAATGCCGAATAAATAAAGCTATTCGAATGCCTTCCTTTTCCAGATCAATGAAAATAAACTTTATTCTGTAGACTTACGGTCAGTTTCAATAACTTATCTACAGTAAGAGATAGGCTTATTATAGCTTTGTTCCCTAGATATTTTTATTATTCAGCCCAAAATAACCCGAAATAACAGCGGTTGCTAAGTAACGTAACCAAGATAGGCCTATCTCTTGTTAGGGAAAAATATTGAAACCGGCCGTTAACCAACTGACAGAACGCAATCTCTCAGTGGCCCACTTTTACCTGACAGTCTTTATTGTTGCCCCACAGGCGGGTGGGCGACGTGATCTGCTCAGTGGTCAACCGGTATGGGTGTGCGTGGGTGGTGTCGGCGGGCAACCACGGGCCAGCGCTCTGCACTGTGGGCGCGCCCCCGGACATCGCTCAGCCCATTCTTATTGGTGAGTGACTTTTCTGGGCAAGCTTGCTCCATCCTAGAACGTAACCACAGAATATATAACTATATTAACGTACTCCTCACTCCTCGAAGTTACGTTAGTTGTTACATCAGTGTCACTATGAGGAAGACTCCATTCCTCGTTGTTACACCATGGTAGAGGTTGACCTTCGATTATCGATAAAACACAATGTGACAAGTTTAATATTCGAAATCACATTAGAAACCATCATGGACCCTGTAATGGGTCGACCCATTGGAACCACGGGTAATTTTATTTAAGGTACTCTTATTTTTTATGGCATTTGGGATTGTTACATGGACTTATGACTACATTGATCAAAAATAATGAAAACCATTAGTAACAACCACATGTTGTAGTAAATTATAAGTTTTTATTTGTAGTATGAATTGATCAATTTAAGTAAGTGACTCTTTCTGGTGTTAAATTTTTTATATTTCTCTTATTTCGCTGGCTCAGTGACCCAAAGTGCATCTTGGCTTCGAACAAGCTGCACCGTTTGTCCATATCTTGAGCTACTTGTTCGCAATTCCCCATTCATGTGAAAATAGTTAAACAAGAAAAAAATCTAGAAAAAATGAACTGGTCTCATGTTGCTCTGACGGGACTCGAACCTGTATCCTTGGGAATATGGCCTTGGGGATGCGGGTTCGAGTCCCGTCAGAGCGACATGAAACAAGTTGCTTTTTTCTAGTATATTTTCTTGTTTAACAATTTTCACATAAAAATAGCGTTGTAAAATGCAAAATTAAAAAGTTATTATCCAAAATTCATGGTTTCCTTATTGACTATTGTTATCGTCACAGGCGTGGGCGCTTACGTGTCACCCGAGATGATGTCTGCAGCTTACTCCATGCGCACTCGGCTTGGCGGCGGCGCCTTTAGCTGGAGCTCACGGGGGCCCGCCGCTGACGGGGCGCGGGGGGTCAGCGTGTGCGCGCCTGGGGGGGCCGTCACCTCGGTCGCCAGGTGGGTCTCATATACTATAGGAAGAGCAATGGACCCAAGGTACTGCCCTGAGGAACTCCGAGATGATGTAGGCGGCGTATTCTATGTTCAGCTGGAGCTCACGTGGACCCGCTGCTGATCGAGCACGGGGGTCAGCGTGTGCGCGCCTGGGGAGGTCGTCACCTCGGTCGCCAGGTGGGACTCATATACAAAGTCAAAGTCAAAGTCAAAGATTTTTATTCAAATAGACTTATAGATAAGTGCTTTCGAATCGTCCAATTTTTTTTTTTCCTACCAGCCATTCAGGACATCTTTTAACTGATAAGAAGAACGGCCGCAAGAAACTTATCAGCTTTAACAAAAGCAACAACATTTACAAAGGAACATGTCGTTGCCAAACACAAATCTACAATCTTGAAACATATTTAATATAAGAGGAAAATTTTCTTATACTCAGTTATTAGAATATTTTCCTTTTATACAATTACAATAGTCATGTTTTATGTTAGTATCACTTCCATGCATTTTTGTCTTTCAAATAATCTTCTACCTTGTAATAACCTTTGCTTAAGAGCGTTTTTTTAACATGTATTTTAAATTTATGCAAAGGCAGCTCAATCACTTGTTGTGGAACTTTATTAAAAAAGGCTATGCCTTTCCCCAAAAACGAGCGACTGCATTTTTCAAGTCGAAATCTTGGAACGGCAAGCTTATTCTTGTTTCTAGTATTAAAATTATGAACATCGCTATGCTTAATAAATAAATCGTGATGTTTCCTTACATATACTATATTATCATAAATGTATTGTCCCGCCAAAGTTAGTATATTAATCTCTTTAAACAATTCTTTAAGAGAATCTCTCTGTCGAAGGTTGTAAATGGCGCGCACAGCTCTTTTTTGAAGTATAAAATAGGAATAAAATACTATAGGAAGAGCAATGGACCCAAGATACTGCCCTGAGGAACTCCGAGATGATGTAGGCGGCGTATTCTATGTTCAGCTGGAGCTTACGTGGACCCGCTGCTGACCGAGCACGGGGTCAGCGTGTGCGCGCCTGGGGGGGCCATCACCTCGGTCGCCAGGTGGGTCTCATATACTATAGGAAGAGCAGTGGACCCAAGATACTGCCCTGAGGAACTCCGAGATGATGTAGGCAGCGTATTCTATGTTCAGCTGGAGCTTACGTGGACCCGCTGCTGACGGGGCGCGGGGGTCAGCGTGTGCGCGCCTGGGGGGGGGGCGTCACCTCGGTCGCCAGGTGGGTGTCATATACTATAGGAAGAGCAGTGGACCCAAGATACTGCCCTGAGGAACTCCGAGATGATGTAGGCGGTGTATTTTAAGTTAAGCTGGAGCTCACGTGGACCCGCTGCTGATCGAGAACGGGGGTCAGCGTGTGCGCGCCTGGGGGGCCGTCACATCGGTCGCCAAGTGGTTCTCATATACTATAGGAAGAGCAATGGACCCAAGATACTGCCCTGAGGAACTCCGAGATGATGTAGGCGGCGTATTCTATGTTCAGCTGGAGCTTACGTGGACCCGCTGCTGACCGAGCACGGGGTCAGCGTGTGCGCGCCTGGGGGGGCCATCACCTCGGTCGCCAGGTGGGTCTCATATACTATAGGAAGAGCAGTGGACCCAAGATACTGCCCTGAGGAACTCCGAGATGATGTAGGCAGCGTATTCTATGTTCAGCTGGAGCTTACGTGGACCCGCTGCTGACGGGGCGCGGGGGTCAGCGTGTGCGCGCCGGGGGGGGGGGCGTCACCTCGGTCGCCAGGTGGGTGTCATATACTATAGGAAGAGCAGTGGACCCAAGATACTGCCCTGAGGAACTCCGAGATGATGTAGGCGGTGTATTTTAAGTTAAGCTGGAGCTCACGTGGACCCGCTGCTGATCGAGAACGGGGGTCAGCGTGTGCGCGCCTGGGGGGCCGTCACATCGGTCGCCAAGTGGTTCTCATATACTATAGGAAGAGCAATGGACCCAAGATACTGCCCTGAGGAACTCCGAGATGATGTAGGCGGCGTATTTTAAGTTCAGCTGGAGCTCACGTGGACCCGCTGCTGACGGGGCGCGGGGGGTCAACGTGTGCGCGCCTGGGGAGGTCGTCACCTCGGTCGCCAGGTGGGACTCATATACTATAGGAAGAGCAATGGACCCAAGGTACTGCCCTGAGGAACTCCGAGATGATATCGGCGGCGTATTCATATCTCCAGCTGGATCTTACGTGGACCCACCGCTGATTGAGCGCGGGGGGATCAGCGTGTTGGGGGGGCCGTCACCTCGGCGGCGGTCGCCAGGTGAGTCATATACTATAGGAACAGCAATGGACCCAAGATACTGCCCTGAAGAACTCCTCAGTAATTTTTTTCTCCGGTGAATGGCCCGCCTGGGGGTGGCGTCACCTCAGCTGCCAGGTGGGTGTCTGTAGTCGGATTTTGTATTCAATACAGTAGTTTGACGGGTGCTAATGACATTTTGTAAAAGTAATCCTGCTTTAAACTGTTTTTCTTAATGATTTGCTCAGTTCCAGTTCAGTAACTATTGATTCCTTTCACGTACACAAAATAATGCAATATTATCATTATAGCATTTGTGACGTGGCGACCACGACTGCTATAGATTTATTTTTTTATGTACGGCGGGGAGACTTTTAGCTTTCATCATACTTGCTGTTAAGTATTGGTAATGCTGAAGATAAAAGCGAGTCTCTCCCGGAATCGTCAGCCACTGAGGAACTGGCTATATTATCTCAAACTGCCGGAACACAACAATGCTGAAAACGTTGTTGTTATGACGTCAGACTTAGACAAGATGGTGGTAGCAGCTAGCCAGGTGGACTTACAACAATTCCTACCACTAACCAAACCGAATATAATATGTATCCCCGCTGGGAATCGAACTCGGGACCCATGGGTCAGATACCGGTGGTTGTACCACTAGACCACAGAGGCGGTTAAAATTACGCGGCATGCTATAGCTTTATTTTAATTCGTTTTTTTATTTTATTTTTTAAGGTTTGTCTTCCGTTTTCCGCAGAAATTCCGCCAACGTCCCGTATTCAGCGTTATTGTTACATAGTGACATTGACAACCTATCAAATCACTCGACTGAATTAAAAATCCGTATATAGTGTCAGTGTTACACAGAAAAGGTTGCCAGCCAAAAATTGCTGGAAAATATTACCCGTTTAGGAGCACTATTCCGCAACAAATTTATGTTTTAAATCGATTCAATGAGTTTGTCTTGTATATAGTTAAGTGTATCAGCATGCAGGATGCCAGCAAACGAGCAGAAAAAAAAACGAAAGTCGCGATGTGTGTGCAGCGTCCAAATCTCGTCGAGGGAACCTCGACAGAGACAGTTTCTGAATGACTAAATTTGCTTGTCTACAACCTCTCTTCACAATAAATGATTTCACCAGAACATAGGCATTATTTTCTTTATTTTGTTATAGATTCACGTTAAGAAATTCGCAACTAATGAATGGTACTTCCATGGCGGCGCCTCACGTAGCTGGTGTGGTTGGTAAGTCCATTGTTTTAATTTTAATTTAATATTAAAATTGTGATAAATCCAATATGTCGATTCTCAACTTCTCCTCTTTTTCAGCTGCATTGGTGTCTGGATTGAAAGCTAAGAATCTGCCGTACTCCCCATATTCATTGAAAAGGGCGTTAGAAAACTCTGCTAATTTCTTGAGCCACGTTGAGCCGTGGGCGCAAGGCAGCGGACTTGTCAATATAGAGAAGGTATCATAGTTCCTACCACAGACTTATATCGAGATAGACGAAAAGAGCGCTTCAAACTGTATGAGAACCTAGCGTGTCGAGCTTTTGGTACCTACTTTGGTGTCACGTCACGAGCGAGATTTAGTGATGTGTAAATGTTATTGACGAGCTCTTGCAAGAAAGCACTTGCACAATTAACGATTTTCGTTTCTTAGTGACGCGTGTTTTCATGGCAACGGTCTCAAGCGGACAGGCTTAGGTCGTAAAACTTTGACCGTGGATCAAACTTTTGACACGTAAGGCAGGTACACTTTTCCCGTCTATCTCGATATTAGTCTGTGGTTCCTACTTACTACATTTTTTTCTTTTACAATATTTATGTTGTCAAACAGAATCATAATCATCATCATAATTTCGACCCTACGACACCCTCTGCTGGGTATGAAGCTTTCCCCTCTGTTTCATTTATTATCGATAATTTATAAGAGTTGAAAATTTAAAGTTTTTCACGTTTTAGTTTCCCCTACAATTTGATACCTTTCGCTCCAGTCCAGAAAAGTATAGTAATAGTAGCATAAAACGCGTTCTACCTGAATATTGCGCGATTTTAATAAATAACACGCGAGAAAATCTAGCCATTGATTGTATAAATGATTGATTGTTATACAACAACTAGTGTATACTAATGTTATAAAGAGGAAAGATTTGATTGTTTGTTTGTTTGCATTGAATAGGCTCCGAAACTACTGAACGGATTTGGATGAAATTTGGTACACAGATAGTAGATGGCCTGGTTATTAACATTGGATAACTTTTATCCCGATATTCCCACGGGAACGGGAACCACGCGGATGAAACCGCGAGCGGCCGCTAGTGTATAATATATCAAATTGGAATATCGGAAAAAAACAATAAAACCCGGTTAATAAAACCCGGTTTATAGCGTTTTCCTGTTAAAAGACAAATGATTTTTATAGTTAGTGTCGATAAAACGCTGTATCACGCGATATATATCGTGTTTCGGTGGTAATTCTACAGGGGCATGCTGTTTTGATCTTAGAGTTAACCTCAACATTTTACACAGGCATTCGAACACCTAACCACATACCACGCTGTACCAGAACGTGACGTCACATTCAACATCCAGTGCGGCACTGGCAACGCCAAAGGGATTCTGCTGCGACCGAAATTAGACGATGTGCCCAAGGACATAGGTATCACAGTCGAGCCGCAATTCCTGCAAGACCACCGTGACGAGAAGAGTGAGTATTTACTACTGTACTTTCTAGCTCTGTTTTTTATTTGTTTAAGTTTGAAGTTAAATCTTTCTTGTTTTTTTTACTTATTTGTAAACTGCGATTATGCTCCAGCAATGTTAGGGAAAGAATGTTTTTAATCAAACATTTATGCATTTTTCGTAATTACTCCACAAATACAGTAAATTTCAGATAACAAATACCATATATCAAACTTTGGACAATATAAGTAAGCTATTAACGAGGTGCACATATTTCTAAAATGTGTAATTAAACCTACGAGGTTAAAGAAACTGCCCATCAATTTGTTTACAAACATTCATTCCGTAAAATGGCTGAAGTATAGTCATTTAAGTAATTCTGATGAGTGAATTTTCGCGGTTTGAATTGACTCCTCAGTTCACACTTCAGGTTCATCCCTTCGTTTTTTGTTGCTATTTTAAATTCAATAAATGGTAATTTTCAATTATCAATCTAGAGTAAATGCTAGGCTTTCCAAAGTTGCTTAGATTCTTTTCGTTTTAAACTTTATGACAGCTGTGAAGTTAGATGCAAGTTGCTACATAACTATGCTGTAATTTAGAAACCATCTGTGCCGCATATAGCAGCTTATTTAATTTATTTAGTTAATTTGAAATACCATATGTTTTGCAAATGCATCGCTCTGTTTTTTTGCCATCCGTGAAATCGTAAACTATTGATTCTTCTGTCGACTTTGGTTAAAATTGCTTCTGGATTATTCCACATATATATTCCGTGCACTGCCTTAAATAGAATAATATACATCGAACTACAGTGGTGGTGACGTAATGGCAGGATGACGAAAATAGTATTTCCGCTTGGTGGCGCTGCATTAGATTTAGAGACCTGTCAAATGTTTTTTACTATCGTGCATGTGGGTTATTATTTATTTTTATCTAAAAATGCATTGCACTCGCTTCCGAATTTAAAAAAATTGTAGCAAACAAGTAAATGCAATAAAAACAACGAAACTTTAGATCTAAATGTACGCCCCCTTAAAAAACGTTCAAATTATATGTCAATTTGTCCTGCCATTCAAAGTCAAAGATTTTTATTTAAATAGACTTCTAGATAACTGCTTTCGACTAGTCCAACATTTTTTTTCCCTACCAGCCATTCAGGACATCTTTTATCTGATAAGAAGAACGGCCGCAAGAAACTTATCAGCTTTAACAGAAACAACAACATTTACTATGGAACATGTTGTGCCAAAGACAAATCTACAATCTTGAAATATATTTAATTTAATATAAGAGGAAATTAGATGATAGGAATAATAGGACATTAACGACACTAGCCGAATTTCATACAATCGAGGTAACTTCGAAACTTTTTCTGCCACGGATTATCTGCACCCCGACCGCCTAACGGTATAGCTTGATGTATCGCTATAGCTTTCAAACTTCAAACTCTCATAAAACCCTTCAACGAAAAGGTTTTTGTCTAATTCCTACATATTCCTGTTCATCTATTGTATTCACTATTTCATTTTTAGTATGAAAGTGATAGCGTCAGCGAGAGCCCTTGTCGGGGGTTTGAAAAATGGATAGCTATAGCGATAGCACAAGCTATACCGTTAGGCGGCTGAGCTGTGATCTGATAATAGCCATCCAGCTAGTAAATGGAGTAGATCTAGATTGCTTTACATACCCAAACCCAACTGATCAGTAGGCATATTACGAGTTAACGTAAAAAAATATAGCTGTCTCTTTCATATTTAGCGATTGTTTTACCGACATGAGCAGTGTATCCGATAGTCTACGCTAACGTGTCATGTCATGTAAATGCCATGTTTGCCAAACTCGTAATATGGGTACAGATCACAGCTCGGTCAATCCTTGGCACAGAACCAAGGCTCCGAAGTTACCTCGATTGTATGAAAATATCTGACCACAACTGTATAAAAGTATCTGATAAAATAATTTATTCAAAGAGTTTCTAAACCGTTGTAATAGTTACTTTCTACTTTCCATTATTAAATAAAATTAGGAATCATATTGACAGTAAAGTTCATGAGGCTGGATGATATTATTTTTAATTTGTAGGTTTGACAAGTGGATTAAATCAGAATGTGCTTGTAAAGCCTTGCTCTTATATGGGTATGTTGGTTTACATAATATCGTAGCATACCTTGTAAGATATAAACAGCCCTAACATTTGTTGCAGCACTTAGCTTTAGATTTTAAATTGTTTAGTTGATAAAAAGTTGTCGTTGACTTCATAATATTTAATTAATTAACTGTCGGATATAGGGGCTATGCAGCTCCAGTAGGAATTGTAGTCACTGCGACCTATAGGATCTATTGTAACTCGCCGCCTTGTTATAGTATCTCTTTTAGCCTGGCGGCCTCCAGGAAGTCTAAAATCTTCCTAGCTCTGAGAGATTTTAGATCCTCTTCTTAATATAGTAAAGGAGAGAAACAGTTGTTATCGTCAACATCTTGATGATGGGCCATAATTTTAAATGTATTTTCTGTACATTTTCCTGCATTTGGTTTAGTTATTAATTTTAGATTCAATTTTTTTTTTAAATAGCTTTCTAACGGCCGATATTAATAACCTATCTGTAGATATGGATAGGGCTATCTGAAATAGTTGGCTACGATACTGGTTTCGTTGCCTGCCAACGGTAGTGTTTTGGTCATATTGACAAAAGCATCCCAGGGGTAATTTAATCTCATTTGACAGTTCATATCGTATTCAATCGGCTGCAATTTGTATGGACTGACATTTAATATGGTACAATATGAACTGTCAAATTAATACGATTGACTTTACGCAATCGCCTAGCAGGCAACTACCTCAGATTGCCCAATCCATATCTACAGATAGGTTATTATTTTCAGGCTTAAATGCTAACTCCGGTACCTATGGCATTAACTACCCTGTCTTGCAGTGAATGTGCTCACTGCAAGACACTAGGATGAATTTTCAAAGCTTTGAAGATTGCTATTGTTTATAAACTTTTACGGTTGCGTTAACTTTAACGGCCTTATCACAAAATATTTTTTTACAGATTTTTATCACAGAAGCATTGTTTAATTTAGACAGTGTTTAAATGTGATGCTGTCACTTTTTTGTCAATATTGTTTGAAAGACATCTATTTGTACTAAGGCCGTAATAGTTTATATCAACTCGTACTACTTATTTAACAAACAGTCCAAGTATACCAAACAGATACAACAAAACCTATGTAGCTCGTGGTGTGTTGCAGACAAGTCGATAATTCCGAAGCAGATTGACTTCGGCATTCGGCTGGTGCTGTCGTGTGAAGCGTCGTGGATATCGCTGCCGAGCTACTTGGATATGAGCAATGCTTCTAGACCGATTGCTGTCAGGGTGGATACTACGGCGTTGCCGCCGGGACCGCATTATGCGAGGTAAGTTAACGTGCTTTGTTTTAAAATTGTTCAATGAAATGAAATAACGTCTATACTTACTTCAGCCAATTTAGGAAAATAATAAATAAATATTTCCATACAATCACATCAATTACGTAGCCCACGTTAAGTATCATGAAGAACTTGTGTTATGGATACTAGATAACGGATAAACATACTTATTTTTTTACATACATAATATACATATTAAATACCCAGACCAAGACAAATAGACATGTTCGTGCACACAAATATTTGTCTTGTCCGGGGATCGAACCAGGGAATATTTGTAAACAAAGCGCCCATGCTTAATGAGGAACCCGTGGCGCAGTGGTTCGCGCGCTCGGCTTGCGATTGTTGAGGTTAAGTAACATTCGCAATGGTCGGTCACGGGATGGGTGACCAACATTTTACTATCTCAAGCTTTTCCGTGCTTTGGAAGGCACGTTAAGCCGTTGGTCCTGGCTGCATTTGCAGTCGTTAAAACCCTCCAATCCGCATTGGGCCCGCGTGGTGGATCATGGCCCTTTCTCGTTATCCATCCATAAGGAAGGCCAGCGCCCCAGCAGTGGGGACGTTAAACGATGACTGATGAGATGACGATAACGAAGATTTAACTTGAAAAGCTTTTCTGTTACACGTTTGAGAAATTGCACTTCATAAATACCTTACTTATGTTGTCCAAGTTGCGATTAGTCAACTGAAATATCGTGTATTTGTGAAATAATTACAAAAATGTTCAAATGTTTGTTTGTGTGTGTGTTTATGTGTTTACAAACATTCTTTCCGTAAGATGGCTGGAGTATAAGGCTATGAATGAGAAAGAAGCTACGCCATAGGATCATGAAGCCTTAAGAACATAATAATAAAGCCTTTATAAATACAGGGTGGCCCAATTAAAGTGTTAGTATTTGCGTAATAAATAATTAAAAATAGACACATCAATTTGCTGATGAGTGATTTGACTAACCAATCACTCATCTCGGTTCATTTAACTTGGACCTTGTAAATGGATTAGGTTCACTTTTTGCATAAAATATTATAGTAAATAATCGCCTTTATAGCGGATGGCGCAATGAACTTATTTTTCAGCATTTTCCACCACTTTCTAAAGTGTTTCAACCATGCTATTAGCATGCAGGCTTTATTATCGCCAGTTTCATAGTTAACGACCTAATACAAACATCTAATTCCTAGCATCAACGCATACGAAGCAACCTGCGTTGAAAAGGGTCCAGTATTCTCAGTTCCCGTGACGGTCCTCCAACCTTCCCCGCTAGACCTTGCCAGTGCTGCCGCGCCCTCATTCCAGTGCCGCCACGAGGTGTTCAAGCCCGCCGCCATCAGGAGGCATCTGGTCATAGGTGAGACGAGTAACTAATGATATAGGTGTCGTATAGATTGGGGCAGTGGGCAGGTCACATAGCGAGAAGGATCAATGTTGGTTGGGGCAGGGTGGTTCTGGAATGGTGACCGCGCACCGGACAAAACCCCGACAAAGGACCGACGATCTGGTGAAGGTCGCGGGAAGCCAACGAGCGGGCAGCGCGGGACCTATCGTCGTGGAGACCCTTGGGGGGAGGCCTATACCCAGCTGTGTGTCATATGCTAGTATTATAAAGTATGACCCAGTATTACGACGGTCCTCCAACCTTCCCCGTTAGATCTGGTCAGTGCTGCCTCGCCCTCCTTTCAGTGCCGGCACGAGGTGTTCAAGCCCGCCGCCATCGGGAGGCATCTGGTCATACGTGAGACGAATAACTAATGATATAGGTGTCGTATAGAGTAGGGCAGTGGGCAGGACACATAGCAAGAACATAACACACATAACCCCGACAAAGACTGACGATCTGGTGAAGGTCGCGGGAAGCCAACGAGCGGGCAGCGCGGGTCCTATCGTTGTGGAGATCCTTGGACTCCCCCAACAGTGTGTCGTGTCGTGTGGCTGAAATGATGATGATATAAAAGGGCCCAGTATTCTGTGTCCTAGTGACGGTCCTCGAACCGGCTCCGCTAGACCTGCCGCCTTCCAGTGCCGCGAGGTATTCAAGCCTGCCGCACGTCAGAAGGCACCTGATCATATGTGAGACGAGTAACTAAGAATATTGTATGCTGTTTGTTTCCCAAAAATAAATAAATATAGGTGTCGTATAGAGTAGGGCAGCGAGAGGCATCGATAGACGTTGGGGCGAGGTAGTCAAACGACAAATACTGCAGAATGTCGTAAATGATGTATCTTCTCAAATATTTCATTTTGAAGATGTAAAATTATTTATGATAAAGGAGATGGTAAAATTTTGTATGGACGACTGCCCTAGCAATGTATTTACACTGAACCTAGTAATATATAATGCTGGATAGCGGAATATTAATATTTCGTATGAAACAAGTTTCAGGAGCTTTTGAAACAGTTAAAATCTTGAAAATAAAATCATGAAAAAACTCCTTCGTCTGTCAGGTTGACGTTTTATATTTAGTTTATTAGGCTACGTTCAAGGCCTTTTTTAACGCAGCCAGCTTAGGTGACAAATTCGAAAGTTCACGTGAATAATATTTATTAACATGATATTTTCTCACATGGATAATATGTGGACAAGTATTTTCTACTGCCACTGCCCTATTTAATAAAAAAAACTCGTGTGTGGTTTGCGGGTAAAATCATGCCGTCTGAACGTAGCCGTATCATTACTGATGCTCATCACTTGTCAATTGTATAGGTCATCCAATCTTATTACTTATTTTGTGTTTTCGTTAACAAACAAAATGAAGAATATCATAGTTTTTTTAATAATTTTAAAACATAAATTCTTTAATAATATTTGTTTCAGTTTACACAAATATAATATAAAAGAAGGTTTGTTGCCCACTGATTTCATAATACGGAAATTCTTCTTGTCAAACAAAAACATCAAAACCAACTTGGATTCTTTTAATTAATTGAATATTTCATGAAAGTGTATGAATATTGAACACAAAATAATTAAAATATGAATATTTTATTGTCACGCCCTTTTTTTTTTTTTTTTTGGTACTACTAGCTAAACCCCTCACTACTTGCCCTCTCGCCGCCTTACGCCCTGGGGGACCCTTGTGGTAATCACCCCTATACGCCCTAGTAAGACGTTAATATATATGTTGAGGGCAGTTTCTTAGCCATGTCCTTTTAGAGCATTGGACCGGAATTCCAAAGGTCGTAGGTTCGAGTCCCATCTGAGAATTCATTTGTGGCCGAGTTGATTTTTTCTTATATTTTTCTTTCATAAATGATCTTCAAACCGAAATATTTCAGAAGATATATAATTTACGACATTTTGTCAAAGAGTATTTGTTGTTTGTAAGTATCTTCTTTGTCGATGGGCGTATATTTCAAAGGTGTACAACAAAATATGTCATTTTTAGGGTTCCGTAGCCTAATGGCAAAAACGGAACCCTTATAGATTCGTCATGTCTGTCCGATGTATGTCACAGCCACTTTATTCCAAAACTATGAGAATACACAGTTGAAACTTGGTAGGTAGATGTATTCTGTAAACCGATTTACGGTTTTTACAAAAAAAAAAAATATAAAGAGGGTACATGGAACTGAAACCGAAAATATATTTTTTCATCATACCTATACGAGTGGGGTATCTATAGATAGGTCTTTAAAAATACATTGAGGTTCCTAAAACAGTTTTTTCTCAAAGTCAACCGTTTGAATGATATACACTTTCAAAAAATTGGTTTGAACGAAATATATTTAGCAGTTTAGGTTAAGACTTGGTTTCTCAAAAGTATCAAGTAAACGTATCAAGGTGTACAGTTCCCCCGGAGGCTACGTGGGGCGTGCTGAGGATATCCACCGAGGACAAGGAGAAGACAGGCCGCTTCCTGGTGCACACCATGCAGATCCTGCCGAGGAAGTCGTGCCGCTGCCACGAGACGCAGAAGATGATCAATGTCACTTCGGAGGCGCATACTTTGCTGCCGTTCCAGGTTGTGGTGAGTAACAAAGACTATGCATTTTAAAACCGTATTGTGTAAAAATACTCTTTTTATTGGTAAAACTTGTTTTATTACAGAGTTTATTTTATAACTTTTTAATTTTGCATTTTACAATGCTATTTTTATGTGATAAATATTAAACAAGAAAATATACTAGAAAAAAGCAACTAGTCTCATGTCGCCTTTATCACATAAAAATAGCATTGTAAAATGCAAAATTAAAAAGTTATAATTAGATGGCTGTTTATCTTAATCGATAGTCAAACATCTGTAAAGATGTTTCTTTCGAATGCGAGGATATTTCTCTCATTGATGAAGCGACGGTGGCCAACACCGTAGAAAGGTAAATATACTAGAAAAATTCGACGTGTCCTCAGGGTCTCTGTAGCATAATAGGCTATTTGACAGGTTTTGAAAATCCATTTTATATTATGTAGTGGAGTTTAAGGAACCCAGTAAAAGTTGTTTTTTTTTTAATTCTGGTACATATTTTCTGAAAAATATCGAATTAAAAATTCAATATTTAAATAGCGCGCCAAAACGCTACGTTGACAATATGGCGCTGCAATGGGTTCGGTGACGTCACTTGCCTGTATTCTGCATATCATACACATACGTAGTCAAACGAGGTTTACAAGCAGGTGACGTCAATATAAACTCGAATCAGGAGCGTTTTGTGTCACGTGACAAAACGTTTAAAAAATGCATTTTTATTTACGGATTTTTAAATAAATTTATAATTATTTTTAACTTACGTTAATAAAAAAACCATCTTTAAACTCATAATTTATACTGATAACAGTAATTGACACTTTATTTTTCGCATTGTCAAATAGCCTATTGGTTAGTGCATTGGGCCGGACTCCCAAGGATGCGGGTTCGTATCCCGTCAGGGCGACATGAGACTAGTTGCTTTTTTCTAGTATATTTTCTTGTTTTATATTTATCAGAGTTAATTTTGTTTAACAATAGCCTTTAAACGATCTGTATAATACATTTGTATATTATATTAGTTTTTAAACAATCTGTGATAGGGAATCAGGCGAGTGAAAGCGGGCGGCCACTAGTGTAGAAGGATTTATTCCTTTTAATTTGTACTTCTTCTTTCAGGGTGGTGTCACATTAGAAGTAGCGATAGCCAAGTACTGGGCGAACATCGGCGATCTCTCAGTTTCATACAGCGTCGAGTTCCACGGGCTGAAGCCGGACTGCGGACTGCGGCTAACATTAGCGGCTGCAGAAGGAGTTCAGCCAGTCACGATCAGTGCACTGCGATTGCAAGACGTGGCGCCACACGCTGTCCTCAAGTACTCCGAGCCCGTCTGTAGGTGAGTGACGTCACGACTCCAGTCTCTAGTGACAGGTGTAACAAGGTTACTGGGGGGCAATTCTCGCGCTGAGATATGTCGAATTCGACATTTTTATATGCTTAATTTCTTTAGTAAAATTTTTAGTAAAATCTCTACTACTGTCAAAATCCTTTAGTTTCAATGATCTTTGACAATCCTATAATGTTGAAGATTGTTTACAGTGAGTTTTAATTATAGATTTATGGCTCCAAAAAATGTCGAATACGAGATGTCGAAGGCGCGAGAATTGCCCCCCTGGGCTGTTTTCGGTGTCGATTAGGGCGAACATCTTGCGGTTACAAGACGTGCGGCCGTGCTCAAGTAATCCGAGCCCGTCTGTAGGTGAGTGACGTCACGACTCCAGTCTCTAGTGACAGGTGTAACAAGGTTACTGGGCTGTTTTCGGTGCCGATTAGGGCGAACATCTTGCGGTTACAAGACGTGCGGCCGTGCTCAAGTAATCCGAGCCCGTCTGTAGGTGAGTGACGTCACGACTACAGTCTCTAGTGACAGGTGTAACAAGGTAACTGGGCTGTTTTCGGTGTCGATTAGGGCGAACATCTTGCGGTTACAAGACGTGCGGCCGTGCTCAAGTAATCCGAGCCCGTCTGTAGGTGAGTGACGTCACGATCAGTGCTTTGCGATTGCAAGACGTGGCGCTTCACAAAGTGCTCAAGTACTCCGAGCCCGTCTGTAGATGAGTGACGTCATTACGAGTCCATCTGTAGATGAGTGACGTCACGTCTCGGAAGAGTAACTAGTGTACACGGTTCTTGGCTTCAGCTTTAACAAAAAGACCATACCTGAGTTGTGTTTCTAGATAAGCGCGTTTCCTCCAAGATTGTATCGTAGCCTACCAGCAAGCTAACGTATTTTATCTTTTTAGGCCTACAGAGTCAAAGCTGACACCGCTAACAGCTCGCGACGTGATCCCTCCGAGCCGGCAAATCTACCAACTCGTCAACACGTACAACTTCCATGTCGCCAAGGCCACTGAGGTTAGTTTGGTCTTCAATATTTATAGTACAGCAACAGCACGTCAGGGTTTAAAGCGCTTTTCAGACTACGCTATAATATGATAGCATATCCATTTACTTAGAACACGTTCACACTTAGCTATAATAACTATCTAAGTAAATGTATGATGGGCGATATCGTTGTGCTATGAGCTATAAGCTATATGCTATTATATTATAGCGTAGTCTGACAAGCGCTTTACACGTGCTCTACGAAAATCGCCGCTATTACGATCGTCATTCGGGTCTTAAAAACCTCTCTGTCCCCATACCGCCTATCTATTACACTATCGAAATCAATACGGCAAAGTCTCCCCGTTGTTCAATAAATAAAAAAGCTATATAAGTAGTAAACAGCGTCATAACCGCCTCTGTGGTCTAGTGGTAACAACTACCTGTATCAGACCTAGGGGTCCCGGGTTCGATTCCCAGCGGGGGTACATATTGTATTCGGTTTGGTTGGTGGTAGGACTTGTAAGTCCGCCTGGCTAGCTACCACCTTATCTAAGTCTGACGCCATAACAACAATGTTTTCAGCATTGTTGTGTTCCGGCAGTTAGATATAAGATAGCCAGTTTATCAGTGATTGAGGATTCCAGGAGAGGCTTGCTTCCGTCTTCAGCCTTATCAAACAAAACATCAGTTATGATGAAGACTAAGATTACCGTCGTTCATAATTAAAAAAAAATACAATACAATTTACAACTACCACACATCCATTCCTTTTTGTTTTTGTTGAGCTAAATAGCAATTAGACTGTAATAAATAAATATAATTCTAATAGAATAGTTATATGACTATATTGGCTACACATGGGCGTTAGTTTTTTTCCCTAAGCTCCATGAGTCACATGGGACTCCTGAACTTATTCTAATAGTTTATCGTGAGTCATAGGTGACTCATTGGACAGTAAAGATGAAACTGTAAGGCCTGACTGTTGATTCTATTTTAATTTAAAAAATATCATTTATTCTGGTTATATTATCTTTTCTGGTGTAATGAAAAATAAAGAGGCTCCTCTTTAATTCGTTAGTTGCCACTGGCAAAATCTTGTTGCCTTGGCCTGAATCTTGATTGATATACAAACACCAAAGACAATAGTGGAATAATCCACTATTGTCAATGTGAAATTAAAAAGTTACTACAGTATTTTTCAACTAGGATGACTCCTGTGACACTTAAAAATTTTCCGAATCGCGCATACTGTCAGTTAAATTTTAATATTAAATTGTGGGTTTTAATAAAGAAAAAAAAATATTATAGTTAATTAGTATTGTAAAAGAATTTTAAAATATATAATAAAATATCATTTATTTATGGTAGAAATTTAGTCAAAAAAAAAAAAGTTTTTTTTTTGTAATGTACATTTGCGCTGTAATTGTCGTTATTTTATGTGTATAGATTTATCATATCCGTTAATATTTCGAATTGCCTGTTAACAAATAACATGTTTGGAGGCCGTTTCCGATGTTAAACTCTTGGTATTATTTCAGGTGTCACCGATAGTATCGTTACTATGCGGCATGTTGTACGAATCCGAGTTCGAGTCCCAGATGTGGATGTTGTACAACAGTTGCAAACAACTCATGGCTGTGGGCGACGCGTATCCTTCAAAGGTATTCGCTCAGACACAATATTATTACACCTTGCAATTTTCATACAAACCAGCCTCCCGAAATTAATAACCTATCTGTGGATATGGATTGGGCAATCTGAGATAGTTACCTAGGATATTTTTGTTAATATGACCAAAATAACGACGGTTGCTAGGCAGTATCCTAGGCAGTATCCTAGGCAACTATCTCAGATAGCCCTATCCATATCTACAGATAGGTTATTAATTTCGGCCGTATTTGTCTAATTTCAAAATCTATCACAATCCTTTTCAAAGTTTTTGTGATTGTGATAGTGATTTATGGAACTGTATAACTTATAGCGCCTTTATGGAACAAATGATGTTTTAAATGACGCTTCATTTGACACTTCTCCATACATTTCGAAAATATTTGCGTTTGTCACTTTGGTTTTCGTTCATTCAATGTAGTTCCGATCACAATCCCTATCACATGTCAATAGTGACGTCTTGAAGTATGTAAATATCTTTCAAATGACGAATTGAAAGGGATTGCGATAGATTAAAAAATTAGACAATTAGCCGCCTGGTCAATTTACCTAGTTAGAATTTCTTTGGTGATTTGGTAATAAAAGTGGCGTAGAGTCAAAATTTGGTTATTGCGACTTGAAGAAGTTCTGGATAGTTTCTCTGCCAGACGAGTTGACATAAAATATTATATCTGTCAATTTATCCGCCAGATAAGCTATTCAGAACTTACCTGTCGGTAGTGAGACCAGCCCTGTACATACCCCGCGTGTATTAAAAATTGTGAATAGGTGTGTATTTTGGTTGGTGGTAGGACTTGTAATCCGCCTGGCTAGCTACAACATTGTTTTCAGCATTGTTGTGTTCCGGCAAGTACGGCGAGTACAAGCAATAGGTGGTAGAAATAAGATAGCCAGTTCCTCAGTGATTGAGGATTCCGGGCGATCCTCGAAGCGCTTATGGCCGCGCTTGACAGACTGATCTTATTCGATCACGTTTGTTAAGCAAAGTATGACCCGGTCAGGTTCGGATGGGTGACCGTAAAGTGGCATTATAACTGAGCGCTTCCGTGCTTCGGAGGGCACGTTATCCATTCTAATGTTCCCTCCAGTGCCATGAGTATAACACCTACAGCCTTCACTAATAGCTTCAAAAATCACAAAATGTAGACGGCCAGTTTTTTTTTTTTTAAATAGACCTTATTTGACGACCTGTTTGGCGCAGGGGTACTAAGCCCACCTTCTGCGCCAGAGGTCCCGGGTTCGATCCCCGGACAAGACAAATATTTGTGTGCATGAACATGTCTATTTGTCTTGGTCTGGATGTTTAATATGTATATTATGTATGTATTTACAAAAAAAAAAGTATATAAGTATGTTTATCCGTTATCTAGTATCCATAACACAAGTTCTTCATGATACTTAACGTGGGCTAGATAATTGGTGTGATTGTATGGAAATATTTATTTATTTATTTATTTATTTATTTATCAAGGTCAAATTTTAGAAAAACTTACGTGCGTATCACGCGCTTAAGTCTAGTACTTAATATCAGGTATGATGAAGGCTAAGAGTCTCCCCATTGCTCATTAAAAGAAAAGAATAAACTCAGCCATTTATTTTCACCAGTATTCAGTGAAGCTCGAGAAAGGCGAGTACGTGTTGAGATTGAACATCCGCCACGAGAGCCGGTCGTTATTAGAGAAGTTACAAGAACTGCCAGTGGTCATACAGCAGCGATTGTCGCAGCCGCTGACACTGGATGTTTACTGCTCACAGCACCAGGTGATGTTCAACTAACTTGTATAGTTTTTTCCTATTCTTTTATTTCATTGTTGCATTTACAATGCTATTTTATGTGATATATTTTAAACTACAAAATATGCTAGAAAATATGTACTCGTCTCCACATTGCTTAGACGAGTTGACATTTTCTAGTACATTTTCTAGTTTAAAATGTAGTATTCTGCACTGATTGGATATTACACCCAATATTTCTTTTTACTTTTCTTCTGTCCTTTATTTAAATAGCAAATTAGATACGACCAGGACGTTGCCGTCCTTTGTATACTGAAGCCAACTCACGCCGAACTGACAAACTTAACTAATTATTATTTGTTTGTCAGGCACTAATCGGGGGAAAAAAGTTCAGTTCGGCGTCACTATCTAGCGGGAATGTGATGCCACTCTTCTTCACAGCTGTTCCTACTGATAAGTAAGTATATATAATATATTTATTGGAAAAATAACATTGTGAACTTTTTAATAGAAAAATAAAATTTAAAAATACTATTCCCACTCTCAAAAATCTAACCACAATAATAAGATAGAAAACTAACCTAATCATTATTTTAAATTCAATTCACCTTATTTATTCCAATTGAATTCAAAGATTTAATTGTAATCATGTGGTTAAATTCAAGTTCAAATTCAATATCATTTATTCAGTCAAGGCTGTTACAAGCACTTATGAACGTCAAAGAAGCTACGCCATCGGTTCACAAACCCTACGGCGGGAGACCTTATAACGAGAAGAACCGGCAAGAAACTCGTCAAGGGCTGTTATTTTCTCCGTTTTATTTCATACAGAGTCGTCAAATTGAAAAGTGACCTTAACATATCAGTAATTATAATATTACATTTTATGGTTATTTTAACCGTAAACAATTTTCAACGGGCAAAGAAAGACTTGTCTATCATACATTACAACATTTCTCGCATTATAACGATGAATCGGTAGTGAACCCTGGAAGGGCATCGCGACTTTCTACAACTCTTTCTAGTGTTCAATGTCGATAACGATAATATATTTATTGGAAAAATATCACTGAAAATACTATTCCACTCTCAAAAATCAAACCAAAATACTATGATAGAAAACTAACCAAATCATTACTTTTAATTCAGTTCACCTTACTTATCCCAATGCAATTCAAAGAGTTAATTGTAATAATGTGTTGACAAGGATGAATCGGTAGTGGCATCACGACTTTCTACATCTCTTTCTAGTGTTCAGTGTCGATAACGCTGAAAAAGATAGGACGACATATGTCTAGGATTAGACTCGTTGCAAGGTATTTTGCGTGAAATTAAAAATATAAATCCTGATTTTCAAAATGTATAATGCGTTCGTTACAATGTTTAGCGTAGTTGAAGAAGGTAAGTAAGTGTCTCGAAATTTAAAATTATTACAAATGGCTGTATAAATGCGCACGCACGATTGGTGCCCTACAATATGGCGTTACCGTGGACGCTTCGGATTGGCTGCGTTGAATTATCGCGCGATAGTAGTTTTTCATGGATCATCATAGATGGCACCTCTGGTCCTCAACAATATTACTTATTAGACTGAAAGTTGGCCGGCGCTAACAGCCGAAATGTATGAACTGACTGGCTGACCACCGTCTGCGATGCTACGCGTTATTCAAAACGCTTCCTTAAGAGGCGCGACACTTCAGTCTCACATACAAACGTAAAACCAAAATGTTTCAAGATATGGGCATGATTGACTGTACTTGTGATGTTATTTGGATTAAGACATATATGTATCTAAGTTTCTATTTAAAAAAATCCAAATTATCTACTCAATAGAAAAAATAATGCCAATTATATTTTTTCATACGCATTTATTTTTAATTGGGTAAATATTTATGATATTTTTTAAGTGAAAATTTCTTTGGCGGCGTTGTGCACATCAGAGTTTTAAATTTTGGGATGGGTAAAAAATTTTAAAGTCGCGTCAGGACACGTGACCTGATCGAAAATTCGTAGGACGGAGGGAGAGTAGCGCGTCGGCGCGGCGTAGTAGAAGAAGTAATATCCCCCTCTCTTTCTACCGCGCGGCGAAAATGTATGCCTGCTTCTGCTGTTTCGTTTAATCGGCTTTTACTTCTGCCGGCACTCCCGGAGTGCAACCCGTTGTTTTTTTCTATTGAAAAACTTAGTTAAATACTGTCTTAATCCGAATAACATCACAAGTAAAAAAAATAATGTTCTAGTTTCAAATTATTTTGGTATTAAGGTAGTATGGGGAGCTGACCCCCCCCTTTTGGAGTGGGCCTATACCCAGCAGTGGGTGTTATATGGCTGAGACGACGACGACGGGGAGCTGACCGGTCGCCGGCCTTGTCATTACGGCTGTCAGTGCTGACGGTCAGCATGCGGGACCCTAAAACCGGCCTTAACTGTGACTTTGTTCCAGAATCAGCCGCTCCAACTTATCCGTAGGCCACACTCTGACGGGCGTGGTAACCTTCGCCAAAGACGAGCTCGGTCGCAAAGTGGACAGCTACCAACTGCAGTATCTCGTATGTGAGCCGCCTAAACGACCCAATAATAACAAGGAGAAGGAGAAGACGAAACCGGGAGACGATTATTTAGAGGCATACAAGGAGTTCTCCACCAACTGGTTAGGGAAGCTGGGTGAGTCAACATTAAAGTCTGGGTGTTGTGTAAACGTTCCTGACAGATCGTGTGATCTCTATGTCTAGTAAAAGCTAGCCCAAAGGCATGTATCGACATTGCAAAGCTGCACTCGCGACATGGAAGTATTTTGTCGTACATTATTTTTATATTTGTTGCAGGGATATTGTTAGGTGTGTTATAAGAACATATAATTAGCTCACTGCATTATAAAAATGCTTCAGATCTAGTTTCAAAAATCCATAATTGTATGAAAATGACGGATCTTTGAACTTGTAAACCTTGACTTTAAGTAATCCTACAACTTTTGTGCCATTCCAACTATTGCTCCAAACGACTAGTTCCAACTATACGTAGCAATTTTTTTTGGCCGGCACTTTCAGAAAAGGCCCAAAAATGTAGGGAACCTGAATGACCTCCTTTCAAACGTATACTGACGGCTTGCAGGCTCGCCCTGGCTCGTGTTGACGATGCTCGTGATTCTGGAGACGTATTTTCGAATCATTCGAAATTCTTATGCGAATTCTATCCGTATGTGAATTGAAATTCACCGATTTCCATTTTGTTACATTTTTTTATTACTAGTGTACGTATACGGTGTTGCCGTTTTCTTAAACTCCTTTGTCGTGATTTCATTTTGCGCAGAATATTTAAAAACCGGAAACTAATTCTCAATAGATTAAAAAAAAAACCGATACTTAATGGGACTTGAATCACGTGAAACGAAACGTTCTTAACTCACTTGTTTCTACCGCCCTTTTAAAAGGACGCATAAGTATAATTTATAAAGACATTAAAGAAAGTATGGGTATTTAAGGTGGAACGATTAAGTTACAAAAAGCTGAACGGTCGTTAGATGGCGCTACTTTCGCTATTTAGTAGTTTTTATTTATTTGTTAATTGTTCTTTGTATCTTTTTAACTCAAAATACTATTAGCGCATTCTATAAATAAATATTGAATTTTCGAAACCAACATTTATCTTTTTGTAGTACATAAATCATCCAAATATCTCGAGAGAGTGTTTCTGTCTCCCAATTTTACTAATCACTCACACATGCATACCTTATTTCTGAGTTTCTTGTAGTAGAATATTTCGACCCAGCTGAAAATGATAAAGTAGCCCAGCGGTCTACGTACTCGGCTTAGATATCAAAGAGTTAAGGTTCGAGACTTCTGATGGTAGATTTTTTTTTATTATTTATTTTATATTATTGTTTATTTAAATAACATCACAATATTAATTTTGATGTATAAATTGCAACAAATGCAATTGCAACTTTTTTAAATTGCACAAGTGACAAGAACGTAATTGATACTCTAAATTTTAAGATTTCTTAGTGTGTTTGCCCATTATAATATCTTTTTTTTAAACCACTGCTGAACAGATTTTGATTAAAATTGCAGTGTTTCCTCAATCAAAAAAAAAGTGGTGGTGGTTGTTGGATCATCATGTTACCGTTTTCTATACTTCTATACTATATAATATTACTAGCTTCCCGGCCGCGGCTTCGCCCGCGTGGACTACACGACTTATGCTATTGTGGGTTAAACATAAACCACCGCGGAGTTTTCTGTAGACATTTTCAAGGTGTACAAATACTTATTACCTTATATTGATAAATCTCGTAGGGTTCAGCCTGCGTTTGCAATGTAAGCGGAAAAAATGTAATCATTTACGACATCACATTAGAAACCTTAAAAATTACAGTATTTCTCTACTATATATTGAAGGTTATTTTACCTTCATCTTGAATCACTCTATCTATTAAAAAAAACCGCATCAAAATCCGTTGCGTAGTTTTAAAGATCTAAGCATACATAGGGACAGACAGCGGGAAGCGACTTTGCTTTATACTATGTAGTGATAAAGAGGAAAGATGTGTATGTATGTATGTAATGAATAAACTCAAAACTACTGGACTGATTTCAAAAATTCTTTTAGGATGCTACACTATCCCTGATTAACATAGGCTATATTTTATCCCGATATTCCCACGGGAACAGGTACCACGCGTGTAAAACCGCGAGGATCCGCTAGTACAATACTACAATACTATTATATTAGTTTTATTTAAAATCAATACATTTAGCTCCTTTCGGTATATTGGCGCGTATATAAATTTGCGCAAATGATCATATTTTGTCTACTTGTTTGTTAGTTACAATCTCCATTTTATATTATAATAGTTTTGGAATCAAGCTCGAGACGCCATTTTTATACTTACTCTTTTTGTTTACTTATGTGGTGAAATTCATAAATCTTGTTAAATTCTACCTTTAAAGCTTTAATTTACTGCGATAATTTATTATGGTGATGTAAAAACTTAGAAGCTTGATTTTTACAGTTCGGGGGAACCATAGACTTTAATCTTTATTAATATCAATTTGATACTTCACGTGTTTCTGAGCATTGAGTCTTTAAAGGTACTTATGTGCATATAACTAATTTCGTGTTTTAATTTATAAAGATACTGATATTATAAAATATTAATACATAAAACATGTAAGTAAGCAAAAATTCCCCAAAAAAAATTACTATTAAGTACTTACCTCAAAATGAAATTGTATTATTCAACAAATACTTAATTCGTAAAGCAGCGCAGCGAACACCGGGGTTGGAAACAATTAAATATCTATTGTGTTTCGTTTTCCGATGCCTGAGAGGTTATAAAATAAAAAGTGCTAACCTCTTGTGTATCTTAAATATGTATTATGTAATGTTAAGTACAATCTAGAAAAAAAAGTGCTGAGATAGCGCTAACATTCATTCATGCGCTATACGGTGAAAATGTTTTTGAAGGCTAACTGACCAATAATTGAGGCAAATTTAATTACATTTGTGCACTATTCGCGCAAATGTTTATTCGAGCAAACGGCTTTTCGTGTAAGAGTCTTTCGCGTTATTAGCTTTTCGCGCAAATGTCCTGATTCATAGTCGAAACAACAATAGTCAAGTGATATGTGACGTCAAATTCATGTTTTGTATTTGGCTTAGTCTATGTTTATCTCTATGCTATCATCATTCTTATGATGTTTTGAATAGCTAAGTGAACATTTAATACGTTAAAATTGTAAAATTAAAAATAAAATAAATCATTAAGATCGTTAAATCATTAAGATTTACGTAAAATAAATCATTTCTAGTCAGAAAATAAATTTCACTCAAAACTGAAATATTTCCACCCGTTTTGAAAGATTTCATAAATTTCGTTTATATTTAATTTTCATTTCAGTGAAATTTTTACTGGACCCATTCCCTAGTCACAATGAAAAAACACTACAAACAAATGACAAATACGGATCGGTCGGTGTTGTCAGTACGTAGATGTGATTGCGGACAATTTAATATTTGAAAAGGGACCACATGACATTTGTCTAAATAAAAAAAAATTAAAATATTAAGTAAGTACGTTACATAATACAAGTAAATTTTATTTGCACGAAGCAGATACAATTTTCGTTTCTTTTTTTTCCTTTATAAAATCTTATTTTCTATTTTTTTACAGTGATGAGAGAAAAAAAGATTTACGCATAAAAAACAAAATATAAGTCGTGTTTAGCATTTTTTAAAATCGGACTCAAGATAAATCCTACAAATCACAACTTTATATCATAATCCCAAAGTAAATTATTACTGACGAAACTCATCTCTTTTGGGACGCAACGGCAACACAGCTGAAAAATCTAGTAAAGAGAAATTTAAACAATTATTAAATCGAGACAAACGTAAGAGCGGCAACTTCGCGCGTTGCGCGTCTTAGCCGCATGGAATGGCAACGTCGCGATTTTTGTATACGTACACGACATTTGTCACATACACAGTCGTAATTTTTGCAATAATTTAGTTTTCATTTATAGGTGATTTCTGAATGAAACAATGTTTGTTTATTAATTAAGCGCAAATGAATACCCGAGAATAAATAGTTGCACATATATTTAAGTATTAATTCTGTTAATCTACCAAGATTATCTCGACTGTTTTTTGTATGAAAATCGTTCCACCTTAAGGTGTATAAACAACACAAATTTTCCAAATTTACTTGAAAGACATTTTTTCATTTTTTTTCCCCAGGTCATTGAATATTTATTAAACTGCATACAAAAAAATCATAAAGTTTGAATGCAATATTGATGTCAGTAATATCTGGGTTAAGTTGTTAAACTATCCGTCATGTCAATGTCAATTTGAAAATGTCTAAGTGCTAACCGTCAAACTTTCTACCACTCGAATCAAATAAGAGTGGTCGGGATCACTCGTTGCAGATTCGAATTAAAAAAAAAATACGCTTTTTAGTTATACGCATGCGAATCTTGCGTTTCCGTATGCGAGTAGTAATTCGAATGATTCAAAAATACGTCTCCTGGTCTATGTTGTCTGATCTTACAAAAAACATAAATTTTCTTCTTTTTCCGCTAACGGAGCAGAAGGCGAGAAACTAGAGCAGGTGTACGAAGAGCTCCTGGAAAAGTTCCCCGGCTATTTAGGCGCGCACATCGCCTATCTAAACGCCTTGGACCCCCCCACGGACCCTAAGAAGTGAGTTTGATCCTTGGAAAATTGTTGAGTTTTTATAGTAAGATAATACCACAGATAGTCAAGTTTCTCGGGTATTTTAGAGCTCACATCGCTCACCTACACGCCTTGGACCCCCCTACGGACCCTACGAAGTGAGTTGGGACCCTCGTAAAGTTCTTATTTACGTGACTTTTAACAGTATAATTATATTGCATGCAAGTGAGTGAAGTTACTGCCTGCGCGTCACCCGTCCCTTTCTTATTTATCTTATCTCACTCTAATAAAAATATTCTTCCCTTCCGCAGAGAAAGAGTTTCGCAAATATGGAGTATGTTCACCTTATTCAGGCCACATCTCTTTATCAGTTTTGTAGAAAGACTTGAAAAAACGGGGGTAGTGAAACTTTTGCGAGTCGAACCGAGTCAGAAATAGAATGCAAACATTTAAACATTTAAACTATTGTAATACAGCCATCTTTGTTTTCTTTTATCAGGCTACCTCATGCAAATGAAGTCCCAGATGTGACGACGGCGTGGTGTGAAAAAATTATTGCTATTGCAGATAAGGTACGTATAATCTGAAACTAAAGTAAACTTATAATCTATTTTTAAATATTGTCCATAATAAGGACAATATTTAAAAATAAAATATATAAACATTCACAAATCAGAGAATAATAAACACGTTTTGTCCACTTCACAACTGCCTGGCAACTAAATGAATTCACATTTTAGTTCATCGATTGTTCGATAGAGTTCGCACTGTAATAACAGTGCGGTTGCTAGGTGATACGTGACTTATAGCTGTCGCGTTGTTGTTGCAAAGATACGGAAACTCAAACGTCACACGAAAATCAGTAAAAACCTCGAGACGAGTGAATCAAAAATAGAGCTCCAGAGCTACATTTTACGTTAGCGTTGACTGCAACGTCAAGATTGCCAAACTCGTTATAAGCCTACAGACAGATTCCATTCAACGTTTGTACCATGAGAATGTGTGTTTAATTAAAATAATATTTGTTACAGGTTATAAAATCGATAGATCAAGAAAAATTATTAGCATATTTAGGAATGAAAAATGATAGCAGAGGTGACGCCAACAAAATTAAACAGTAAGTCAACTTATATTCTTGTCTCAAATCACTTGTTTTTTTGTTTGTCGTTTGAATTTGTATAATCGAGAATTGAACATAGTTTGGTGGAATGATTTTCATTTATTATTTTGACTTTATATTGTAAACAAAGAACGTTCTAAAACAATTTGCGTTCACGGTATTTTTAATGTCGTAACTAGACCATACATATTTAATAAATATTTGTATGGTAGATTGCCGAAACATGTTTGAAAGAGAATAGTTTCAGAACATAATCGATTAGTTTTCCTTAGAACTAGCAAAGTTATGCTACGTTCACACTGAGACATGTCGGATCCGATTTTTCGGGATCCGTTTTAGTTACAACATTTCGTCGTCTGTGTGTGCTGGGTTACTTGATGCTCATATACATCCTCTTTGTTTATATTTGTGGCTTATGAAACAGGTATACTTTTTTTGTTTAAGTTGTGGATAACGGTGTTGGTTGTCCAGTTATTATACCTCATTATTTCTCATTTAATTATGTAACACACATTGGTCAATTGTTTGTTGTAAAAAAAAACAAACATAATTTATATGAATAAGTTCACACGTGCATCCCATTTTAAGATGCGACAATTCATATAAAGTAAAATCGGTTCCGACATGTCTACGTGTGAACGAGAAGAAATTTCTACGTTTTTTTGTTTTCCTTTACTAAACTAAAGTATTGATGTTAAAGTAAATAGATATTCTTTATGTACAAATTATTTACAAAAGATAATTGTCCCAAATAGGGAACAAGAGAAGCAACGCGGCTACCTAATAGAGGCATTATGCCGTAAAGGCACCGCTGTGTGCCGCCTCGCCGCGCTGGGCTCGCCGGGCGCCGCCGACTCGCTCGCCGCCGCCACCGCCGACCTGCTCAAGTTCACCGACCTCGCCGACGGGAAGGTGTGTACACACTAGGGATGTACACCTCTGATCTATGGGATCAATTTGTCTAGGGAACAAGAGAAGCAACGCGGCTACGATGCCGCCGACCGATACACCGCCGACCTGCTCAAGTTCACCGACCTCGCCGACGGGAAGGTGTGTACACACTAGGGATGTACACCTCTGATCTATGGGATCAATTTGTCTAGGGAACAAGAGAAGCAACGCGGCTACGATGCCGCCGACCGATACACCGCCGACCTGCTCAAGTTCACCGACCTCGCCGACGGGAAGGTGTGTACACACTAGGGATGTACACCTCTGATCTATGGGATCAATTTGTCTAGGGAACAAGAGAAGCAACGCGGCTACGATGCCGCCGACCGATACACCGCCGACCTGCTCAAGTTCACCGACCTCGCCGACGGGAAGGTGTGTACACACTAGGGATGTACACCTCTGATCTATGGGATCAATTTGTCTAGGGAACAAGAGAAGCAACGCGGCTACGATGCCGCCGACCGATACACCGCCGACCTGCTCAAGTTCACCGACCTCGCCGACGGGAAGGTTTGTACACACTAGGGATGTACACCTCTGATCTATGGGATCAATTTGTCTAGGGAACAAGAGAAGCAACGCGGCTACGATGCCGCCGACCGATACACCGCCGACCTGCTCAAGTTCACCGACCTCGCCGACGGGAAGGTGTGTACACACTAGGGATGTACACCTCTGATCTATGGGATCAATTTGTCTAGGGAACAAGAGAAGCAACGCGGCTACGATGCCGCCGACCGATACACCGCCGACCTGCTCAAGTTCACCGACCTCGCCGACGGGAAGGTGTGTACACACTAGGGATGTACACCTCTGATCTATGGGATCAATTTGTCTAGGGAACAAGAGAAGCAACGCGGCTACGATGCCGCCGACCGATACACCGCCGACCTGCTCAAGTTCACCGACCTCGCCGACGGGAAGGTGTGTACACACTAGGGATGTACACCTCTGATCTATGGGATCAATTTGTCTAGGGAACAAGAGAAGCAACGCGGCTACGATGCCGCCGACCGATACACCGCCGACCTGCTCAAGTTCACCGACCTCGCCGACGGGAAGGTGTGTACACACTAGGGATGTACACCTCTGATCTATGGGATCAATTTGTCTAGGGAACAAGAGAAGCAACGCGGCTACGATGCCGCCGACCGATACACCGCCGACCTGCTCAAGTTCACCGACCTCGCCGACGGGAAGGTGTGTACACACTAGGGATGTACACCTCTGATCTATGGGATCAATTTGTCTAGGGAACAAGAGAAGCAACGCGGCTACGATGCCGCCGA
Source organism: Chrysoteuchia culmella (assembly GCA_910589605.1). NCBI lineage: Eukaryota > Metazoa > Arthropoda > Insecta > Lepidoptera > Crambidae > Chrysoteuchia > Chrysoteuchia culmella. The sequence goes on along the minus strand of OU342644.1, from coordinate 3,218,816 downwards.
CCGATACACCGCCGACCTGCTCAAGTTCACCGACCTCGCCGACGGGAAGGTGTGTACACACTAGGGATGTACACCTCTGATCTATGGGATCAATTTGTCTAGGGAACAAGAGAAGCAACGCGGCTACGATGCCGCCGACCGATACACCGCCGACCTGCTCAAGTTCACCGACCTCGCCGACGGGAAGGTGTGTACACACTAGGGATGTACACCTCTGATCTATGGGATCAATTTGTCTAGGGAACAAGAGAAGCAACGCGGCTACGATGCCGCCGACCGATACACCGCCGACCTGCTCAAGTTCACCGACCTCGCCGACGGGAAGGTGTGTACACACTAGGGATGTACACCTCTGATCTATGGGATCAATTTGTCTAGGGAACAAGAGAAGCAACGCGGCTACGATGCCGCCGACCGATACACCGCCGACCTGCTCAAGTTCACCGACCTCGCCGACGGGAAGGTGTGTAGACACTAGAGACTGTAGTCTAAACATAATAAACAGTCGTCCGATATGGAGCACGAGCTCACACACACACGCGACGCTCGTTATCATTACACGGATCTCGCTGGTTCTGTTCTTCACTGTAGTCCGAGCCTAAAACAGTAGCGATCTGTGTGTGTCATCTTGGCCGTTTGTAGGCGGAGCAAAGACTGATTGGGCTGTGGTATAAACCTCTGATCTATGGGATCGTGGTAGCAACCGCCACTTGACCTTAAGGAAAGTCCCTAGTTGGACTAGGGTCCTATCATTGATTTATTTATTTATCAATTTACATGCAGGCTTACAGAGCTAAAGCTTCCAAAACACCAGCAAGTTATACAATAAAAATAAAAAAAAAATACAAAAAAAGTCAAATCAAACAGAATCACAATAATTAACAATTAATAATAGGAAAGGAAAAGAATAAAAATATAAATTCAATTAAGGAAATGTCATCATATTAACAATGTCAGCTTATACTTAGAACGATGGTCAATTAAATTACAAATAATAAAAAAATAAAAAGTCATACAAAATTGCAAAAGAAATGTGAAATAAATAAAATCATAAATTCAAATAAGTGTCATTACAACAATGTCAGCCTATGAATAAAATTGATGGAGGTGACAGGGCATAAAACTAGGACGGCATAGGACTAAACCACAATGCCAATAAGCACGCTTAGCACTTGCCCCTTCTTACGCGCATGTTGGCGTTTGTCTGCGATATACCATTAGAACTGTCCCGCGGGGCTATTACCAAAAATTTTAGCAATTATCGCGCAGATATTGCGCGATCGCTGCGGAACGTCAAAATAAAAATGATATTACGTATGTGATTGCTGGCTAATCGCTCGCTGATCGTTCGTATAGCGGCGTCTCACTCTCTCGCGCTTCTACCTAGGTGCGAGAGTGAAACGCCGCGTGTTACTGTGACGCTAGCGCCAAAAACAATTTGGTAGCAATAACAGGAACTAAATGAATGCTCATTGTAGTTCATCGTTTGTTCGGTAGAGGCCGCACTGTTGATACATGACGTAAAGCAATTATCGCACAATTTCTGCTGTCCCGTTGCTGTTGCAAAGATAAATAGCCCCGTCGCTCTACCTCTAGTCAAGACCCTACTGAGGGCGCTATTATTAAGGTTTTAAGTAACTGATTTACGAGTAACTCACCTTATTAATAATATTGCTATAGAATGGTAAACACTAAGTTACAAAAGAAATTCTATTAAAATAAAATAACTAACGGCATTAACCATAATCTTTATCAACAGGTGATCCACTTCGGCATATGGCACAGCTTCACTCTAAAACAATGGGGGCGCGCCGTCAAGTTGATCCAGAAACTCCAAGAAGAACGACCTTCGAAAGAGGCCGAGGAGCGTCTAGTAGAAGCCTACACCCAGCTACAGTGGCGCCACCTGGCTCGTACCACATCTGCAGCCATACCTACCAAGTACCCGCAATCGTACCGCCCCTTCTGAGGACCGAACACAGACGTACGCACAAAGAAACATTTACCCTACTTCCCCTTGTTTTACTGTTAGTGACTTTTATCGTACTGAATGTTATTGAAATGGATTTTTTACGCTTGCATGAGATGATATAGAAATACGTATTGCTTTTACTCCTTGCTTTACAATCAGTTAATTATCGTTACTCGTATTAACATCGCTTAATATTAAAATGTTCTAATGGTAATCCTTTGCTTACTATGCACATCTTTATTTATCAGTTTAAATTATGTTGGTCTTAGTGACAATTTTATTTATTAACCGTTACTAAACTTAAGTACAACACACATAGTTGCAAAAGGAACTGGACATGTATTAAAAAATGCATCTATAGTTCATAAAAGTACTTTTGAAAAGAGGGAAAGTGCTTGAAATTGATCTTGTTCATTTTATGAAGAAGTGAAATGATAAAAAACACTGCTCAAATACGCAGTTATACTTCATAGAAGAATTTCGCCTTGCTATATTGCTGTTTGCACTAGTAATACATAGCTTTATTAAAATTACAATGCCATTTTAAGAAAATATTATGTACCGATATCATAGCCATCATAAAGTTTCCATGCAAATGTAAAGAAACAAAAAGCTTTCAAATATACCTAGTATTAGTTTAGATGTTGAAATGTGCTCAATATCCATAGTACGAATTTGTGTATACTGTGAACGATGCAGTTTAGGTATTGTCCGTATTGGTGTGAGTCAAAATTCTTTTACGAAGATAACATCACACACAGAACTCGAGAAGAAGCAGAATGTTTAGAGGCATGTTACTAAAAAAGTGGCTCCTCGTAAATCATGACAACAAGAAAAAATTCAAACTCCTATAAAAGGCGCCTTCAAAATAGACGTATAAAGAAGCGCTACAGTGGTGTAAGCGAGGCCGCACACCAGAATCAGTATTTTTTCCCTACAAACTGGTAAAATAGTCATATTTCTTAGTCAGTTGTTTCTTCAAAAGATTCAGTTTTAAGCCCGTTTTGCGTATTGCCATGCCACTCCCCGCGTCTGTGTAGTATAGTCGCATCATACTTGATATGATGTTTGCTCAGTAGCCGTGGACCCCGCACTGCCGTATGTGTCACGAATTAATACACCGATTCCGAAAAATATTACCAAATGTGAGTACTCAATAGCGTATTATCTATAACTTGATACTGTATTGCATGTCATCTATTACATAAAAAATTAAATTACTTCGAGTTACCACTGTTTGGCTTATTTTTTTACGCCTATCTTGGGGCTGGCGATGTATTAACTAAAAGTGGTTTTAGAAAGTAGCTTGTAAATCCTTAAATATTAGTTCCAAAGACTTAATTTTGACTTTATTAGGAAGTCAAATAAAGTAGAAGAATGAGCCTTTCTAACGATATAACAGTCAAGCCATAAGTAATTGACAGTCAGCCGGAGCTATGATTTTTTAAATGTTTGAAACGCTATATCTCAAAACTACGTTTTTAGAGTTAGGACTATGTTGATTTTCATGTGCCGTTTGTTACGCGCGTCATTTATCGGCTCCGTATATTTTTATGCAAGCCCGCACACCGAGGAAACATTTGTTGCGATGTGCACTTTGTTGAGAGTGTTGCAGAGCCACATGAAGCCAAGAACGAACAAGTCCGTTCTTTGCGGCGCAACATTAGTAAAAAATAGAGAAAACGTTGAATATTCCGTTGTATTTAAAGCAGAGGTAGATAAACCCTATTTTATTCATGCCCTATTTACCATGGAGTCACTGAATATAGCAACCGACAAAAACCGAAATTATAATGGATTAAGATTGGTAAACATTTTTGAAATCGTCAATTATTGGGGTATCTTGATTAAACAAGTGAACCAAATGACGACTTTATTTCCTCATTAATTGCCGATGATGTCGATATTTTCGCGTCACAACTGTGAGTCTGGAGTGCGCATACCACGAGACGCTCGAAGCGAGATACTAAAGGGCGCTGATAAGTAAACAAGTAGTGTTAGAGCTTATTTAAAAAAAAATAGTTAAATCTTATAAAATCACCTAATTCGCCAGTGAATTTTAAAGTCGCCGCGCCTCTACTAGTTTTCATACAATATCTAGTCTGTTACAATGGCGCCACTGCAACGCCACTTCATGCATCTAATTTGAAGGCACCAAAAGGAATGCTATTTCTTTTGGCGCAATAATTCTTCCTACCTCGTTATTGTGTTCTGTGTTTGGGATTTTAACTCAACTAGCAGTACAGTTTATTGCAAACTAGAATTTCCCTGTAGTCTGCATTGTCGAAGTAATTGGCAAAGTTTTCTTTCAATTTATTTATTTTCGGTTCTTTACTTACTTATTTCTCGTGAAAAGTATCAAGAGTAACTTCGTCACTTATTATTTTTTGATATCTCCAATGTCCTGATTACAATTTTTAAAGCATTTGGCATTGTTAAGATTGACCACTGTCCTATATACTCTTCTTACTTTATCAAGATTTACTCGCACATCACTCGAGTTTTTTTCATCTACGACTGCAGAATGTATGTGAATACAACTGAAAACAGACTTTATTAACACCTTACTAGCAAATATTTTCGTTGTCTATGAGATTAAAGTAAAATATAAGCGTGTCCAGTGTGTACGTCTTTTTAAAATTTTGACTATGTGTGTGTTTATAGATACAATAACGCTTAGCGGAATGTTACGAATTAAAACCGTTTACATTTATTTATCATGTACGTTACGACGGCATTAATTACTTGCAATGCAAAATATTCAATATATAAAAAGACGTAGAGTTCAATATATGATGAACAATATACAATTCCGGAAGTTCCACGTCGACCACCTTTAGGGGGGCGTCCATTAATTACGTAAAGTATTTTGGGCATTTTTGGACCCCCCTCTCCCCTCCCTCTAATCTCACGTGAGATTATTCAATATGTAGTTATGTAGTTGGTTAGTATATGAAGTTGGTATAGGCTTACAACACCCACTGATAGCCGATAGTGAGATTTTCCGGGGCAAGTGGGCCACCGCGAACTTCCGTTCTTACTTGTACGTATGTCTTTACAAGGATATTTTATACGAATGAATCAACTTAATGAATCAACTTAATGTGATAGCATGATTAAAAAAAAGTGTAAAGGTCGCTGCATACGTAACGTGTTTTATTCCGGACGGGACGTAAAATGTCGTTTCATAGAAAATGTCACGTTCTCGTCTCGTCCGTGCATCCATGATTATGGAACTATATTTCCAAAGCTCCACGTCCCGTCCCATCCGGGATAAAACACGTTACGTATGCAGCGACTTTAAGACTTCTGTTCTCAAACTCATCTAGTTCTTTTCGACAAAAAGTTAACATAATTAGAATGTTTAACATATTTGAAAAGAACCAGTTGTGACTCAATGCACTTTTTTGTTATTTAATATTTTGGTAACACGCACGCCACATGAGACACAGAAATATAATAAGATGTCGCTACTATTTTATTTTAGTAAACAATGAATTATGTCTGTCATAAAGAAAAAAAAAATTTTTCACATCTATATTATTTTACAAAAATAATGCATTGATAAGCGTCTACACACATATTTGTTTTTATTAAGTAACAGGGTGCTCTATTTGTTGTGCTCTACAAATATTGTCTTAGTATAATTACTCGAGAATGGTATCATTGTAAGTTCAATTTAATCTTAGGATTGAAACAATGGTTTGAATCTGGCGTGTTTACTCAAGCTGGACAATCAATGATATCCTTCCGAGACAAAGAGACCTACGGACACTGATATTCAAATCCAATCTAGTTCAAATGACAGGCCATTATCGAATCCGTTACTTATTACATTTCTGAGTAAAAAAAAATGCTTGGTGTAGATGATACCATTCTCAACGCCGATTATTTTTAGTTTTATTATAATAGTTTCTAATCAACATTGATTAACAACTAATAAGTGGCCAAGTCATACAAATGTGTTAAGTCACAAAATCAAATGAGTTCTGGTGAACATAAAAAATGTATTTATTAACAAACGATTTGGATTTAGAGATAAATCATTAAATACCGTACCTACGGTAAATACGGCTGTAGCGTTTGTCACTCAACTGTATATTTTTTTTATATATATTATCTTTAGATTTAGTTGGCAAATTGAAACTATGGTGACCTCACTAGCGTAATTGACTTAGAACTGAACGGAACATACAAATAGCGTAAATACAGTAATAGTTTTTTACCAGTAGTATAGCCAATATGTATTATTAGGTACAGGTTTCTTGGTAATTCTCGTGACAGAAAGTGTGAAAATAGTAGTTTCAAGTCGAACCGAAACTGCCATTAAACATTTTACATCTGCTTGAAATGATATACTCAGTTTTGTTTTTTTATTTCATTATTGTTTGTAGTGTATGTTAGAACTGTCATGAGTATTAACAGTCACCTGTATATAAACAAAATGTCACATTTTTGGTTGCATGTCCTAAAATATATCACCGAGTTTGTTAAAATCAATGAAATTAAATCAAAATTTGCTAGTGCTATTTTAGGATGCGCAACTACGTTTTATGCCGTATAACTGAAAAGATAAATTAGTAAGCAATATAAAAATTAATAGCAAATGAACTGCAGATGTGCCTAATGTAACAAAACAAAAGCCTGCTTTAATAAGCACTATATTTATAAAGTATTAGAGATCATTTTATAGCAGTATAGAATGAGTAAAATATGTTAAAAATAGTATCTTATATCATTAAATAACACCAAAAGCGTAATGTACAAGCACTTTATACAATATAGACATGTCATGTTAATCAATTTTATACAGTATGTGTATTGGAGTAGATTGTTAATTTGACTCATCAGGGATATTGATTTTAAACGCGCTCACACATGTCATTTAATACTTAGGACGCATGTTGACGAGCACGTTTTGTACTCGGCACGCGCTGTAATCGTATTCGTCTACACGCGCCCTTAGGATGCTTTTGAGTACAAGCCAGTTTAATTTGTAAGGCGCAAAGTGAAATTACGACCACAGATCTATATCGAGATAGACGGTAAAAGTGTACCTTCCTTGCGTGTCAAAAGTTTTAACAATAACGTGCTATTTTTTGTCATAATCGTCTCTCAGTGGTGTTTCAATAGTAGTGTTTATTTACACTGTTGTAACAAGAACTGTGTAAAACAGCACTACCATTGAAACACCACTGGAATACCATTGTGACTGCATTAGCAGAATTGGGACCCAGTCAGTCCGCTTGAGACCATTGTCATGAAAACATGCGTCACTCAGAAACGAAAATGGTTAATTGGGCATTGCTTTCTTGCTAGAGCTCGTCAATATCATTTCCACATCACTAAATCTCGCTCGTGAAGTCATCGTAGGTACGAAACATTCGATACGCTAGGTTGTCATACAGTTTGAAACGCTTGTTCCGTCTATCCCGATATAGGTCTGTGATTACGTATAGTCGAAATGGTATCTTTCTACCCATCGTTATTAAAACTTATTCATCATTGATTAATAAATTCATCGAGTTCGACTATCAAGTTAATATTTATGTACAGTCAACAGCAGCTACAGCTTTACACTTTGACCTTGAGAGCGCCCTTACGTCGCTCGTAATAGCGGCGGTTTTCGCAGTGCAAATGTAAAGCCGTACGTGCTGTTGACCGTACATATTAAATCTATTATTTAGTCTTTTTATCGTTATTCAAATTTTTAATCTGGCTCCAATGAAAACCAATCACATTTTTTTGTGTATATCTCACACACACAGCTTCCTCATAAGACAGAGGAATTCTAAGAATACCATATTTTAAAACATATTAACAGCAATCAAACGTGTTGGTTATATTTTAGGACAAATTCGTTACTATAAGTTGTTTTTTGTGTGTTAGCTGGAGAAACGTGTCCGCAGCTGGCACATGCCGTTAAGGCAAACTAGTGAGGTTAGTGTTTTAGACTATAGTCAGAAATTTAGAGCACAATTGGAGCAATGAGAACCAAAAAACTAACCGTCACTCTCAAATACTGTTGAAACTACGATCATATAAGTGAGTGCGAGCTGGTGATTATACCTCAAAATTTATAGCAACGAAGTTGTGGTTGCTCCTAAAATATTACTGACACGTTTGATTGCTGACATGCTTAGAATTTCTCTATGTCTTATGAGGAAGCTGTATATACACACATATATTTTTTTCACTTAGTTTATTTCTTGACAAAATTGGCGTGCTTGAGGGCCCTAAGATACAATTAGATGCCGTTTACATGATCAAAGTGACAAGTTACAGTATTTATTGGGTACAGGCCGCGCCAAACTTTATTGCGAGTCCGAAGTTGGTCGCAAGACGCGTCGCAGTAGCGAATTTTGGGTGTCAGCGGGAAGCAGCGGCACGTAATGCTGCGCAAGTAAGCACTCGCAGCTAACTTCGGACTCGCAATAAAGTTTGGCGCGGACTATAACAGACTGCAGTCGGCCAAATGTAGCGTAGCACCACGCAATCAGTTTGTTTTACTCAAATGACTATGGTAGTGCTTCGTGATTATGAATTATAAATATTTTGTTAAGTGAATTGTTGGTAAGGATGGAGAAATAAATATAAATTAATGCACACCTTTGTTTTATTGATTCTGTTTTAGGAATTGTTTGTAATGAAAATATATCTGAAAGAATTAACATTTTTAATCTGGTGCCAAGATAAAGTTTAATTATTTGTGTTAACGGATATCAAAACTAACGGAGGAGATACTAATAGATAATAACAGAATAGATGATAATACCTAGACAAAATGAATCTCGAAAGTTCAACCAGATGAATGTCCCGGCTGCAGATTAAATCCACGATCGTGGTGTAGTATAGGATCACTACTCACTACGCCATCACCCTTGCAATGTTAGATGGTTTCTTCATGTTTATTCATATATTTCGACTAATCGTATACAAAAAGCTGCTGTATTTGAGCACAGCAGAACTAGGGGGCGATTCTCGCGCCTCCGACATCTCGAATTCGACATTTCGAGCCTAAAGGTTGGTAGAGGGTTTGTTTCAAGTTTTCCTTGTCTCGCACAGGTGTTCAATGCGTTGATCCTCTTAGTCGACTCTTTCGACTTAGACCGTCACCACACGGCAGTGTCACTTATTATTACAAGTAAATTAACCTGTAGCTTATATGCACTTATAATCGAGTTGCATGCAATTAGCAATGTGACGTCATACTTGCATACAAGACTTGCCTAATGGAATCGTGCCTTTAGTGTTAAGCCTCATTTACATGATACCATTTGCTTGCTATAATTGAATGCAATTAATTAAGCGCAATAATTGACTTTCAAGAATAGTAAGCAAGTGTTTATACGCAAAAATGGAAGTTTGACAAGAAAAAATTGCAAACGACTTTTGTTTACACCAATGCAATTTTATTTAGGATATTATTGCTTTCAAGTTTTGACATGTCTAAACACAGACTTGTATGATCCTGTACCATTTATTGGCGAGTTGCTTATAGTATTGCAAGTATCTGCGCTCGCAAATTTTTCATTCAATTGTTGTACATACGTTTCAAGAAGAGTGTGTTGTTTACTGAAAAAAATATAAGTAAAGTTTTGAAATTCAGTTGTGCCGATTTAAAAAAATTTATTGAGATTTACCGAAATCATGAGTGTTTATGGGACACTGGAAATGAAACTACAAAAATCGTGATGCGCGTAACGCTGCTCTAGTAGCATTTGCACAAGACCCTTTGACCCAACACCTTTGCTTACGATCGACGCCGATATTTTTTCAATATTTTTTGCCTCAGAAGAGCAGCAACGATTAACACGCCTCCCCTCACTGCACTCATGTTTGCAAATGAAGACAATCCTTGAATGCTAGAATTGCTTATGAAATTATTGTATGCGTAGTTTACACCAAGACGAGTTTTGAATATCAACTTGTTCAATTGATCAAGAATGTTACGTGTTGTTTAGACCATGCAAGTTGCTTCAATTTAATTGTATGCAATAGGCAAGAAACTTGTATCATGTAAATGAGGCTTTATACAGTAATTGTTACACTTTTATAAGTAAGGTGTATAAAATCCGACTTAACGCTTATTTACTTTGTTTAACTGTTTTTCACTAGACTAAACTGATTCCTTAGTAGATTTAGAGGTGTCTAAGCAGTCATTAATTGTCTCCAATCGGTTTACGAGTTAATGGATCGTTCGATCGCGATTACACAATTCGATAGCTTCACGGATCATTAGCTTGTAATAAAAGGTCGTCTTTTTTCTCCCACAATGTAACAAGGAAAAATATACTGATAACTATCTACCAGTGGCGCAGGGGGAATATTTTCTAATGGGAAGCAGGAATATAAAGAAGTTGTAAACCAAAGATTCAGGGGCCGTACCGCGCAAATGGCGTCCGCATCGAAATCTGCTGACAGATGGATGTGACACATTGCTGCTTCTTTTTGACACAAATTAAAACTTACCAAAGACTAAGAGCAATGTGTCACATCCATCTGTCAAAAGAAGCCGATTACGATGCCGACGTCACTTGCACGGTACGGCCCCAGTTTCAGTTACACTCACGTTCGCAGTCTGTAATATGTAAGTAGGAAAATTTTGAATAATATTTTTTTAAAGAAATAGCTCTTCTAACCTGTGTGTACTCGTACCTAGTAGGAACATTTGTCGTGTCTTTATTAATCCTACTAATATTATAAATACGAATGTATGTCAGTTTGTTTGTTCGTTACTCTTTCAAGCTAAAACTACTGAACCGATTTGGATGAAATTTGAAGATAGCGGCTCTTTCTATCCCGATATTCGGTAAACTAGACTTTTTATCACGGGAACGGGAACCGCGCAGGTGAATCCGCGGGCGGCCGCTAGTATCGTTGTCATTTATAAAAATACATAACTACCTATTTCCGTAAGGTAAAGAAAATGGGGTAGGTATCTTAAAAAAATCAATCCAATTACACTAACGACCGGTTTCAGTATTCTATCCCTACCAAAAGATATGCCTATCTACTTACGTTACGTTACTTAGCAACCGCTGTTAATTTGGATCATTTTGGGCTCTAGCAAGCCTAACTCTTACTGTGGTTATTGAAACCGACGCTAAGTCAATATTTGTTTTTAAAGATTATTGATTTAAGTTACAAAACCGCAATGAATGTCAAAACCAATCAATGAAACTTGGCCCCGGACGCCTCCTCGTACCCTTTAGACCAGGGATGCACAGACTTATTAAGACTAGGGGCCACTCGGGCAAATCATGAACTGATGGCGGGCCGCCAGAAGTATAGGTAAATTAAAGACAATAAAGAATTCAATATTTTTAGAATGTACGAGAGTATTCTTTTTGCTGTCGGCGGGCCACCAGTATTCCACCGGCGGGCCGCGGTCTGTGCATCCCTGCTTTAGACACACAAACACGTTGTTGCACGCGTTTCGATGCGTGTGAAAATAAAAATAAATGTAGTTTCCCAGCAATTATTTTTACGTATCCTTATTTAGTTTAATGTACACTACGCATATATTATTACAGCTTCGGTATGGGTCTTTTAACACCCTGTAGTTACTCATAAGGTTACACTTTACACGTACCTAACTAAAGTTTAGAATGCTTAAATAGCGTTTACCCAAGATCGGACTGCGAAACCGGAAATTTGTAGTTTCAGATAGAGCACAGTCTAAAAATACAGGGTGTTAAAAATCCCATATCGAAGCCGTAATATATGCGTAGTGCACATCTAACTTGATAAAAATATGTAAAAATGTTTGCTGAGAAACGACTTTTATTTAAAAAAGGGTGTTATTTTTACACGCAATGAAACACGTGCTACAACGTAGCGTGTGTCTAGGGGTTCGAGTAGGCGGCCAGGGCCCAGTTTTATTGATTGGTCTTGATAATTATATGGGCTAAGGTACTAAACCTTTAAACGATAATCTTAAAAAAAGTCTTTGATTCTCAATAATTCCTTAACTATCAGGTTTCCAAATTTGGCCCCATACAAGGAAATGATAGTAACGATGGGAAGAATGCGTGGTTTTCGTTTACGTTATGGGTCTTTTAATACCCTGTATATAGGTATACTGTGGTTGTAGGGCCCTTAGGGGTTACGACGTAATGAGAGACATAACGGCGATCATTTCACCCCCGAGAGACAAGGACGGAAAACTCATGCGTGTAAGGCTGGGAATACGCGTCAGATTTTTCTCCCCGGTAGTCGGATCCGATAGTCTGGGGGCTAATTGTCTAATTTAAAATCTATCGCAATCCCTTTCAATTCGTCATTTGAAAGATATTCAGGCCGTCACTATTTGACTTTTTAAAAGGGATTGTGATCGGGACGCGTTTTAAAAGGTATGGAATAAACGAAATTGAACTGTCTAAGCAATATGACAGACGAAAATATCACAATCACAACACCTCTGAAAGGGATTGTGATAGATTTTAAATTAGACAATAAAATTAGGGGGCAGATCAGATAATCGGAAGGCGCTCGATCTATACATTTGTTTGAATATTCAATACACATCCGATCCTATAGTCGGATCGGACGTCCGAGTCGGAAACAACGCTACGCGTTTACGATTTTATTGTCGGATCCAATTGTCTGAAGGCGTTGTATGCATACTTCTGTACAGAGACGAAATAGACTTCCCGTCAGGGCGACATGAGACTAGTTGCTTTTTTCTAGTATATTTTCTTGTTTAATATTTATCACATAAAAATAGCATTGTAAAATGCAAAATTAAAAAGTTATAAGACGAAATAGACGTCGCGATTCTTTTCCGATTTGCCAGTTGACTCTAGCGCATATTATTTTACTATTTGGAGTTTAGAAAAAGTCTGACGCAAAATTCGGACGTGTATCGAGTGAATCCGATCAGACAAGATCAGACAAGCAAATCGGACGTCTATTGCCAGCCTAAAGGACAAATTGGTTTTTTCTTTTTTATGAACAGAATATATTGTATTTGAAAACAATAAACAACCGCGCATTGTTTGGGTGAATACGTTCGGGAATTTATAACCTTCACACCATAAATTGTGGACGTTCTACCCGATATAATGTGTATGCGTTCGCAATTTTATGAAGTACCGTAACGTTTCGTGTTCGAGGTGATCGTGAAAAAAATGTGGTCAGCCATGATTATTTTGTTTATTTTTCAGTTAATATGTTAATATGTTAACCGCCTCTGTGGTATAGTGGCACAACACCGGTATCAGACCCAGCACCTCTTGGTTCTGGGTTCAATCCACAGGGGGGGTAGGGAGGGACCTATGTATTGTATTCGGTTAGTATGGTATTCCATAATCTGACACCTTAACAACAATGTTTTCAGCAATATTGTGTTCTGAACCCAATTGTGTTTTCTAACAAATAATAAATAAATATTTCTTACACTCGCACCAATATTAACTTAGCCCCAAAGTAAGCACTATAAGGCTTGTGTTTTGGGAAAGTAGGGCAACGAAAATAAATATGTACAATAATTATACATAATGTAAGTATTTCTGTGTAGAAATATATATATATACCTATATAAACGTCCATGACTCGGGTACAAATTCTCGTATTCGTCTTACCCCTCCCGGGATTCGAACCTGGTACATCAGAGTAGGCGGCACCTTGAAACTGGTGTACGTACCACTCTACCACGGAGATCGTCAAAACAAAACACACAAAATAAGTGGTAGGAAATGCCATAGTATCAAAACAAAGAAATAAGGAGCAATAAACCCGAACCATCGTCCAAAACGAAGACAACTCGACTTTTTACCAAACTAAACTAATTAGTAAACGAAACCTATCCATCACCAAAGAAATCATTATTTTATTACGGCGAGACTGTAAGTAAAGTCAGCAATTAAATAGGTACTAGCTTCCGCCGGCAGTTTCCGCCGCGTGGTTCCCGTTCCCGTGGGAATCGCGGTAAAAAGTAGCCTATGTTACTCAATATGTTACTATGTTTTTCAAGTATCTCTTATGCCAAAAATCAAGTCGATTGGTTGATTAGATAGATCGTCGTAAACGAAGGACAAACAAAATACGGATAGCAACTTTTACGGATATCAAACGGGCTATATTTCACTAACTAAGTTGTAATCGTCCGTATTTTAGGAGTCATCCCGTGACCACGGCAGCTGGAAAGGTGCCGAAACGTCAGGAAAATCAAAAAACCCCTAAAAATAAAAAAATACGGACAATTACAACTTACTTGGTGAAATATAGCGCGTTTGATATCCGTAAAAGGTGTTTTATTTCAATAAACACTGTGCGCCAAAACATAAGATGTACGTAAATACGTATAGTATAGTGACGTCGTCCGTGGTAGTGGTACGTACACCGGTTTCAAGGTGTCGCTTACTCTGAGGTCCCGGGTTCGAATCCCGGTAGGGGCAAATGTTTGTATGATGAATTCGACCATTTGTACCTGAGTCATGGATGTTTATGTATATTTCTACACATAAATACTCATATATGTACAACTACTTATATGTATTTATATCCGTTACCCTAGTATCCCATAACACAAGCCTTACAGTGCTTACTTTGGGGCTAGGCTAATTGGTGTGAGTGTTAGAAATATTTATATTTATATTAAATACACTTTCGAATTAGGATGAATATTTCAAGGTGGGCGGATAATAGTGTCTGAGTGTATTTCTCTGCACTTCAATTTTATCTTAGCTATTACGATACGTTTACGGGATATCGACGAAACTCATATCAGACTCAGCAGCAGTCGATACAGAGACAGCCACATTAGAATGTAGCGATTGTGTCTACGCTGCGATTTTGCTCAGGCGGTCTCAATGCAGCTTGAGCTTACGGGGCAGACGCTAAGCAAATGATGATAGCTTGTATATGTGCAAGACTTGATTCAAAAAGACACAGGTTTCATTGGCTTCTCTTTCATTTTATAACAAAAAAAACGTTTATTTTTTTATTTACAACGTGGATAAGTTTATAGCCTTCATCGAACTTAGTGCTACGTAATGTTAAGGCTAATTGTAATGGTGATTCGCTGTTTTTTCCGCAACAAGTCCTAACAACAACCAAACCGAATACGTACAATATTTACTACCACTGGGAATCAAACTCGGGAGCTGTACCTATCTGATGCCGGTGGGTGTTACCACTAAACCACAGAATAAAAGAAAACAAAATTCAATATCATTTATTCAGTCTAGGCTGTTACAAGCACTTATGAACGTCAAAGAAGCTATGCCATCGGTTCACAAACCCTACGGCGGGCGACCTTGAACGAGAAGAACCGGCAAGAAACTCGTCAAGGGCTATTGCTACAGAGTCGTCAAATTGAAAAGTAAGATCAATTTTCATCACAAAAAAAAAACTAAAATAAAAGTACATTTTATGGTTATCCTAACCGTAAACAATGTTCAACTCGCAAGGAAGGACTTACATTATAACATTTCTCGCATTACAAGGTTACTGTACTGCAATCAACAGAACAATCTGCAGAGACGATTTAAACTGCTACTAAACAAATATTTTACTACTAAGTAACACAGTTTTAAGATAATCAAAATGCTTTTTCACGTAAATCCCCAGCCTGAACGACATTTTAACATTCCAGAGTAACCTTAAGATTTGGCTACCTGTAAGGGTTACGAAATGTTTGCATCAACGGGTGTTCCTGTGAATTAATAAATAAGTCCGACCGCGGGCAGGGTGTGTAATAGACTTTTGGCCTCTTCTGGGCCTAAAATAGTCGACACGTAACATTCGTTTGTGGGACCCGGACAAATGGCGTATAGTTAGGTAGAATTCAGGATCATTTTGTAAATATTACAGCAGATAACACTATTAATAAGCAAGTGAATAAAGCGAATAAATAAAAAAAAATAAGGTTATTTTTTATTTACGAACGGGGAGACTCTTAGCCTTCATCATACCTGATGTTAAGTATTGATAAGGTTGAAGATGGAAGCGAGCCTCTCCCGGAACCCTCAACCACTGAGGGACTGGCTATCTTATCTCGAATTGCTGGAACACAACAATGCTGAAAACATTGTTGTTATAGCGTCAGACTTAGATAAGATGATGGTCGCTAGCCAGGCGGACTTACAGCAAGTCCTACCACCAACCAAACCGAATACAATATGTACCCCCGCTGGGAATCGAACCCGGGACCCCTGGGTCTGATACCGGTGGTTGGTACCACTAGATCACAAAGGCGGTTATAAGGCGGGTTTCGATAAAGCGAAGACTTTAGATTTCTTTAAAAAAAGTGATAGATGCGGTTATGCATACAATGTGACGAACGATATTTTAGCAGGGTGTGTTTCATTGAATATAATTATAAATGAACTAATTTCAATAGATATATCGTTCATTGGATATAATTTTTACTTGATCTAAATACACTTCCTTTAATAACATTACGTACCTATAATATTCATTAGATATAATATTGATATTCTATAAAAACTTTTAATATAAAACTATATTTGTATAATATAAGTGTATAAAACGACGGGTATTGGGTAGTTATGTTTTTGAAATAAAATAAAAATGTGAATGGAAACAGGTATTATAAAATATTTATTAAGTATATCATATTATTATACTGTTATATCAAATTAGACTTAAGCGCGTGCTACGCACGTGTACTCACTGGGGTTACTTGAGA
Source organism: Chrysoteuchia culmella (assembly GCA_910589605.1). NCBI lineage: Eukaryota > Metazoa > Arthropoda > Insecta > Lepidoptera > Crambidae > Chrysoteuchia > Chrysoteuchia culmella. The sequence continues at coordinate 3,202,188 of OU342644.1, read as the reverse complement.
AAATACTTTTTTGACCTTTGACCTTGATAAGGTCAATTTAAAAAAATAATTATATTTTTCCGGCCGTCTACATTTTTTTTGTGATTTGTGAACGCTGTAGTTAGGTCTTATACTCATGGTGCTGGAGGGAACATTAGAATGGATAACACGGGCCTTATATAAAGAGATGTTTATTATAACAAATGTACGTTATATCACATGTAGTTATAGAAACTAAATTATACTAAATGTTTATTAGGCCAAGTTATTCATTATATGAAATGAAAATATATCAAATGAAATTATAAACTTGGGCGATAGGCCATCAGTATTTAAATTAAATATGTATATATACTTGTATATTGCTAGGGATAAAATTTCGTTATGAAGTTAGAAGATATAGGAAGGTACAAGGAAAACCTTAACTTGGGTACTTTTTTCTCGCCACAACTTTGACCCCCACCTCGTGGATCTATCTGCGGGCCTTTCATCATCTATTAGAAACAATCATGTCACAAGAAAGTTTAGTTTGCGTTTTGTTTTTATTGAAGTTCTCACATTTTGAAACACTTCATACTTTGGAGGCGATGATGTCGTCACAAAACCTCCGTCAATAAACAAGCTTACTAAGAGATTCGTAGATTGAAACAATACTGAGCTAAGAGATGACGGTAGGCCCCTGGATTCACTCCTACGCTCGATCCAACTCTTGCTTTAGAGCCCTGAAAAAAATAATTAAGGTAACTTTTATTTTCGTCCAAAGACTAACAAAAGATGCTTCAATTTCGCTCACGTCCAAACTGCTGAAACTACGTTGTGAAAAACTAAGTAGACCATGTGAGCTTAGAATGAAACTTTACCACTTAGTTTGTAAAACTCGCTCGCTTTCGGAGATAAAACATTGAATTTATTGATATTAGTTATCTTCAACTTGCTAAACATATGTCTTACTTTCTTTGGACAAAAAAATGGGTTTATGTAAGCTTGCTTTTTGTGAACAAGATATGGTTTTAATATATGAATGAACATGGGTGTAATAAAGATAAGGGAAATGTAAAAGGGACTTTTAAGGCATACTTCGTCTTTTACTTTTATTATTTGTCTTTTTTTTTCATTTGTAGAATATGTATTATGTAGGTACTACTAGCGGCAGCTCGTGGTTTTAACCGCGTGGTTCCTATTCCTGTGCAAATATAAAAAATCCTTTCTTAGTGCTCGCCTACATCGTTAATGGATCCTGGGGCCTTACCATCACCTGTAATGCCATTCATTGTAGGTTGTGAGAGTAGGATGCTGCCATATGGCGCGTCTAGTGGCGTGCCGCTGAAACCTGAAATTAACCTAAAATGAATCGTATTACAGAACTTGATGGTAGTCCCCCTGTATGCAAAATTTCAGTTTAATCATTTCAGTCGTTTAGTTAGGTTGTACGTTGTCTGTTAGTCACGGTATTGTTATATTAGTATAGAAGATGTATCGTAGAAATACCATGCATACTCGTTAACGAGTTTTAAACTTGGAAAGCAATTAACTCTTTAAAAAACAAAAAAAGAAAGTGGGAAAAACGCACTATACTTTTCAGCACGATGCCCCTTGAGTCCGAAGTTGGAAATCAGCGTTTAACAAAAGTTAATTAAAATTCCGCCTGCAGGACGGACTGTGGCTGCGATAACCAACCTACTTCGCGCCGAGGGGGTCAAATTAAACCGAACAGGTCGAGTTTCCTATTCTTCCCCGAAGGACATTTCACCGACGATCGTTTGCTCGAAAAATCAATAACCCATCGACGAAACATTTATGTATTTAGGTTTTTATGTAGGTTGTATAAGTTTGTCACAACAGATATCTTATATTTAGTGTATTATTTTCATTTAATTTTTTTTTGCAAATGGGTACAGCTGAAAACCAGCGGTGTGGCTATAAGCTACAACACAAGCTAAGCTCGCCAGCCCTTACGGATGTTGTCATGTACTTAAGTAATAAAATTAATCTTCAATAAACTAGCATACGCCACTTACATATGGAGCGAAGTCATCGAGAGACATGGTGAGGCGCTTGCCGTCTCTCTTGATATCTCCATAAAGCTATTGACAGGGTATGGCACGAAAACATTATTAGCAAGCTTCCGTCATAATGGACTACCCGCCGGCTTATGTGTCTAGGTATCGGATTTTCGGAGGGATCGGTCGATACGAGTGATCATTGATGGTTGCTCGTCGGACCAGTTAGCGATTAATGCTGGTGTCCCTCAGGGTTCAGTTCACTCTTCAACATTTTTTCTGCTTCATATAAATGACCCGCTAATGCCCGGTATTTTGGAATACGCAGATGACAGCACCGTTGTAGAGAGCTATATGTCTGATGCACGTGCCAGTGCTGAACAAGTCCAGCCATAGGGAAGCGATGGTCAATCGTATGAAACTGTCCCTGCAGGCAGTCTCCGAAAGGGGCGATGCCAATCTAGTCAGGTTCAATCCGTCAAAGTCGTGTTTTTTCTCCGCAAAAAGGAGTTCTTTTCACTTAACTCCTAGTTTCTGAAATGTTTCCGTGCCGATTACTGACCACCTTGAGCTGCTCGGCGTTACATTGTCTCCGACTCTCAATTTTGACTCTTTAATTGAGAGTATAATGCAATTGGCCTCAAAAAAACTTGGCATTCTGGAAAATGTGAGAAAATATTTCACCCTGGAACAGTTGCTCAATCTTTACAAAGCGTAAGTTCGATCGTGTATGAAGTACTGTTATCATCTTTTGATGGTTCTGCGCAATACCAAGTCCAAACGATTGAGTCCATCGAAAGGAGAGCCAAGAAGCTCATCCGCAACGATAATTTATTTAATAAATTGAAGAGCCTCGAACATATGCGGAAGGTAGCTGGTCTATCCGTATTCTATGGGTTACTTTTCGGGAAGCGTGCAGCGGAATTGCACAGCCTCATTCCACCGTCCCACATTTTTTCATCGGACAACCAGACGTACAAACAGGTGCCACAATTATATGGTTGATATACCCAAGAGTCGCACTAAGCGTTTTGACTCGACATTTATCATCCGCACCATCAAAGAGTGGAACTCCTTGCCAGAGTCTGTGTTTCCTGACACTTACAATTTGGGGGTCTTCAAGTCACCGTGACTTGAAGACCCCCAAATTGTAAGTGACTCGACTCGAGTGTACTGTCACGAGTGAATAGGTATCTTCTAGGCAAGCGCGTTACATCCTTAATCGCATCCCTGCTTTCCATCAGGCAAGATAGCGGTCAAGCGCATTACGGTATCCAACAATAAAAACAATAAAAAAAACATTTCAACTTTGTACTTCATTATGTTAGATTATGGTATGTTTTTATGTTGTTATATTATGTTGGAAGCCCCGAATAAATGATTTCTTTACTTTACTTTAAACAAGCCGGTAGAGCCAATAAGTTGTTGAGCTATTTGATCTTTCGAGCAAACACCCATAGAGGTAGTGAACCAACCGGGTATAGACAGATATGGAGCAAATGATCGTCGGCGAAATGTCATTCGAGCTATGGTAGGAAACCCAAACAGGACAGCCAATGGCCCGGAAAGAGGTGTTCAAATCACCTATTTTCGGAAGCAATGGACGCGGAAAACGAGAGTTGATTGTTTTCTATCTATTTGCGAACCCCAATCGATTAATGCCTTTCGACCTTTTAATATGGGAAATTTGGCAGGGCAGCGAGCGGTCAAATTTAATAACTTTTCACTCCAGGTGTTAAGCCTAGTTTCTGTTAAACAGGCGGCGAATTAATACAATCCTCAGTGGTTGAGGATTTTGGGAGAAACGTAATTCCACCTTCAGTCTTATTCCCCAATACCCTGTTTTTTTTTAATGAACGACGGTGACACTCTTAGCCTTCATAATACCTGATGTAAAGTATTGATAAGGCTGAAGGTGGGGGTTCGGTTCCACCTTAAGCCTTATCAATACTTAACAACTTTAGGATTTTACAATATTTTTACTACTTTTCTCTAAACTGCCGGTATTTTGATTGATGATGACAGGTCAGGTCGGTCGAATCGCCCTAGTTACGGCACTGCGAACTTATTACGTACTTAGGTAAGTACCTTATTTACTACTCCCAGCAATTTTATTATGTCCACCGCAGTCCGCATGAGCCCATCCGTCAAATTGAGCTATGCGCGATGGTCATTCGTGTATTTTCCCGCGTCGTCCCGCTGGACCCGCTCCGCTGCGACCAATAAATCGGTCCATTAGCTCGAGATCGGGCCCCGGACATAATTTAGGTCCTCTCATAAAACCGACTTAAGAATGTTTACTACCACGCTAACATAACTCGAACGTGGAAGGAATGGAAAACAGTAAGAGCAAAAAACAGGGACGGTGCACTCTATATTTTACGTTTAATGAAATACTGAGCACTAATTGCAGTTGGGATTTTAATTGATTCTAAAATACGTTTTAGATCATCTCATTTACTTATTTAAAAATAAATAACAACAGATTTAAACCTACAAATATCAGCTATAGATGACATAACCACAACGCGGTCGCGATCCACAGCCATTTTTAGCAAGCCCAGGCTAAGCTAACTCAGCCATTAAGTGAGTAGATACTTTTTTTTACATTTAACCGCCTCTGTGGTCTAGTGGTAAAACCACCAGTATCAGACCCAAGAGTCCCGGGTTCGATCCCCAGCGGGGGTACATATTGTATTCGGTATGGTTCGTGGTAGGACTTGTTGTAAGTCCGCCTGGCTAGCTACCACCATCTTAACTAAGTCTGACGCCATAACAACAATGTTTTCAGCCTTATTGTGTTCCGGCAGTGAGAGATAAGATAGCAGTGATTGAGGATTCCGAGAGAGGCTCGCTTACATCTTCAGCCTTATCAATATTTAACATGAGGAAGGCTAAGAGTCTTCCCGTCGTTCATAAAAAAAACAAACTTACCTAAGCCGGACGCGCGCCGCCGTAACAACAATGTTTTCAGCATTGTTGTGTTCCGGCAAAGATAGCCAGTGGCTTAGGATTCAGGGAGAAGCTCGCTGCCATCTTCAGCCTTATCAATATTTAACATCAGGTATGATGAAGGCTAAGAGTCTCCCCGTCGTTCATAAAAAAAAAAATATTGGCGCCAGAAACATGCAAATGGCGGAATTTGACAATGATCGCGCCAGAGGACGCCACCGTCGGTCTCCACATACTACAGTTGTCTACGGTGTTGATGCAGACGGCAATTTCTTGAATTAATTAGATAACTTGTAAAGCGCAAGGTTTATCAACATTTATTTTGTTATAAGATTTTTAACTTTTGCGTTCCATTAACGTTTAAAAGCGAGGAAAGGCCTCAACGAACCGCGTTCAGGCAGCCACGCCAAAACAGGACAGTTCATCGTCACGCCAAAGGGTTCGTAGGTGTCCCCATGTCAATTATAGGCCATTTTACAAATTAATGTATTAGTTCATTAGGGGTAGGACTGTTATGTATGAACTATACCTATATGTTATGTTGTACGAATAAAAGCAGTACGTTTCTAACCGTCGGTCTTGTCACTTGCCTCCTAGTTCGCATATATAATACCTATAATCTAAACTAATATTATAAAGCTGAAGAGTTTGTTTGTTTGAACGTGCTAATCTCAGGAACTACTGGACCGATTTAGAAAATTCTTAGACCATTAGAAATCTACATTTCTCCCGAGTGATAAGGCTATATTTTATCCCGCTATTCCCACGGGAACGGGCACCACGCGGGTAAAACCGCGAGGATCCGCTAGTTATAAATAAAGAGCAACGGGACTTAATTTTGTAGTACATATGTTGACGTTTCGGCTATGTTGCTACAGCCGTGGTCACAAGCAGACTCATGCCTAAACGTCAAGCGGTAAGTACATTGTAGGTCGTCGTCGTCGTCTCAGCCATATAACACCCACTGCTGGGTATAGGAATCCCCCAAAAGGGGGGGTTTGCCATAACCGCCATGCTTGGCAAGCGGGTTGGCGATCGCAGTATGGCCAGGTATGCAGGAGACGCTGCTGCCCATCTCCTAAAGGCTGAGTCCCTTAGTAACCTTTTACGACACCCACGGGATGAGAGGGGGTAGTGCAATTCTAAGCCGACACTACATTGTAGGAACTACATAACTAATGTCGCGTTGAGTCCCGTTGCTCTTTAAATAAAATTTAGACTTTTCTTAACTTATTTTATCAATAGGTACTAGATATAGAATTCAGTTAGTCATTTCAGTCCCTCTGACAAATAATCATCTCTAGGATGAACAATAGGATTAACGAAACCACTAAAGCTTGCGTCAAAAGTTTTATTTCAGTACATTTCCTGTCACACGCCGAATCCTGTCGAAGCAGGGCCTCTAGCCAAAGTAACAATTCAAAAACGATAACGAAGTTCGAAAATAATTAAATGTATGGGATTGGCGAATTGGCATAGGCCGCGCTAAATCACGTGGTCTTACCGCAAGTTAATTGGCTAATATAGACAATAACGAATCTAATTATCGTTTCGCTACATAACGATGTTACTTTGTCTACGGGCCCAGTACGTATTAGCTCGCTATAGTTTCTAAAGTATTTGAAAGTATTATGGAGTATCTTGCCAACATATTTATTCCATAAAATATCCAAAGACAATATGGAAAAATTATATAGAAACAAATAAAGAACTAGAGGAAACAGTCTCGATTTGTTAGTCGTTGACAATGTTGCGAAAACACATAATTTATAGCTATTTAGGAGCAATATGAAAGTTGTACCATAACTAAAGAAAGATTTATGTGCGTTTTTATGGCACAATAGTGCTAAGTGACTGTTACTGCTCAAGTCGACGGTCGATCTAACAAATAGAAATTATCCAGTTACAATTAACGTCTAGGTGTAAAATAAGTACTATTTATCATGAATTTTTTAAAGTAATTGGTTCGTTATAGGTAAGTCTTTTTACTACATATACTTTCTGTAATGCGAAACTATCTTCGTACTTAGGTCTGTCTGTTTCTTAAATTTGTACCCTTGACCCACCAACTAAATGTGGATTAAAAGATAGATTAGACTTTGAAATAGGAGTAAAAGAGATACTACCATAATACTCGTACAATATTGTTTTCACCTCACACGCTCGGAAAAGGAGGATTTGTCATTCAGTTTCCTCGTACAAAATCGCATTTTGCCTCCTAGCGCAGTAAAGTACTTTTTTAATTTAATACCTAAAAATATGTCATACCTATACTTATTTTTAATAGCTTTGAATTAATTAAAATACTCCGTTTTGGTTTTATTATATTATTTTAGTTAATTAAATCATAAAAACAATAACAATAAGATTAAACTATTTGCTATAAGACTTTTATATTAGGTTGGGTGAGAATTCACAACCTATGATTGGATTTCTGAACGTGGTATAAACCTTTATTTTTAAATTGTCGTTGTCTTGTACCTAATGTCAATGTACACATTTATCGAATCGTTTTAATTATTATTTATAAGTAAAACAATATATTCCTACTTTAAATACCTTAAATAACTTTTTGGGGGAGGCCTATACCTAGCAGTGGGCGTCATGTGGCTGAGACGACGAAATAACTTTGAATTAACTATGATACTTTTTTATGATTTTAGTTTTATATATCATTAACACGACAAGAATAAAGTATGAAATAAAACAACTTTTGCGGAATATTTAGTGCGATTTATTTACCCGAAATATACATATATTTGGTACTATAATTTTTCTGTTTATTTGAGGTCAACCCGTGACCACGGCAACTGAAAAGGTTCCGAAACGCCGGGAAACCAAAAAAACTCAAATACCTATACTTACTTAAAAAATTACTGTACCAAATATATATTTTGGGTAAATAAATCGCACTAAATATTCCGCAAAAGTTGTTTTATTTCAATTATGAGTGCGCAAAGAAAATTAAGATGTGCTTATAAGAATAAAGTATATTTAGATTAAATTTATTGTGTAAATAATTTTTACCGGAAGTTGACTGTGGAAACAACCATAATGTTCCTCGCTGTTGTGAGGTGAAAAATGGTGTGTTGCGCTCGGCAGAAAAGGTTTTTGCGTCTTGTACCTTTGAAATCCTCGCTCGCACCTTCGCGCCTCAGGATTCAATCTTTGAACCACGAGCGTAGCGAGTATCCTAGAATCCTTAGTAATAATTGGTTAGTGCATTGGGCCGGATTCCCAAGGAATTCGAATCCTGTCAGGGCGACATGAGACAAGTAACTTTTTTCTAGTATATTTCCTTGTTTAATATTTACCTCATAAAAATAGCATTTTAAAATGCAAAATTAAAAAGTTATAAACTATCGACATAACTTTAGCAGTACATCCCTAGCGCTAATTGCTGTACTAACTACTGCTTCGCGGCAGTGCCCAGTGTAAGTTGGTTATGCTTTGTCTCAACCAGCTGCCGACACTTAATACACCCAGGGATAAGTTTAACTTGAGCTAAACAGTTTTTGCTGGCTTCTCGGAGAGAGAGAAGGATAACACATTTAACTACCTCATAATTTCTGCTTGAGGATTCTGCATTGTGAGGGAAATGTTTCTGTACAGTCTGTGTAAAAAGGTTTGTACTTATGATAAATTTTAAATAGAAAAATATTGGAAAAGTCAACTCGGCCACAAGTGAGTTAACAGCTGGGATTCAATCCCACGACCTTTGAAAAACCGGTCTAATGCTCTAACCACTGAACTACCGAGACTTATTCTCAGATGGGATTCGAGAATTCACTTGTGGCCGAGTTGATTTTTACCAATATTTTTCTATTTAAAATTATAAGCATAAAACTAGCATTGAAAAATGCAAAAATTCAAAACAATTAAAAAGGTTAGATTAAATAAGATAGTTATCATTATGAATGTGTGTTAACTGTAGTAAATATTCAATAAGACAGTTGTCACCATAAGGTAAGTTAACTGAAGTCTGTATTTTAGTAAAGCTGAAAAGTATATATATTTTTTTTATCATTAAACTTTAAAACTTAGACCTGTCGAATTAATGGTGCTCCAAACGGGCCAAATTTTCCTGCAATTTCTGGCTTGATACGCTATATGCAAGATGCGTATGGTTGCCGGCCACTGATTCCCATGAACCCACACCTGAGCTTGTAATACCTTATAACTTATAATTATACTTGTTAACCACTTATAGTGTTTACTTTCATCCTTTCTCACGACCGGAGCGTGTCATGTTTGAAATCAAGTTTCGCACCTTAGTCAAACAAAGTAAATAGAAAACGATAAATAGCTATTCCGAAAGAAAAAACACATGCAAGATGCACCGCCCGCCCGCCCGCAAATAAATGCAAATGCAAAACAATGTAACACCTTACACTTTCACCGACTACTCTACACAAGTTTCGGCTACGCACGGAGCACACTCAGGGAGTTGTGAGACCTTGCAATACCAGCACCGAGCGAGGAGAATGGCCCAACAGCCGTATTTAAGAGGAAACGCCATGGGCAAGAGAATCGATAAATTCCTATGAAAAGTAATCAAAATCACTGATTCTAACCCCCATATTCTAAGTCGTTCCTCCAAAACTTTTTACACTCCACTCAACCTCGTCGTGGGTAAAAATGGTAGTGTGCGCTAGGCCTAACACGGAGTGGCTACCTACTCTTTGGCTCCTCCAGGTCCTTACGGAGTTATGACTTAGAATACCGATTTCGAGCAGTATTTCGAAGAGGTTTTCAATCAGGTTTCGTTAAGTCGAGGACGAGTAAGTTTTGGAGGAACGACTTAGAATATGGGTGCTAGTCCCCTGACTCATGGTCCAAAACTTAACCGTTTAGGTAGCTTTTTTATTACAAATTGAAAAAAAAGGTTTTTCTGTGATTTCCTTTTTTTACAGTTTAATTATTAAAAGCAATACGAACGTTCAAAAAACTAAAAATTGCCAGATTTTCCACTGTGTTTAAACACCCAGAAAACAGATTTGATTACTTACATTATATAAAAAAATTAAAACACAAGAACACTGCTAAAGCCTTTTTTAAATTTTAATGAAAAAAATACTAAAATCAGTAAAATTTTAGAAAAGGAATCAGGGGAATTACGAAAACCGCGCTTAGCTTAGCTCTAACTGGCACAACACAACAATCTGTAGTTGTACAAATCAATCAATCGACGCAAACACACAGTTTAAAAACCGACTGACTGAGTGAACCGGGGAATTTTTTAACCGACTTCATTGACACTAAACGTGAGGAATTGATAAAAGACAGTGTTTTAAAATTGAAAAATCGGAATCGTTTATTAAAAGATGTAAGTATATTTTTCCACCTGCGTGCGCAGTGCGAATTTCTTATTAACTCGACTGCGGTCTTTTGAAAGGCCGGGCTAACTTTCCCAGTTACGCGTTCAGGTAAAAAGATCTTTTAAATATTACATCCATACATCATAAAGGTTACAAAAGGGATTTTTCTTTGAATCACGTGTTTCCGCTAACGCGGCATTTTCACCTTTTCCGCGTTAATGTGAGATAAAGCTATAAACCTTATCACTCAGTGTGAAATGGACAAAGGCGGCCATAACTCGGTTCTTTGTGGGGGGCTATCAGACAGCAATGGCCGGGGTGGCTGATAAGAATCGCGCTAATAAGCTATGCTTTGTGGAATTTTCATTGACTGCTGTCCGCTTTATTAATATCAGCGTAAATCTCGTTGTTTGAATGCTAAGGTAAATTTTAAGAATAGTTTTTAATGACTATAGTTATTTGTTATGCAAGGCTGGAAAGTTGGTTATTTAGCGGCGAGTTACCTCTATTGAAATCTGAGCAAGGGAAGGATTCTAGGATTGAAATCTTGAAATTTTTGCTAAGATTGAATCCTGAGCGAAGCGAGGATTTCAAAGGTACAAGAAGCTAAAAACTTTTCTGCCGAGCGCAACACACGGCAGAAAAGTAAAGTTAAGCATTGGACCGGATTTCCAAAGGTCGCGGGTTCGATTCCCGTCTGAGAATTCACTTGTGGTCGAGTTAATTTTTTCAAATATTTTTCTATTTAAAATTTACCTCATGTCATGGTCAACATTTACGGAATCGTCTTTATTCTTATTAATAAGTAACAATATATTCCTACTTTAAATGACTTTGTATTAACTATAATACTCCCTTTTTTATTATTATAGTTTTTTATATCATTAAAACAACGAGAAAAAGGTATATTTAGATTAAACTTTATTTAACTTTACTTCATGATTTTGTAATTTTTGCATTTTTCAATGCTATTTTTATACTTATGGTAAATTTGAAATAGAAAAATATTGGAAAAAATTAACTCGGCCACAAGTGAATTCTCAGACGGGAATCGAACCCGCGACCTTTGGAAATCCGGTCCAATGCGTTCCAAAGGTCGCGGGTTCGATTCCCGTCTGAGAATTCACATTAAAATTTACCATAGATATAAAGCATATTTATTTATTTTACATGAAACTCAAAATTGAAAAGTTCTAACATCGATATAAAGCATTTATGATTTTTTTATTTTTGCATTTTTCAATGCTATTTTTATACTTATGGTAAAATTGAAATAGAAAAATATTGGAAAAAATTAACTCGGCCACAAGTGAATTCTCAGACGGGAATCGAACCCGCGACCTTTGGAAATCCGGTCCAATGCGTTCCAAAGGTCGCGGGTTCGATTCCCGTCTGAGAATTCACATTAAAATTTACCATAGATATAAAGCATATTTATTTACTTATATGAAACTTAAAATTGAAAAGTTCTAACATCCAGTCTTATTAATCAAAAAGCTATTTTGTTCTTTGTACTTAAATCGAGAATTTTTAGCGATTGGGTGAAGACGGTTAAAAAGAAAATTGAAAACTCGTCTTCAGTCATTGTATTGTGAAATGCCAATCAGATGTTCAATCAAATATCAACGAGGAATTGATTGGCAAGGCAAATAAATTTGTTTCCTAAGAAGCTTTCCTAAACTTCCATACGCTTTGGATGTTTGAAGTATTATTTAGAAAAATATTGCTTAGTCTTATACACTTGTTTGGCGACGACCTGTTTGGCGCAGGGGTACTAACCCCACCTTCTGCGCCAGAGGTCCCGGGTTCGATCCCCGGACAAGACAAATATTTGTGTGCATGAACATGTCTATGTGTCTTGGTCTGGGTGTTTAATATGTATATTATGTATGTACTTACAAAAAAAAAAAAAAAAGTATATAAGTATGTTTATCCGTTATCTAGTATCCATAACACAAGTTCTTCATGATACTTAACGTGGGCTAGATAATTGGTGTGATTGTATGGAAATATTTATATTTATTTTATTATTTATTTACTTGTTTGTGTACTTTAAAAGGATAAAGAAGTTTCTCACAATGAAATAAAATACGATTTGGAACAAAAATATCGTTTTCGGAGAGAGGTATTAACTTTTAGTAGGTTTGTTACACCCATATTTTGCTTAATCAAAGGATTAAAAGTGCAAAAAAAAGTATTTAATCGTTATTCGAGATACATGAGTTGTTATCTCGCCTATGTATTCAAAGTAATGTTTTGTATAAAAAAAAGAGGTTTAATTATTTTCTTTGAGCAAAATAACGGTCCCAATCACCATCCTCAATCAGTGGTCAGTCATCTCAATCAGTATTTATCGACATTGAGTTTAAAGAAACAAGGAGAACTTATGATGTATATTATATTTATGATTCGATAGTACCTATATTGCCATTGCTTACTTCATTTTATTCATAACAAAATTTGGACTGTTTTATGTAACCTTGTATCACCTTCATAACTCTGTTAGTAGGTATTGTACAGTGGAATGAACTTTACTATCGTTTTAGTACAGAAACGTACAATATTGATCTGTCAGAGCCTAAAAACGTCTTGCATATGATTTGACATGTATTTCGCGTTCCCGTAAGAATATCGAGATAAAAATTAGGTAGGTCTATGTCCTATTTTGAATCTTATTCTATACTAGCGGCTGTCGCGCTGTACTAGTTTCACCCGCGTGGTTCCCGTTCCCGTTGGAATATCAGGATAAAAAGTATCTTATGTTCATAACCAGGCTATCTTCTATCTGTGTACCAAATTTTATCCAAATCCGTTCAGTAGTTTCGGAGCCTATTCAATGCAAACAAACAAACAAACAGTCAAATCTTTTCTCTTTACAATATTAGTATAGATGTAGTTATGCAAAGTTTCTATCAAATCCTGTCAACCCTTTTGTCTAAGAATTTTACTCATCATTCTACTTTCATGTGAAAATTTGGACGATTTGATGTTATCTTTGTTACTTAATAACGCAATAACGGCAAACCGGATATAGATAAAATTTATATATAATATATAATAACATAGGATACTTTTTAACCGACTTCAAAAAAAGGAGGAGGTTCTCAAGTCGACTGTATTTTTTTTTTATTTTTTTTTTATGTATGTTCCACCATAACTTCGCCAGTTGTTAACAGATTTTTAATTTTTTTTTATTTGATAGAAAATGGTTTATGTGTGGTCCCATATAATTTTTACGAAGATCTGGCTAGTAGTTTTTTCATAATCCTGAAAAATATCAATCACCTTTTGGCAAGTAGTCGTATACCTAGATGACATCATTGTTGTGTATGGGCTGATTTTTAGTGTAAGTAACGGCACATAATGTAACAAAAAAATCTGAAATAAAAACATTTTATAAAAAAAATCAAACCGACTTCAAAAAGTAAAAAATAAAACTTTTGGAGTCGGTGCTAGTTAGCTAAGGCCAAATATAATTAATAGAAGTGCAATGTAGAATGCTTTGGCTGGCACCGACTCCAAAAGTTTTATTTTTTACTTTTTGAAGTCGGTTTGATTTTTTTTATAAAATGTTTTTATTGTTCACATACTCTCACGCGAACGAGAACCACGCGGGCGAAACCGCGGGACGACACTATTTTATAATATTATTAGGATTCCGTAAAGCGTCGAGACTGCGGAGTCAGCAAGTCGCCACAACGTAGCAACTCTAAAATTTAATTAAACTATTTAATTAAAGCTCATACGCCAAAGAGGTTCTCGTTTTTATCGTTTTATGCACTTATGCGTTAATAAAATGAAAATGTAAGCGTAGCTGAAACGGTTTTTTGCACCATTGGATTGAACAGGCGACATTTGCCTTTAATCAACTTCGTCATCTCAGCCACATAACACCCACTGCTGGGTAAATGCCTCCCCCAATAAGTCATAGGTTTGCCATAATCGCCACGCTTGGCAGGCGGGTTGGCGATCGCAGTATGGCGAAGTTTGAAGGAGACGCTGCTGCCCGTCTCCTGAAGGCCGAGTCCCTTAGTCGCCTTTTACGACACCCACGGGATGAGAGGGGGTAGTGCTATTCTAAGCCGACACTACACAGCTGCTTCAACTTGGATCAGCTTAATCAACTTGGATCTTACTTATTATGCTAATTGAATATGCTGTAGGAGGATTTTCAATGAATCCAATTGCACATAACGAGATAAATCAGATTATGGGATTGATGAAAAACTGCCTTGCTAAACGAGATTATTTTAATTGAAGATTAATAAAATAACTATGATATAAAACACCTATAAAGTATAGGTCAAACTCGTTGTAACTTAAAAACTTGGTTGTATACTGCGTGGTATTGCATGGTACTTTGGATTTCCCTACGTTTCGACATCTTTCCGGGGGCCCTGATCACAATGATACGCACTAGCGTATCATTAAATAAGTCAATGGAAACAACGTGTTTTAATCAGTAAATGTTACTAATCAGTTAAGTAATTTCAATAATGCGCGAAATTATCCATTTGCTTTTTTAGTGTTTCGTAGCCTAATGGTAAAAACGAAACCCTTATAGATTCGTAAACTTGGTAGGTAGATGTATTCTGTAAACCGCTTTACGGTTTTTACACAAAAATAAAAAATATATATATTAAGGGGGGCTCCCCCATACATGATATAGGTACTTATTTATATTTATTTTTTATTTTTATTTATTTTATTTATTTGTGCTATAAATGTTTTGTATGTATTTATAGCACAAATAAATAAAAATAAAAAATAAAAATACATAAGTACCTGTATCATAGTTTCTACTTAAAAAAGGTACTCTCAGCTAAGTGTATGAAACGAAGTATTATTCACTTTACACCGAGAACCTTACATTGTTTGAGTAGTTTACGCTTAAAGTGATATACGACTGAAACGAGGCAGTAATGAGAAAAGGACCTTGCGGGAGCGAGACCGACTTTGCAGATTATGCGAAAAAACCACGATATCACTTCGTAGTAAATAACTATAGTGATTAAAGAGAAATGAAACGATGCTAAATATTTTTATAAAAAAAAAAAAATTTGGTTGGTGGTAGGACTTGTAGTAAGTCCGCCTGATACTTGCTGTGCGACTGACGCCATAACAAGAATGTTTTCAGCATCGTTGTGTTCCGGCAGTTAGAGATAAGATAGCCAGTTCCTCAATCGTTGAGGATTCCGGGAGAGGCTCGCTTCCATCTTCAGCTTTATCAATACTTAACATCAGGTATGATGAAGGCAAAGAGTATCCCCGTCGTTCATAAAAAAAGAATTACACTAATGAAACCAATTTCCAATAGTATCCCCAAAGATGAGTCGACCAATCATGTACTTATACTACCCGTTTAGCGGCAGTCGTGAGATAAAACGTGAGTTTGTTGACACTTGAATTTGTTTTGAATCTTGTGCGCGTGCGACGTTGCCGATTAGTGCAGTTCGCGAGTCCAGCATGTACCGCTGTGAGTACTTGAATTTGTTTTGAATCTTGTGCGCGTGCGAGACGTTGCCGATTAGTGCAGTTCGCGAGTCCAGCATGTTCCGCTGTGAGTAGATATTTACTATCTATCTGGTGATGAATCGGTTGCTCAGAGGAGCTCTGAATGTTTTTAAAATAGTCAAGGTAATATAAAAATTGGTAGCAACGTTTGTGACTCTAATTTAATTTTCTTTTTTTTTGTAAATTTTAAGTATTTTTTTTAAGTATTGTAATTGGTGCGGTTAAAGTACTTATACTATTTAAAATTGAATTTGTGCGCTGGTAAATTAATAATTTTAGTGGACTGTATTTTTTGAGTTGAGAGTTAAATAAGTGTATTAATTTCAGCTAATATGGACGAAAAACTATATTGTAACGCTAGGCACTTGTAACAACTATTTAGACGGAATTCAGCTGTTTTAGGTAATTATGGCAATGAGAGGAAACAGCTGAAAAATAAGGAAAAATACATGCACTTACGTACTCGTAGAATAGCTTCAGTCCTGGATGAAATTGTGCAGCACTTCACACCACGTGGCGGTAGCTTTCAAGTGTTCATTCGACGTAGCTAAGTCTTTATTACACTTATCAGTTCATAAAATTTGCAGACACAATGGTTTTCATGTATAAGTAGAAAGTTCGTGTAAAATTGTAAAACAATAAAAAAAATCCCAATAAAAATATAGGAGCGGTTGCACACGCGCGTTGACAATCAATTCGCGATCGAGACAGAGAGACCGACGAGACATCATCGGGTGCGTATACGCATCCATATTTATGTGCATGTAAGGTGAGGAATGTAGGTAAGGATTATGTAGCCGTTACAAGTGCCAATAAAGAACAAAATAAAATTAATTCTTATAACGATAACCAACATCCCCCCGCCCTTGAAGGATTCCCTTCAACAAAAAACAAAGAAAGAGAAATACTCTGCAGTTTAACTTAATTATGAATACGAAAGCTAGGTACTTAAATTAAACTAAACATAAAAATATTAAAAAAAATACTACTGGTTAGGAAGCGGACATAACCGCACAACAGGGCGGATGTATGTTCCGCTGATAGTTTTTATTTCCGTGACTCTTATAACGCCGTCCTTACCAGGAAAAACTTTAGTTACTACGCCCAATGGCCATTGTAAGGGCGGCGCGTTATCAACTTTAATCAAAACAACAGTTCCGACAGTAACTGGATTTGAAGGAGTGTTCCATTTTGCCCTCGCTTGTAAATTATGGAAATATTCTAATTTGAATCGTTTCCAAAACGATTGCACCAGTAAATCCATCAATGAAAATCTAGAGAGTAAGCTAACGCGCTCGTCGCTCACGTCAGCTGCGGGGAGGAACTGTAGAGTCGTAGTGCCTAAAAAATGTGCGGGAGTTAGCGCGGTGGGCTCGGACGGATCCGTGCTCAGTGTATACAGAGGGCGACTGTTAAGGACAGCCTCTATCTGGTGGAGAATAGTAAGTAATTCTTCGTATGACAAAATTTGTTTGCCTACAACACGGAAAAGTAGGGATTTTACACTTTTTATATTCGCCTCCCATATTCCTCCGAAATGGGGGGCGTTAGGAGGATTTAAACGCCAAATAATACGGTGTTTAGCAAGTTCGGTACTGAATGATTTGTAGTAATCATCAGACTTTAAAAATTCATATAATTCTTTGAGATAAGATTTAGAGGAAACAAAATTTCCGCCGTTGTCACTATACAACACCTTGCATGGACCTCGACGAGATAAAAACCTTTTAAAGGCTTCCAAAAATGAAGCAGAAGACAAATCTGACGACAGCTCTAAATGAACTGCCTTCGTCACGAGGCATATAAAAATGCATAAATATGCTTTTTGAGTACGAGCACCACGTTTTCTGGTCATGACAATATGAAATGGACCAGCCATATCTATCCCAGTATGGGTAAAAGACTTATTTTGTTCGATATCTAACCGACACTGTGGCAAATCAGACATTGGCGGAAAAGTTGGTTTTGGTTTAAGCTTAAAACATTTGTTACATTTATGTATGCGTTGATTAACTAAACGTCTTGCAGATAAAATCCAAAATTTTTGTCTAAGTATACCAAGTAAAACTTGTGGACCTGCATGAAGGTTTTCCTTGTGATAAAAATCAATTAAAATATTAACAATATGACCAGATCGAGGTAAAACTGCGGGGTGCTTATGAAAATAATTTAAATCGGCGTAATTAAGGCGTCCGCCTACTCGTAATATATTATTACACAAAAAAGGAGCTAATTTTCTTAATTTAGGGGAGCATAATTTTTCTTGGCGTATATTACTAATATCTTCAGAAAATGAATAATTTTGAACAGCTTCAATGACGTTATTTTCAGCAACATCTAAGTCATTGGAGGTAATAACATGACTGCGTGGGAGTTTTTTAATAAAACGTAAGAAATAAACACAAGCTCTTAAATACTTGTTCCAAGAAGAAAACTTTAAACTCAACGTTAAGAGAGGATGGTCATCAGATTGACACGCGGTAAAAGTAGCGGTTTTTTCTTCAGCAATTTTAACATTAGAATTCGGCACAAACTTACAAATTGGCCATTCATTGAAAGGTAATGACATCCAATCAGGTCCATGAAACCACAAGTCATGTTTACTTAATTCATGTGGTAACATTCCACGTGACAGGCAGTCTGCTGTGTTTTGCACTCCAGGAATAAAATAAAAACAATCAGGGTCAAAATAACTCTGACATTGCGCGATTCTGTTCGATACAAAGGTATTAAACCTGTGTGGGCTTGAATGTACCCAACACAGAGCGACCTTTGAGTCCGAAAAGGCCATTACTTTATCTATGGGGTGTCGTTTAGAAATATTGTCGTAAACAACACGAAGTAATTTAGACATTAATAAGATTGCACATAGCTCAAGTCTAGCTAAGGTAATCGTTTTAAGCGGAGAAACTTTAGATTTTGAACAAATTAATCATATAATGGGTTGGTTATTGTCACTAACAACGTGCGCATAAATCACACAACCGTATGCCTTTTCGCTGGCATCAGAAAAAGCTAAAAGAGTTACCTTTGATTGATTTTGAATACCTAAATGACGAGGAAAGCGAAGCTCGGAAATCAATGGTAATTGTTTAACAAGATTTTGCCATAAATTTATTATATGAGATGGTGGTTCGTCGTCCCAATCCATCTTAAGAGCCCAAAGCTCTTTAATTAATAATTTACAATATAATATGATTGGCCCCACTAGACCCAAAACGTCATATAGACGAGCGGTGGCGGAGAGAATAGCACGCTTAGTGCATGTGAGGTCTGGGGGTGAAACAGTAAAGAAAAAACTGTCCGACGCCGCAAGCCAACGTAAACCAAGAATTTTGAACTCACTTTCATCATTAAGTTGAAAAGAAGTTGAGTCAATTAAAAGATGACTTTCAGGAATGTGCGCGAGAAGTTCCGGAGAGTTGCTAGTCCACTTGACTAACTCGAAACCTCCGGACTTAAAAAGCTGAAGCAACTGATGGGCAGTCTCTACGGCTTCTCCCAGTGAAGAAGCCGAGGATGCCATGTCATCCATGTACACATCTCTATCCAAAACTTGAGAAGCTAGTGGATACTGAGGTCTTCCGTCTTCAGCTAAACGGCGTAAGGTACGCAGCGCTAAAAACGGTGATGAGCGGAGACCAAAACAGACCCTAGTATATTCAAAAATGTCAATGGGATCTTCAGGACTAAATCGATATAAAATGCGTTGGTATTTACGATGTTCAGGATTAACAAAAATACACAAATACATCTGGCGGACGTCGGCAAAAAATGCGATTGAAAAGATACGAGCGTTCAAAAGAATGTTGAAAATATCAGTCTGTAAGTTAGGACCTGTATACAAAATATCATTTAAAGAAGTACCAGTATCGGACTGTGCACTACCGTCTACGACAACTCGTACTTTCGTGGTGCTTTTATCATCGCGAAGTACTGGATGATGCGGCAAATAAAATCCAGGTTGGAGAGAATCCTCCTGTGAAACTTTGGTAAGAATACCTTTTTCAATATGGTCCTTAATGACATCATTATATCGTTCACGTAAATGAGGAAATTTTAGAAATCTTTTTTCGAGCGATAAATATCGTCTTTTAGCGGGAATGTACGAATTTCCTAAAATAATCGGGGATTCCTTTAATGGTAAATTAACAGTGTAACTACCGTTAGAGTTACGCACTGTTGTTGAACAATAAATGTTTTCGCAACGTTGTTCGTCTGGACTTAAAAACTTACTAGAAGGCACTTCTTCTAGTTGCCAGAACTTTTCTAGATTTTCTTCTAGGGGTTCACGCGAGTATGAACAAAAACTACGTGTTTTATGCGGTGACGCAATAATAGGGGCATCGCCCATTATTAAATAACCTAAACTAGTTTCAAAAGCGGAAGGTAACCTATTATTAACAACTTTACGGTCAAACAATAAAATTTCGCAGTAAAGTTTTACTCCTAAAAGTATGTCAATTGGCCCAGGATTATTAAAACTATCATCAGCAAGCGGAATATTTTTAATGTAATCAAAATATTTTAAATCAACATGCGAGTCCGGTAACTGTGTTGTGATTTGATCTATTACCAAAGGTTGAATGCAATAGTTCTTCCCGCTATCAAAACGAGACGTAAAAGTCACATTAGTCATTCCAAGGACGCGCTGTGAAACTCCGCCGATACCATGGACTTTAGAAAAACGATTCTGCGTAAGTATTGGCAGCGATAAACGCTTGCAGCAGGCGGCCGAGATATAATTACTTTGCGAACCTGGGTCAATTAAACAACGAACAAAATGCGTATTATTGTATTTGTCAATGATCTTTATTTTTGCGGTACCTAGAAGGGTAGTAGTCGCTTGTGAACTAGCGTTGTTGCAAACAAAAGTATTTTGCGAAATATTAGAATTCATTTGCGGAGATGAATAAGTATCGACCTTACGCGCAGGTGGCGTACGGTCGTTTATTGCGGCAACGCAAGGAGCGTTGTTGCTGTCGGACTGAGAACGGTCCGACAAGCGAGGTGAGTCACGCGCTGGCGGCGTGGTATTAGTACTAGAAGTGGAACCGAGGTTCGATTCCGATGCGGTGCGGTTTAAAACAATATTAGATTTTGAACTTTGCGGGTTGAAATGCAACAGTGAATGATGCCTTTCTGAACAAATGGAACAGTTGCGTTGTGACGTACATGATAATGTCCTGTGTTTAGAACTTAGACAATTATTACAAAAGCGATTATTTTTAACAAAGTTATATCTATCGTGCGGAGACATGCGATTTAAGAAATGAGAACATTGATACAAATGCTCGTGATTAGATTGACACAAAGAACATGTATTTTTATTATTATGAACGGAATTTTGTCGATCAGTATTCATAAAATTTTTAGTAATATTTTTTTGTGATGGAAAATTTGGTTTTTGATTATGTAATTTTATTTTATTTGTATCAGTAACTTTATTTGATCGAGTTAGTACTTTGGACTGTTCTTTAATGAAATCGACTAAACAAGTATAAGTGGGAATATCGGTTCTACCGTTCATAATTTCGAACAATTTGACTGTTTCTGGATCTATTTTTTGTAGTGCAATATGTAAGAATATAAAATCAGACAAATCAGATAACTTTAATTGTTTAAGGGCCTCAACCGACGAATTGAATACGTTAACAAATAGGTCAAGGCCAGCTGCGCTGTTATTATACAAGGGCTTGAACTCTAAAATTTGTTTTAGATAAGTAACAGCCTGTGAGCGAGGGTCATCATATTTCTGTATAAGTGCATTCCAAATAATAGGGTAATTTTCAGCGGTGGGTAACAATCCCATACACACAGATGACGCCTTCTCCGTTAATTTACCAATTAAATAGTAAACCCTTTCACTATCGGATAAAGTAGGATTTTCGTGAATCATGTTTTTGAATTGCTGATAAAACATAGGCCAGTTTCGCATGTCGCCATTAAATGACATTAATTCAATCGGTGGCAATTTAGGAAGGTGACTATGTACTTGCGGTTTAATTTCTTTGGAACATTGCTGCTGAGATGCGGTAGGATGAATAATAGAATTTTCTACGCGTTTAACAAAACAATACATTTGATCGAAAGATATCCAAGTCTGATAATTAACTGGGACTAGAGGATTTATTTTTAAATTCACATCATTAAACTCGTCTATTACACGCTCAAAGTCGGATCGTAACATGTCAACATTAATGACATTATTCAAAAAAGCTTCTTTGCTGATGTCATCTACATGAACATTTTTTGACATATCATAAATATTTTGCATTCTTGAAAAATAAGCATCGCGTTTCGCTTGAATTATGCGAAATTTTGACTCATGTAAATCATCCTCTTCCATCTTTTTTGTTTCTTTAACTTTAGCCATTTTCAATAGAAATTAAATTGAATCAATTAAATTGTTACTTAGGCAAGCAATGTCCAAAGGAAAACAATAAAATTAATAAAAAACGTTAAAAAGGTGACAGCTGATTATAGTCTGTTTTTACGAAACATACATAAATAAATAAACAATTCTGCGAATGAAATTAATTTCATATGATTAATATTATGCGGGAAAGTGAAACGAGAAATATGCGTGCAACCTTACTTGTATGTAAGCGTGAGCGAGCGACGAGTTCGCGTCGCACTCGAGGAGATATTTTAATGCGGGTGGAAGAAAAAATAAACGAGCGAGAAAAAAATGGAACAAGGTTCTGGAAATCAAAGTTAATATTCACTAAATAGGCAAATACAATGATTGCGAGTTTATATGGGTTATGCGAATAAAAGTAAAAATGAAATGGATATCAATGCGAATGCGGGAGAAAACAAAAACAAAAAACTTGACATCCACTTCCCAACCCAGTATAAAATACGATTTATATTTAAACCCAAACAGTAAATATGTATGATTTATTAAGAAGTTAGATTATTATGTCTGCAGAGTATTTATTGCAAAAGAAATAATTGATCGTCCGATAGACCAAAGATATTTGGTCGTCCGGCTCGAAGGTACCAAAGAAATGGTGCGGTTAAAGTACTTATACTATTTAAAATTGAATTTGTGCGCTGGTAAATTAATAATTTTAGTGGACTGTATTTTTTGAGTTGAGAGTTAAATAAGTGTATTAATTTCAGCTAATATGGACGAAAAACTATATTGTAACGCTAGGCACTTGTAACAACTATTTAGACGGAATTCAGCTGTTTTAGGTAATTATGGCAATGAGAGGAAACAGCTGAAAAATAAGGAAAAATACATGCACTTACGTACTCGTAGAATAGCTTCAGTCCTGGATGAAATTGTGCAGCACTTCACACCACGTGGCGGTAGCTTTCAAGTGTTCATTCGACGTAGCTAAGTCTTTATTACACTTATCAGTTCATAAAATTTGCAGACACAATGGTTTTCATGTATAAGTAGAAAGTTCGTGTAAAATTGTAAAACAATAAAAAAAATCCCAATAAAAATATAGGAGCGGTTGCACACGCGCGTTGACAATCAATTCGCGATCGAGACAGAGAGACCGACGAGACGTCATCGGGTGCGTATACGCATCCATATTTATGTGCATGTAAGGTGAGGAATGTAGGTAAGGATTATGTAGCCGTTACAAGTGCCAATAAAGAACAAAATAAAATTAATTCTTATAACGATAACCAACAGTAATCAGGTTTAAATTTAATTTAATTTGATTATAACAATAATCAATAAGTGAGTTCTTATCCAATAAATAGAAGGTACCTGATTCTTACATGATTATTTTATTTTTAACGTACCTAATGGGGATTAATGAATTTTTTAGTTTATTAATCCCCATTATAAGCTCCAATTGGCGTTAATGGGGATTAATGAACAAAAAGTTCACTAATCCCCGTTGATGGGGATTGTCAACGGGGATTAGTGGAATAAGCCCATTCGAGAATAATCTTGGTTTTCGTATTTTTAGGGGGTCATTTCGAAAAGAAAAAATGTATGAAGAAATGTATATGTTATTACCAGATTTGTAGCATCTCTAACCGTCCTATAGTGTTATATCAAAAGTACGCAATTTTTACGTATAGTGTCTTAAAAAGTTTACCACATTTATTATCTAAAAGGAACTTACAACCGCCTTTAAAGCTTAAACATTTATATTGTTCGCTCTAGAGCACAGCATCCATTCTTCAGTGTTGGAAAAAGTGGATTTATCGGCACCGAGTTAAATGGAAAGTCTGCGGGCGATACATTATTTTGCTCGTCTTACGCTTGCAGGCAGCCTAATACACGCTTTGATGCGATATTATTATACCGTATGAATATATTAAGATACGGCTTCATGATTATAATATAATCCGAATTGGCTCTAGGAGTCTATTGAGTAAAAAGGAAAATAGTAATAAGCCACTCAACGTATGGCCCAAAATCAGGTGTAGAGTGCGTGCGCTGGAATCTAAGTGATTTCTTCAGAAACTTGTTCAGGGTGCTTAGGGAGTAAACATACTGAAAGTCTCCGCTTCAGGAGGTGCGCCGGAGTGGGGGAAAGGTCCCACTTTTCAGAATTTCGCTAATAAATTCAAAACGG
Organism: Chrysoteuchia culmella; assembly: GCA_910589605.1. NCBI lineage: Eukaryota > Metazoa > Arthropoda > Insecta > Lepidoptera > Crambidae > Chrysoteuchia > Chrysoteuchia culmella. Next base: position 3,177,870 of record OU342644.1, on the reverse strand, counting down.
TGCGTCGTAAAGCAAAATTTTCTTCAATGTAATAAAAGCTCATAAAATTTTCTACAACTTTTATTTTATACACTTTTTTCGAATTCCTATCCATTTTCAAACTACACGTTCTGGAAAAGGCTCGAAAAAACTACTTTTATCAAACTTTAGCTTTTGCCTGCTACTTCGTTCGCGTTATTTCGGGATAAATATTAGTACCTATATATTGTTAATCGAGATCCTAATCTATCTACCTAAAAAAAAATATTCAAATCCGTTCAGCCGGTGAGTTATTGTAACTTTTATCTATGTTTTATTGTATATGCCATATAACTTGTGTAATGGTTACTAGATAAAGGATAAACATACTTATATACTTTTTTTCTTGGACATACATACATAATACATATTAAACATCCAGACCAAGATAAATAGACATGTTCATGCACACAAATATTTGTCTTCTCCGGGGATCGAGCCCGGGTCCTTTGGCGCAGAAGACGGGTTTAGTACCCCAGCGCCAAACAGGTCGTTATAAGAAAATCAAAAAAATATATGCTGTAGATAAAGACTCAACGAAAATTGGATTGAACGAAATATAGAAATTAGGTTTTTTTATTCAAACATTTTCCGTAACCGCAAATATAACTTTGTTATTTATACATACACTATAAAAACGAAGTAATTTTTGCAGACGATAATTTTTTGTGATTTTTGACTACGGAACCCTTTACAATCCGACACGCACTTGGCGGATTTTTTTATGAACAAAGAGGAGACGCTCAGCCTTCATCATACCTGATGTTAAGCATTGATAACGCTGAAGATGGAAGCCCGCCTCTCAAGGAATCTTCAACCACGGAGAAACTGACTATATACGCCGGTAGTATATTATAAATGCGAAAGTATGTCATTTTGTTTGTTTGTTACTCTTTCAGACAAAAAATACTGAACGGATTTTTATGAAAATTAGCACAGAGATAGTAGATAGCCAGGATTAACATACCATACTTTTTATCCCAATATTCCCACGGGAACGGGAACCACGCGGGTGAAACCGCGGGCGGCCGCTAATCAAAAAAAATTAAGTCCTTATGTTAATACTTATGGTAAATTTTAAATAGAAAAATATAGGAAAAAATTAACTCGGCCACAAGTGAATTCTCAGACGGGAATCGAACCCCATAAGTATAAAAATAGCATTGAAAAATGCAAAAATTACAAAATCCTTATGTTAAATTTTAAATAGAAAAATATAGATTTCTAGATAAACTAAATTTAGGTTTTTAAGATACTACTAAACCATGAATGTAACATGTTTATTGGCAAATGAATAAATGAATGAAAAATTAATGAATGAATTGGAAAAAACAACTTGTATTCTCAGATGGGACTCGAACCCACGTCCTTTGGAAATCCGATCCAATGCTCTAACCACTGAGCTACCGAGACTTGCGAACCACCGTCGAAATTCTCCAGCGTTGTCACATCAATGCTAGGAATATCCTAGCATTCGAAAGACACATCTTTTCAGGTGTTTAACGATCGATTAAGATGCAACAGCCAATAATCTGAGAATTCACTTGTGGCCGAGTTGTTTTTTTCTAATATTTTTCTATTTAAAATTTAACAAGTATAAAAATAGCATTGAAAAATGCAAAAATTCAAAAATCGTATTTAAGTCCTGGTTAAGTTCTTTTACACCCTTATGCATAAAAACGTGTGTATGTGACTGCAATAGTAAGAAACGGTAAGTTATTTAAGTAAACATTTATTTTTATCTGTAACGTGGCTTAGCCTAATTTCAACGTAACTTATAATATATTCCTGACCGAACAAGCTTTAGTAGTAAGACGGACAGACCAACGATTATTTGAGAAGACACAATAGAAGTTAATGTCCCGGAAAATATGTCTATGGCCTAATTTCATATAGTGAACGGCGAACGAGATCCCTAGGGATTTTATGTTTGAAACGAATATCTGGAATCACTTTGTGGGAAACTATGTTTTACGTAATGTTTTCATTCTTCTCTTTTCAAGGTCTTTCGCAAGCCTATGCTATGCTTTGCGAACTATGACGTATTTTCTCTGTTATTCACAGCCTAGATATAATACCTATTAACTAGAAAAAATCGACACGTCTCAGAAATTGCTCACAAAGGACTATTTTTCTAGTATTTTTTTTGTCTTAAATATAGTATTGTAGAAATCCAAAATAAAACAAATAAAATCCAAAATAAAATAAAATCCAAAATAACTGATATTTAAATTTTAGTTTGATTACAAAAAAAAGTATGATTTTTTTTGCCCCTTCCATTGAGCTAATGAGATTAAAAAACTATTTTGAAACAAAATATTAGAATTTTACTCTAAATTTTATCTTCCGACCGTTTTCGAATGAAAAGCAGCATGGTGATCGACAGCAACATCACGATCAGCATTTTCCAGCTTTTGGAGATCGTTGCGATATAAAAAATTAATATATTATTTGTTCTGCATATGCGCATAAAATTGAGTAGGTACCTACTTGAGCAATAAGCGTTTGACATTATCTCTAATCTTGGTTTATGGATTTCCCCTCGAAGGGCTTACAAGTAAGTACCGATGGTGGCGTATTTTGTAACAGCTTAGAGTGAATATATTCACATGTATAAACGAGAAAGACAAGAAATATTAATGTGGTTCATAAATTATTATATTATGTTTACTGGAAAAAATACTTTGAGAATGCAAAATAATAAATCATTAACACTGACCATTAAGGGGCCATACAAAGCCAAATACACATTTTTGATCAAGGATTTCACATAGTATTACTAGATTTATCGGCCCCAAAAAAATACTGTAGAAAGTAGACTATAGTACTCAGTAATGTGATTGACAGAAACATGATTGCTAAAACTTTTCTCGATAGAAAAAAATCGTAAAGTTACTTCTAATTTTGTAGTTTTTCAATGCTGTGTCAACCGCTATTAAACCTTTAGTCTTGAAACTATTATTAAAAAATACCTTAGCTAGTTGTCTAGTTTTGTGATTGACGGTTTTTTAAAATTTTAAATAGTTCATTAATAATAAATTAAAAACGATAATGTCGCTTACGTCGATGTTTTTAAAACAGACACCGGTGTTTGCATCTCTGTCGCATGCGTTATTTCACCGTATTTCTGTCTGATTCGCTCCTCGCTCTTCAGTCGTGAGTGCTCCATTGAGACGTGTGGACTGCGCTTGCCTTACGCTCCGCGACGATTTCGCACGTAGATTATTTAAAAAGTCTATTTGTTAATCATAACCTAGGTATAGGTTATTATAGCAAACAGAGATAAAAAATAAGCTTTTGTAGAAAGTAGACAAGTATTCGACGAGCAGCATATTAAGATACAAAACTGTCAAATATCTGTCAGAAATCAGTGCCAATTTAAATGTTTGAAATTGATTAAAGATATTATTTGACTGTACTTTTTAGATAAAAGTAGTAATTTATTATAAGTAAATACATAGTATACTTTTTTTAGTTTCAGGCACAAACAAAAGGGGGGGGGGGGGGACAATAGCCATTGCCCCCCTCCCCCCGGCACACAGTTTTACGCAAAGTTTTTAAGCAAAATGTTTGCAACTAACTCGTTTCAGTTATTTGTTTGCGTGAAATAATAAAAAAAATGTACTTTCATACATAAATCACGAAAAACCTAACATCTTATAATTTCAATAATTCTATGTATGTGTGTGTGACTCATCGCATTTATATACCTCATGTATGAAAGTACATTTTTTTAATAATTTCGCGCTAACAAATAACTAAAACGTGTTAGTTGCACATGTATTTATGAATTATTAATGTATGATGAACCAATTAATGTGCAATGTTTGTTAGTATGGAAGTCGTACCACCTTAAGCAGTCCGCTAGTAAATGTAAGCAAAAATAAACGAAAAGGAGCAATATCAATGAGTATTGAAGCAAAACGTAAGAAAATGTAAATAAAAAATTGGTTGCTTTTTGAATAGTTTATTATTTTTCACGCTTCCATCTTACATGGGTTTTGGGTATATTATAATATATTTTTTTGCATTTCTATACTAAAATCAAGAATTAATAAGAAAAGGATCTTTGTGTTGAGTGTATTAATTACTATAATTATTATTGAGAGACGTACTGAACCCCTGTCAGAACGTGTAAATTGCGTTTTTTTCATATAAATTTCACGTAAGCAAACAAAACTCACACTAGGCATACAGACCAATGGATCCCAAGATGGTTATTAACATATGTAAAACGAATAATAATGCGGGAGGTTCACCAAACCACATTACAATACAAAATGTAATGTCGCACATTTTTTATATATTTATTACTTGTATGTTTATTATTAATCCACAGGTTACCTAAGGATTACCATAATAAAAAGTACTCGTCTCCTGTTTTTAATTGCGCTACACTGTTGCCAATCTGAAACAGAAAAAACATTATAAATATTATTAAAAAACGTAATTTATAAAATAAACAATAAACAGTACTCACCAGGAATATCTATTTGAATACATTAAGTATGTGTATATACATGCGACACTTGTCTCTGTTTTCTTCATTACACTGTGCACGTAAACTCAAGCGAACTTTGTTCTCGGCCTGCGATAACGACACGCGCGGAGCTAGTCGACAGCGGCATAGGGTGCGGGACGCGCGGGGGAAATCCTTATTTCTTCTAGCTTTGTATGGCCCCTTAAAACGAGAATCACAGTTTCAAAATCGCAAAAACTTTAAAGGTATAAAAACTCAGTTTATGATAAATATTCATTTTATTGAGGTACTTCGAAAAGTACACTTTTAAAATCAAAGCGAAAAACGAAGTCCAAACATTTTAAATTCAGTGTAAGACATTCATGTAAAATCACATTTTAAACACTTAACTTTTCATAACAGTTAACGAAATATTAATAGTAAATTTGCCGTGCCGTGTGGTGACGGCCTAAGAATACAGGTGTCACCCACTCCCTTACATGCCTGAACAGTCGACTAAGAGGCTCGACGCATTGAAAACCTGTGCGAGTGAAGGAAAACTTGAAACAAACCCTCTACCAACCCGTCTGGCCAGCGTGGTAGCAGTAGGCTAATAGCCTCCTATGAACGCCACAATAGGCGTGAGCTAGGAGAGGCCTATGTCCAGCACTGGACGTCCACAGGCTGATGATGATGATGTTTTCAAATTATTCCAATTATATAAAAGTATTATTTTTTGTTAACTTACTTTAAATATGCTTTGTGATTATAACCCAGCTGATGCGTCTTCTACTAACATTGTAGGTTGTGTCTTACATTAATGCACTTTTATCTTTATTTTTTTTTGCTGTTGTTATTGTATTTTTTTAAAAATATTTATACAGCTTAACATAAGTACCTGAAGTACGTCATGCTCACTCAAACCTTTCTTCGGCGGTGTCGTGTGAGGCGGGTCGTTACGTTCCCTAAAATATGGTTGCCGCCAGCGGAAATGGGTCTACTTCAGTCTGCTTATCTTAATGTTGTGCTAAAAGGTTAATTTTTTTTTTTCTAAAATAAATTGATACTGACCTGTATGTTCCTCACAACTTGCAGTACAGTAATCTTGAAATGCGAGAAATGTTGTAATGTATGATAGATAAGTCTTTCTTTGCCAGTTGAAAATTGTTTACGGTTACAATAACCATAAAATGTAATATTATAAATAGTATTTTTTTTTGTGATGGAAATTGACCTTACTGATATGTTAAGGTCACTTTTCAATTTGACGACTCTGTATGAAATAAAACAGAGAGGAAAAAACAGCCCTTGACGAGTTTCTTGCCGGTTCTTCTCGCTACAAGGTCTCCCGCCGTAGAGTTTGTGAACCGATGGCATAGCTTCTTTGACGTTCATAAGTGCTTGTAACAGCATAGACTGAATAAATGATATTGACTTTGATGATGAATAGTAAAATTTAATACAAATCAGAAATGATAAATAAAAAACTGCAACCCGTATGACGTAAATTGTTGCGCAAACCACCAATGCATTACTCGTGTTATTGGATGATATTTTATTTTTGGGAAAAAGTTCCTATTCTCGAGAATTTAATAAGTATACCAAATAACTATTAATCAAAGGTTATTGATTATGGTAAATGATTATTTAAAAGACCAAAATGCATGGATCTGATACTAACATAAAACATAACTATTATAAATTGGATAAAAGGAAAATATTCTAATAATTGAATATGGGAAAATTTTCCTCTTATGTTAAATATATTTCAAAATTGTAAATTTGTGTTTGGCAACAACATGTTGGTTCCATTGTAAATGTTGTTGTTTCTGTTAAAGTTGATAAGTTTCTTGCGGCTGTTCTTCTTATCAGTTAAAAGATGTCCTGAATGGCTGGTAGGGAACAAAAATGTTGGACTATTCGAAAGTACTTATCTAAAGTCTATTTGAATAAAAATCTTTGACTTTGACTTTAACTCATATTCGACTAAATGAAAGGTGCAAGAACTGATACCCTAAATCACAGAAAAAAACCGTTTACTACCCTCGTTCAAATTATAAAAGTTTTTTAATAGGATAGGCAAAGGCGTCACAGCCAATACTGCCAGTTCTTAGTTTGTTATTTTTTTGTATTTTTTCTTAAACGGTTCAAAACGGTAAAATATATTTAAAAATAATTTAAGAAAATAGTAAATTACACATAATTGCAAGTAGGTATGATTGTAAATTGTATTTATGATGTCTTAGAATTATCATATTTTAATTTGTGATAATTACACAATTTATCCAGAAACTATGTAGGTGTTTCAAGGTTTTTAAGTCATATTTTAGGTGGTTGATATTCTAAAAGTCACTTCACTTCAACGAAGTCTGAATAGTTTCAATCGGTTCTTACATAGACCTGAAATCTTTGCACTGAACCCAGAAAGATGCTATAAAAAACCAGTGGAAAGTACGTGCTGGCAAAATTCAAGCCTTAAATAATAGAACAAGTCGGTTGGTCTTATTACTACTGCTTCTGTTATGTGGACGTGCATTGGCCTCTAATGCTGGCGAGATTTCTGAGCAATGTGCAATCAATGGAAATGTATTATTGGACCCTGAATGTTGAATAATTTTTACAGAAAAGTTGAAGTACCTACTTCCTCGCTCAATAGGGAAATATGGAATAAATCGCAGCTTCAATTTCAGCACTGGCATTCTTGAAATTTATTGATCATTCAATTTTACACAAGTGGCACCCTTGTGGTAGTGAGTTGACATAATTTCTGTAATTTCTTAAAACGAAACGTCTTCCGGCATCACTTAGACGCTCACTTTCTCAAACTCGAATCAAAGTGTCAAATAATTTGAAGTAACTAAACAAAAGAGAATCGTAATTAAAAAAAAAAAAAACAATGCATCATTCTATGCATCCTTTTAAGTTCAGTTAACATTCTTAAAAAAGTTACAGCGGTTGTTTAAGGAAAGCTCGAATTGGGACTCTTTGAAACTTGTGAACTTTTGGGTATTGGCAGCTATTTTTTTTTTCATTTATTGACCAAAAGTATTACAAAAGACATGATATTTATTTTTTCCGTATGTTGCACCAAATATGATCAATTGATTTTTCGTACGCTAGTAGCTAATACTATAAGCAAGTTATCTGATTTTTTTCATAGTTGTACTTAAACAAAACCTGTTGAAAAGAGCTGTCAAAAAATAAATTGACATTTATTTCTTTTATTATTCACGTATAAAATATCAATTAAATTATAGGATATAGTCCCACTCAAACTACGTAGCTGTGATTTTATTTCGATGCTTTAGCTGCTATGGTTCAGGAGATACACGAGTTTGAAAAAAAAATTTTCAAAAACACATTTTTGACAGTACCTCTGTGACAGTTCAAGATAGAGGGCTAAAAGTTGGGGTGATTACTAGTTGTGAGGGGACAAACAATTGACATTCATCAATTCAACTATTCCTCACAGGGGCCAGACGTCCTTCCTTAGCCTGCTAAGCCCTTTGAAATGTTAGTAAATTGTTAGAAAAAGTAAAAAATAAAAAAACTTAATAGGAAACACATTTTGTAGTTAGAAAATAAATTTTGATTAAAAGATTTTTTTTAAGCACTAAAAATTGGTCCTCACTTCGGAATAGGTTAAGGTACTTAATTAGATTAGACGCTCAAAAGAAATAATAAGCAGTTATGTATAACAATAAGAGCCAGTTAAAAAGCAACATAATAAAATAAATAGCGGTCTTATGAAATGGATAGAAGATTAATTCTACACCCGATCCGAACATACACTCCTACTAACAGAGGTGCATTTTAAATTCTTCTTACGTTCCGTTTCACGAGGAGCACCGATTGAATTTTGTCACGTACGTGCCGCAACAAGTCGCGAGACTTCGTGCGGTGTCGCACGACTTTCGCTGGGACTTATTGGGACATTTTATTGAGCAGATTATTCAAGTGAGAGAAAATGGAATTACCATCATTTTATTTTATAATTGGTCAGTAAAAAAAAGTCACCAAACCCCTCACCTTGTGCCCTGAACTACTAAGTAGTTTGTTTAATCTTCAGTAACGTTATAACTGTTGGTTCGGGTACCAAATCCGCCCTAACTTTTCAAAGCGAGGTCTACTGTTCTCACAGAACTACTAAGTAGTTTGTTTAATCTTCAGTAACGTTATAACTGTAACACTGGTTCGAAAGAGTCGAATATCGAGAATATTTTCTAGAAAAAAGAAGTTGTGGATTAGCATATTCTGGGGATATGTACTTAGACTTATGGATTCTATAACGCATCAATATATCAACAGAAATTCAGAAAGACAACTTCGTTATTCAGAATATAGTCAGGTAGCTAATAATTCAGAGTATGGGATTGTAGTACTATGTCTGGTGACGTTTATTATTACCGGTGGCAGACACAATGCTTTCTTTATTAGTTCTTTCATTATTATCAATTATTGTTGGGAAAAGTGTGATACGCAGAATTGGGAAACTTTCTTCAATATCCGCTGGCCCTTACTTTGTTTGGAAAAGGATTACAGATTACGGAAATAATGATGACGGAAAATATTAACTTACATTGTCTTAACGGGTGTTATTCAATCTACTTATCAGATCAGCAAAAAAATCTATTTGATCTGCAAGTACTAGTTAGGTAACCCAAAAAGAAGATTCTGTGCTGACCAAATATATAAGCACTACAGGATCCTCGCGGTTTTACTCGCGTGGTGCATGTTCCCGTGGGAATATCGGGATAAAAATAGCCTATGTCACTCGGGAGAAATGTAGCTTTCTAATGGTCTAAGAATTTTCTTAATCGGTTCAGTAGTTCCTGAGATTAGCGCGTTCAAACAAACAAACTCTTCAGCTTTATAATATTATATATATAACTAGCGGATCCTCGCGGTTTTACCCGCGTGGTGCCCGTTTCCGTGGGAATATCGGGATAAAATATAGCCTATGTCACTCAGGAGAAATGTAGCTTTCTAATGGTCTAAGAATTTTCTAAATCGGTCCAGTAGTTCCTGAGATTAGCGCGTTCAAACAAACAAACTCTTCAGCTTCATAATATTAGTATAGATTAGTTTGCTGATTAAAATATTTCGGAACTATGCATCATGATTTCACAATAAGGCAACTCAGTATCTCAACTCCATAAGTATTTGATTATATTCATTACTAGCGGCCGCTCGCGGTTTCACCCGCGTGGTTCCCGTTCCCGTGGGAATTTTTGGGATAAAGAGTATCCTATGTTCATAGCCAGGCTATCTAATATCTGTGTACAAAATTTCATCCAAGTCAGTTGAGTAGTTTTTGCGTTTATTCGTTGCAAACAAACAATCAAATCTTTCCACTATATTATATGAGTATAATATATAGCTCTGTGGTCTCATATAGTAGAATTACAAACGTCACATCTGTGCTCGTTCAAATCGTGACGTTTTTCCAATTTCTTTATTTTGTGAGCAAATTGAAGTGTCGATAACTATAGGTAGGTATTTTCCCTTTTATGTGTGAAAAGAAGTATTCGATATTGCTAAGATTGAACGTTATGTGTATTGGATTCATACTACCAAGGGTAAAATGTGTAAGGTATAAATACAAAATATGATAAAAGCTTTCAAGTAAAATTTTAAATAAACAACGACGACCTGTCTGGCGTAGAGGTACGTAGCCTGCCTTCTACGCAGAGGGTCCCGGGTTCGATCCCCGGCCAAGACAAATATTTGTGTGCATGAACATGTCTATTTGTCTCGGTCTGGGTATTTATTGTAAATATATTATATGTACCTACCTATTTAAAAAAAAAGTATATAAGCTATGTTTATCCTTTATCTAGTATCCATAACACAAGTTCTTATGAAACTTACATTGAGCTAGATAATTGGTGTGGTTGTATGATATTTTTTAATGGCATGTATTTAACCTATTTTTTCCGCTGCCAACCTATTATTTCTGCTACCCCAACCTAATATTTTTTAGTCGCGTGGTTTATTATATTCCTTTTTTATGTATCTTTTTGATTAATCTGTTAATTTTTTGGGGGATCCTATTAATATATCTTACATCAGTATATATTATGATACAACATACATCGATCATTCCAAGATAAGAAACTATATTATACGTACAAATATACGTCGCAAGTGTGTCTTCAACCTTACAGATAACATCTCAAACACGATCCTATCCACATTTTCCCCGATAATAACATCACCTAACAAGACACCCGAAAACCTTCTACAAGTTAAGTCGCAAGCCGCATTCGCAGAACATTCAGAAACTACAAATTTCGCGTAACTACCGATAAATCACGCATATTCGTGCTCAATCCAGTCGGTTTAGGGGTCCTCGGGGATAATCGCAAAGCCCCTAAAAATGAACGATTACGGGTCTCCACCTTATAAACGTAAGGCGGCCAGTTTGCCGTGACCCCTAAACGCTGGCTTACCGGCATAAATAATGTTTGCTCCGGCTGTTGCAAGGATCCCATAACCTGGTTACCCAGATTTGGCCCGGGGGAGGGGGATTAGCGGATCCCAGGAGAAGTTATCGCTAAGATGAAATGCGATATTCGAAGGTTTCCGCACCAGATAAATTGAAAATGACGACTTGTTAGTTAACGGGGCTTGGGCGATGGTGTTTTATTATTATTTTTTTAAAGAGAAAAATATTAGTAAAATCGTCTTGGCTACAAGTTATTCTTAGACGGGACACGAACCCGGGACCATTGGGTATTCGGCCTACTGCTCTAGCCACTGAGCTACCGAGCCTTGCAACCAACCCTCGAAATTTTCTAATATTTTTTACACTTTTAGTACGCTGTAGGCCAGCGCTTCGATATATCAATGCGAGGAATACATATCCTTGCATTCAAAGAAACATTTTTACAAAGCCAATTTAATTACAGATTTTTAAGTTTTTCATTTTCAATTTATACTTCTAATATATTTTTAAGAGAAAAATATTAGAAAAAATCGACTCAGCTACAAGTTATTCTTAGACGGTATTTTAAAAAATATCACGAGTATAAAAATAGCATTGAAAATGTATAAAATTAAAATCATAGGTGTTATATTTGCTTTGTAGGTGCGATAGCGCAGTGGTACTGAATTGATCATACTGAACTAGGGATTTGGTTTCTGAATTGGTAATTTCCAGTTGAGAATGTCTCAAACCTCACACATGCATTTTTTTAAATTTCATACAATCACACTAATTATCTAGGTCAAGGTAAGATTCATGAAGAACATGTGTTATGAATACTAGATAACAGATAAACATACTTATATACATTTTTTGTTGTAATAACATACATAATTTACATATCAAACACCCAGACCAAGACAAATAGGAATGTTCATGCACACAAATATTGACTTGTCCGGGGATCGAACCCGGGATCTCTGGCGTAGAAGGCGAGCATTTGCACCTCCGCATCAAACAGGTCGTTATCATTTTTAACCGACTTCAAAAAAAAGGAGGTTCTCAATTCGGTTGGTATATATATATATTTTTTTTTTATGTATGTACACCGATTACGCCAAGATTTCTGAACCGATTTCCATGATTCTTTTTTGTTCGATGCAGAATAGTTGCCAATTGTTCCCATAAAAATTTGGTTTCGTTTGACCCAGTACTTTTTATGTTATGAGCATTTTATATATTTAATTTCATTGTTGACTTGTACGATGTAGTATTTACGATAATTTTGTTTATAATGTACATGAAACTTTATCTAATGTAGAAAAAACCTGCTGTAGTTTACAAAACAGCCTATTACAGACACTAAAAAGTAAAAAAAAAAACTGCGTTAATTAAAACCGACTTCGAAAACTAAAAAGCAAACAATAAGCCTTTTGGAGTCGGTGCCAGACAAGGCAAGAAAAATAAAAGAATAGGAGCTTAAAGTAGAATGTCTTGGCTGCCACCGACTCCAAAAGGCTTATTTTTTGCTTTTTAGTTTTTGAAGTCGGTTTTATTTAACGCAGTTTTTGTATGAACATTTAGCTTTGAATCGACCTCAAGTTCACATTCTCAATTCAGAAGCCGACCATTAGCCAGAGCACTAGCGGCAGCTATATTCAAACCTTCCTTACATTTTTTGAAAACAAAGACTTGTAAAATGAGCAGTTCGGGGAATACAACAAAATAACTAAGTTTAATTTTAACGGTAGACATGTTAAGGCACAACATTAATTACGACTAATTGATTGAAAGATTACAGCAATAAATATGTGATAACTTTGTTTTCTATTCGGACGCTCTTTTTCGTAGTAGTTGTTATCTCGCTTTATTAAATAATACACAGAGATAGTAATGACTAGGGCAATTAGGTTAATGTGGAACTATTAATAAAAAACAAAATCCCAGAATCAATTGCAAAATACAAAGGTTATCGTTATGTCCAAAGTTATCAACCGCTTTCGCTGAATCATATGAGGAAGATATACAGTGTGGAGAGTAGACCGGGGATAATATTAAAAACGGAGGCTCTTTAAGTACTATAGGCACTATCATTATGGTCCCAACTAATTAAAACCAAATTTTTACTTTTTTATTTTTTCTAACAAACTTAATCGTAAATTCAATGTAATGCAAACAACAGTACCGCTCAACTTTTTCGTAGCTACTCGGAACGTCTTTAATTGACAATTATATGTCGGCTGATACAAAAATAATACTGTCTTACTTACTATCGTGCTTCATGAATCCACGTAGGTATTGTTTTCTTTCTGTAGTGTTTTTTGCACTCAAAGCCATTTTCACATTTAATTACAAGTTGTGTAAATCAATCCAATTCAATTACTTAAATTAAAATTAATTTAAACTGAAACCAAAGAAATTCCCATGACAATTATCTGACTTTACTGGTCAAAATTATTCTTTTGAATTTACGCTATGATCTTCTTTATAAAAAGATCATAATGTAAAAAGAATAGAATCCATGGAATTAATAGGTACTACGTACTAGTACTTAATAATTAAATGGCTGAATCTACTTGGTACAAAGAGTATACTATGTATTGATTGGCATGACATGTCATGCATGAAGGATAAAATTGTAAACAGATCACTGTCATTGCGATATTTATTAATAAATTACAGATTTTAGTTAATTTGAAATTAAATTAATTTTTTATTAAATTAATTAAAGAAAATTAAATATCATGTCTCTTGTAATACTTTTAGTCACAAAAAAAGGCTCTTCATTGTTTATGACATACTGGATCTAGGCGATTTATATCCAACAAGTAGGTATGAATTTTATGTATGAATTTAGAGGTACCAATGGCGAAGGGTCCCTACTACCAGACTATTGTTATTGATTTGATATTTTGATTTAATTTTAAATATTTATTATTAACAAATTATTTATATATGTATTAACAATATATTTTTGTTAATAATAAATATTTAAAATAATAATTAAATCAAAATATCAAATCAATAATAATAGTTGCCATAGTAAATGTCTAACCGTATCCTAGCGAAAAAATAAATTAACTTTGCGAGGGTAGACTTATAAGTAGCCAGTCATCCCGTGACCACGGCAGCTGAAAAGGTGCCGAAACGTCGGGAAAATCAAAATCCCTAAAAAACCTAAAAATACGGACAATTACAACTTAGTTCGAGGAAATATAGCGCGTTTGATATCCGTAAAAGTTGTTTTATTTCAATGAACAGTGCGCGCCAAAACATAAGATGTACGTAGTTCGTGGAAATATAGCGCGTTTGATATCCGTAAAAGTTGTTTTATTCAATGAACAGTGCGCACCAAAACATAAGATGTACGTATTATGTTTTCATTTATTAATTAACACAATTGTTGTGTCCTCTTGCGTATTAGTTTTGCAACATTTCAAATACTTTCGATACCTCATTGTCCTACAATTAGCATTTACTATGAAATGGATCGTGTAAATATTGGAAAGTGCGCATCACTTTCTTCTTATTAGCACTTAGATTTCAAGTGCCCACTCTTTGAAGGAGCGATGTATGGTGTTGGTACACCTCATATCATCATGAGCATTACAAAGATGAAAACATAAGACCTCATAGAAAAAACAAAAAAAATCAGTTGCCTGTCAGTTTGCGTAAGACGTGAATTCGTCTTTATTTAGTCTTAGCAGTATAATAGGTGGAATCAAAATGCGTAGTAATATTTTTTTAATTTTATTGGTGGTATTGTACGTTATAGTGACTTGTGAGTGTATGGAGGAAACTGCTATAGAAGCGAGAGGAAAGAAAAAGAAGAAAGGCAAGAAAATAGCTATATTCGGTAAGTTTGAGTTTTTTTTAAATTGAGATAAGTATTATAATTGGCTGGAACGATTAACTACCTATACTTCAGTCATCTTACGAAAATAATTTTTGTAAATAAACTACCCATACTAAACCTAACTACGAGTAAAAGTATTTCTATATAGAAATAGAAATATATTTATGCAAAATTTTTAAATAGAAAATCCAGTTCAATATTTTTCTATTTAAAAATTTATTATAGGTAAGTATAAAAATAGCATTGAAAAATGCAAAAATTAAAAAATCATAAATTATTGGCTGTTGCATCTTAATCGATCGTAAAACATCTGAAAAGAACTGATGATAAATATTAAATAGAAAAATATTGGAAAAAATCAACTCGGCCACAAGTGAATTCTCAGAGGGGACTCGAACCCACGACTTTTGGAAATCCGGTCCAATGCTCTAACCATTGAGCTACCGAGACTTATTTATCATAAGTATAAAAATAGCATTGAAAAATGCAAAAATACAAAAATCATAAATCTGTTTGTGAAGTTTCTTTCGAATGCAAGGATATTCCTAGCATTGATGTGACAACGCTGGCGTACAGCTTATTAAAAATACAAAAGTCCTGTTTGGCGCAGGGGTACTAACCCCGCCTTCTGCGCCAGAGGTCCCGGGTTCGATCCCCGGACAAGACAAATATTTGTGTGCATGAACATGTCTATTTGTCTTGGTCTGGGTGTTTAGTATGTATATTAAGTATGTATTTACAAAAAAAAAAGTAAATATAAGTATGTTTATCCGTTATCTAGTATCCATAACACAAGTTCTTCATGAAACTTAACGTGGACTAGATAATTGGTGTGATTGTATGCGAATATTTATTTATTTATTTATTTAAAAGTATTGGAGAATTTCGACGGTGGTCCGCAAGTTTCAGTAGCTCAGTGGTCAGACCATTGGATCGGATTTTCAAAGGTCGTGGGTTCGAGTCCCATCTGAGAATTCACTTGTGGCCGAGTTGATTTTTTCCAATATTATTCTATTTCAAAATTTAGCACAATATAGAAATAGTATTGTAAAATGCAAAAATTTAAGTCAGAAATATATTTTTTGCTATAAATAGGGTTTACATTACGGTGTTCATCTTATCCATATTAAACTATATTAGATTGGTAGAACCACGGACAACACATCGATATTGATGAAATATAAACACTTGTTAGAGTTCCTTTAAAAGAATAATTTTAAAATACAATACAAAATGATAACTGACGTCTCCAAATTGCTCTGGTGAGCCATGGTCACGGCCATCAGTTGCTTCGTGATCACGGCGCATGTACAAACATGGTAAAAATCTTGTTTCTCGTTTTAAGAAATACCTAGTCCAATTTGAATGCTGAAAGAATATTCACGCATAATTGCAAGTGTTTGTAAATTGTCGAGTTGTTGATCTAACAATTTATTTGGGAAGAGTTCACAAGAACCGCCGGCGCCTTTTCTAAAGAGGAACCTTTTTATTTCCAGTCTATATTGCTGATCTGATCCTGAAGAAATTTTTCTTCTTGAAGCTTGCTTACGCGTTCCTGTTCTGGATCCTGCTACACAAGGCTGGCTACTTCTTGGCCTGGTTCGTCAGTTACCTGAAGGAGCAAAAGCAGCACGACTACCATAGTCACCATGACTACCACCCATCGTACAGTCACGGACCCTACAGGAGGCAGACGCACGGGAAAGTTTAGGTTAGGTTAGGCTAGGTTAAAATACCTTGTTTTTCCCCTAGAGTATAAAAAAGGTTACCTTTTCAAAATGTTAGTTCATTCAGTTGCTGATTTGCTGATAATTTGAGGTACACTGTGTGACGGATGGTTTTGTATTTGATGTGGTTTTTTTTTTACAAAAGGCCAGTGGACTGGTTTTTTAACCTATATATTTGAAACAGGGGCCCAATTCTGCTAATGCTTAGTCACAATGGTATTCCAGTAGTGTTTCAATGGTAGTGCTGTTTTACACATTTCTTGTTACAACAGTGTAAATAAACACTACTATTGAAACACCACTGAGAGACGATTATGACAATAATTTAGCAGAATTGACCCCCAGGTGTTTATATTATCGTTCTTACTTAGAATATAATATTAATGGTTTTTTAAGCCCTAAAAATATGTTGTTGAACGAAAAAGTCAAGTTTTTGTAAGAATAATTTGTAAACGGATAAATAATATGTTCTCAATGTTTATACACATTGTCTTTTTTAGAAATAGAAATAGAAATTCATTTATTTTTAAACATAGGTAGTAAATAAATACAGATGGTGTTACAAAAACAAAAAGTATCACTATGTTTGGCCATTATTAGGCGTACAAATTTGGATTGTTGATGCTTAGTTACAATAAGTATTAAATTAGATTGAATGTCTTAAGAAGTTACATAATTAATACATATAAATTAAGTTAGGCGCATAAAATGACAATCTATTAAATTATTTACATAAAATGTATTTATATAAATGTCACATAAGTATGTAATTAAATGTCAATAAAAGTAAAGTTAACAATATTTTATTAAGTCAGGAATACAGTAAATCAATGTATATAACGAATAATAATTTAAAATTTGTCATTTAAAAATTCAGTTAAGGTATAATAGGCTTAACTTGTTAATAATGTTAATAAGTCCTTACAAAATGTAGCCAAATTTCAGTCTTTTAATTTTTTTTGGCAGTTTATTAAAAATGTACAGTAAAAGCTATTTCCTTTTAACGCTGTTTAGTCATAGGTGCACTTAACTTATTTCCATGGGGTTATTTTTGACTGGCCAGTTGATATTGTGGAATCATCCATCATCAGCCTGTGGACGTCCACTGCTGGACATAGGCCTCTCCTAGCTCACGCCTATTGTGGCGTTCATAGGAGGCTATTAGCCTACTGCTACCACGCTGGCCTGACGTGTTGGTAGAGGGTTTGTTTCAAGTTTTCCTTCTCTCGCAAAGGTTTTCAATGCGTCAAGCCTCTTAGTCGACTCTTACGATATCCCAGGCATGTAAGGGAGTAGTGACACTTGTATTCTTAGGCCGTCACCACACGGCACAATATATATTGTGGAATATAAATGTGGATTCCTCTTGACGAACATTGCAGTTTCGTATATGTACAACAGTGATGGCATTGTTAGAATCTTTAGCTCAATAAAATGTTCTTTACAGCTATTCCTACGTTTTAAAGATTTAATAGCCAATGCACTTTTTGTGTTTTAAAAACTAATTCTTTACATGCAGAATTGCCCCAAAATATAATTCCATAACGTAAAATAGAGGCGACATATTCGTTATAAGCAGTCAATACTGTCTCTAGATTAGCAACTTTGGATAGTGTTCGAAGTGCATAGACAAATTTACTCAAGCGTGTACACAATTCATTTGAATGAGTTTGCCAGTTGGTTTGATAGTCAATATGTAATCCTAAAAACTTTGTTGTAGTCACTGGTTCTATGGTATCATTGCCTTGACGTATGGTCAGATTTGTTGCTTTTGTATATTGACGGAAATGCATTCGTCCCCTTAGTGGTAAAACCGATTATCTGCACTTTTCTTTTTTGCAAAATTTTGTTATAATAAATTCTCAAATTATTGTCAAGATGGCAAGGTAATATACACCTTAACTATGTGTTAAGGTGTATATTACCTATACATTATTTTGGTTTTGTCAATATTTATATTAAAATTTATCATTTCGAGCCATTCAATTATGCGGTTTAATGTCAAAGTAATTTAATTTTCATATGTCAAATTATCTTTACAATTAATTAATATAGTATAGTCATCAGCAAATAAGGTCATGGGATATTGAACGGTTGTAGGCATGTCATTAATGTAAATTAAAAATAATAGAGGTCCTAATATTGTTTCTAGAGGAACCCCATACTTGATGTCTCTACATTTTGATAGATGCTCTATTTCAATTTTTTTGTCCTTACAAATACTTTTAATAGCAGTTTGTTGCTGTTTTACTGATTTATTTTATTTGTCCATCGATATTTTACGACTTTATATTTTGTAATATCTCATCATTCATCATCATTCTTTCAAAAGCTAATAAAAATTATCCAATCGACTGATATTTTTTCGTTGCGATCCTTAAGCGATCAAGTAAAGAGACATTTTCTTTTCTCTTACATGAGATATATTTATTGTAACTTTTCTCTTTCCCTTCCAGTTTAAATATTCTCACTGTAATCCACATACTTAAACGTTTTTTATGTACAACGGGTGACTCTTAGCCTTCATCATACCTGATGTTAAGCATTGATAAGGCTGCAGATGGAAGCGAGCCTCTCCCGAAATCCTCAATATCTGAGGAACTGGCTAACTGCCGGAACACAACAATGCTGAAAACAATGTTGTAATGACTTCAGACTTAGATAAGACGGTGGCAGCTATCCAGGCGGACATACAATAAGTCCTACCATTAACCAATCCGAATACAGTATGTACCCCTGCTGGGAATCGAACCCGGGACCTCTGCGTCTGATACCGGCGGTGGTTGTTACCACTAGAGCACAGAGGCGGTTGAACTGTGCATCCATATCTAATGTCCTCTACTGTAATTGTACTCACGCCTCTTGAACTCTTCCTTATTATTTTTCAACTAAAGTTGCCTGGAAGAGATAGCTATAGCAATACGGCCGCCTTTTTGGATGCTTTCTTTTTGTCTTTGTTTTTCCTTTTTCTGTATTTTGTATATTTGCGTGCAATTAATTGTTCATTATTTATTATTATTTCATTCACCAAATAATGTTATTGTTAATTAGTTAGTTTATTTATTTATTACAATGATTGTGTACAATGTGTATTATTTAATTTTTTACCTAACATCCATATGAATAACTCGTAGCCGCCTGCAGTTTCTCTTGTATGGTTCCCGATCCTGTGGGAACATCGGGGTGAAATGTATCCTATGATTTTATCTAGGCTTTAAAAACCGACTTCAAATAGTAAAAAATTAACCTTTTTGAGTCGGTGCCAGCTTATAACTTATTTTTTAAATTATTACTAATTTTTTTTCTTGTCTTGACGAAACGTGACGTGACGAACACAACACTATTTTCAAGATTTCCTGAAAACAACATACGACCGGTTTCAATAATATATCCTTATCAAGAGAGAGAGGCCTATCTTGGTTACGTTACTTAGCAACCACTGTTATTTTTGGTTAATTTAGGCTGATTAACAAAAATATCTAGGCAACAAAGCTCTAATAAGCCTGTCTCTTACTGTGCATAGATTATTGAAACCGACCGTTAACCGATTTCATAATATAAAAGATGGGTTCAACTTAGGAACATATGATGTGTGTCGTTTGAATCATTCCAATCGGTTTAAAATTTCGAAATACTTTCAGCCGTTGTTGTGTGATTGATTAAAAAACATCCAAACTTACACATCCTACTTATCCTCTACAAATAACAGTTTGTGTGGACCTTTGGATTTGTATGTCTAGATGTTTGGATGTTTCTTACTTCAATCATGCAAAAATGGCTCAAGGGATATGGATGAAGTTGCAATTAGAAACATAAGAGATATTTTATCCCGATATTCCCAAAAGAACCAATGTGGGTAAAACTACTGGCGGCTACTAGTATATTAGGGGCAATTTTAGAGTTCATGAGGGTTCATAAGGCAGTGCACTTATGTCAGTGTCACTGCTTAAACTTGGCAACGGATGTTTCTGCCAACGCTTACCCCCATATTCAAGTCGTTCCTCCAAAACTTTTTACACTCCACTCAACCTCGTCGTGGGTAAAAATGGTAGTGTGCGCTAGGCCTAACACGGAGTGGCTACGTACTCTTTGGCTCCTCCAGGTCCTTACGGAGGTATGACTTAGAATACCGATTTCTAGGAGTATTTCGAAGAGGTTTTTCAATGAGGTTTCGTTAAGTCGAAACGAGTAAGTTTTGGAGGAACGACTTAGAATATGGGTGTTAGTCTATCAGCTATGCTATTCTCTAAATCAAACGTCCCGGTACACGCACTACACTCTTACCTGAGAGCATGCCTGCACAAACCGGTTAGCGCAGGTAAGACGTAGCGGATTGTCCCGGCTAAACGCTCCGTTAATGCGTCCGTTAAAAAATAATGCGATAAACGCGATAATGCACATATGTGATTGCTGGCTAATTGCTCGCTAATGGTTCGTATAGCGGCGTCTCACTCTCTCGCGCTCCTACCTAGGTGCGAGAGTGAGACGCCGCGTGTTGCTATGACGCTAGCGCCAAAAATAATTTGGTAGCAATAACAGGAACTAAATGAATGCACATTGTAGTTCATCGTTTGTTCGGTAGAGGCCGCACTGTTGATACGTGGCGTAATCCAATTATCGCGCAATTTCTGCTGTCGCTTTGCTGTTGCAAAGATAGGTAATAGCCCCGCAGTTTTGCGCAGGCATGCTTTTTCAGGTAAGTCGGAGCGTGAAGCCGGTACCTAAGCGACACATTGACGCTGTTGTCATGACTGATTTCACATCACCTGTCAAATACTTAGTACCTATTGATATTGGGGCGATCACCTGATGTTTCATCCATCGATATCAAGGATGTTTGCTTAGATAAAAGCTCTAGGGAGGTAATTATCTGTGCTATATCTAGGATCACTCACGCGTCGCCAACCAAGTGGCTGCTTTTATTCTTCTCTGTGTCATTGGGCGCAAGGAACGTTACAGTAAAATGTTATTGGCCTGTCGGCAGTAATATATTTTATCTTTAGTTTTATATATGAAAAAATTGCTGTTTATCGCGGCTTCGCGCGCGTGTTCAGCAATAGAAAAATAAATATTTATACTTATGATAAATTTTAAATAGAAAAATATTGGAAAAAATTAACTCGGCCACAAGTGAATTCTCAGATGGGAATCGAGAATTCACTTTGCAGAGCATTGGACCGGATTTCCAAAGGTCATTCGATTCGATTCCCATCCGAGAATTCACTTGTGGCCGAGTTAATTTTTTCCAATATTTTTCTATTTAAAATTTATCATAAGTATAAAAATAGCATTAAAAAATGCAAAAATAAAATAAAAAACCCAATAAATATTTATTTTAAAACTTATATTGATTTTAAGCGCACTATATTTGTTAAGATCGAATTATCCGTGTTTTTTAAGTTTTTTGGTTTTCTTTTCGAAGGTAGACTTATAGTAGCCAGTCATCCCGTGACTTAATTCGATCTTAACTCGTGAAATATAGTGCATTTAAAATCCTAAAAGTTGGTTTATCTCAATGAACAGTGAGCGCCAAAACTTAAGATGTACCTACGTATAAAAATTTATTTTATTGAACCTATAGTGAAACTATGAATACAAGGTATTAACACACATGATTCAGAATGATGCCAGGAGTAAGCCTTTATAACGTAAAAAAAAGGTTACTTCTGACTAGACACATTTTGGTCCGAAAAAAAATCGTTCGATTCGGACGTAATGACACATGGTATTATAAAATAAAAACATAATGCCTTAATTTAAAATCAGAACTTTTCAAAACATTTAAAATAACTTCTGGTTAGGTATGGGACCCTGGTACTTTCAATTCAAAATATGTATGTTCGAAACGAAAGATATCGCTTTAAACTACACAGTACATAACAAGCAGAAGGTTACTAAATTGCATCACCTTAAAAAATCGGACCAAATGTCACAAACCAAAAAAGTGTCACAAAATATACGTCCGAAAAATTTACTGACCACATGTCACTAACTCGATCAATTTGACAATAATTATTATACATTATTATTTGAAAAAACAAGAAACCGTTATATATATATATATATATATATATATATATTTATTATATATATTTATATATTTTTTTTGTTATAGTATACGATTATATATATATATATATATATATATATATATATATATATATATATATATATATATATATATATATATAATCTTATACTATAACAAAAAATACAACTGAAGCATACATTTTCGCCGCGCGGTAGAAAGAGAGGTGGATATTACTTCCTCTCCTACGCCGCGGGGCGGTTTACTCTCCCTCCGTCTTACGAATTTTCTATCAGTGTCACGTGTCGTGATGCGACTTTAACATTTTTTACTGTCGCTGTTGCCCCGCTGAATACAAAGACTCAGCCGCTGGGCAAGATAAGCACCAGCTCTCAGGTCATTATTATTTTGTTTTTGTTAATTTCCCGGTGATATCCACGACACGGTTTTATAATCCCGTGTTCCACTCATTCACATTACTGGAATACAAAGTGTCAATTATTACTTATGACAGGACAGATTCATTTTGTGAAATTAATCCAGAATTACTCCATGAAGGACAAGTGATCTAAGTAGGTACATGGATTAACGAGAGTTTTTTATACATTTTCATTTCGTAACGGTAACACAGATGACTTTTTTGTTTGTAGGCATTTTGTAGGTGGATTTTTGTGTAAGTGAATACGGGAGTTAAATATTTTCTTTTTTATGAAAATAAGAACCGATTTCGAAGAATAAAATCGGTAAAGTGCGAGTCGAACTCGCACATGAAGGGTTCCGTCTCTCACCCAAGGTTGCCTGAAAGAGATGGCTATTGCAGCATTACGCTGCATTAAAACCTTTTTTTGGCCGCCTAGGTAGTTTCTATTGATTTTGGATTTTTTTTACAAATAATACAAAAATATACAAATACAAATAAGTACAAACTTTTTTATTTGGTACCAAACACAGGACATTTTACAAATTAACATTATATTTTACTCCTAGGTATAACAAAGACATGCGGTACAAGAACAAGAAACATTTTAAGATATAAAAATACAGGAAATTTTGAGTCCCACGTCAGTACCAAATGGGTGTCCAGTTCAGCATTGAGTCAGCGATAAGGCTGACGCTGATTTTCAACTGGATCCCTTAAAAAAATGTTTTATTGACACATGGACGTCAATGCGATAATTAAAAAAAAATATATAAATATATACTACGGCAAAGATAATCAATAAATAGGTAGTTAAAAAGAGGATCCAAAAACGTAAATGAGTTACCTAATAAATTTAAAAAGAATATAACATAACGGATAAATAAACTACACATATGATGTTCAGTCAGTCAATTTCGTTTCAAATCTTTGTTTGATATTAGAATAAGACCCTACGGGCTCTTATTTAGCCGCTTTAATTGCTGGTGGTGATCTCGGCGTGGGAAACTAAAGGGAATCGAGTGCTCCAGAGATTCCACCCGTAGTGCCGATCGTCCGCGTTGCTGCTGTGTCGCGAACCCTTCTGAAATCTGTTCCACACCAGTTGGCCGTCGTTGAGGTGGCTACAGATTAATAAAATTGGTGACCCCTTCAACTTCCAATTTTATCTAGATACCCTAAGGTAACAAACAACCGGTTACTTCATCATCGCGCGACCTTAGGAAGCCCTGTGACTATTTTTTATCGTGTGCGGAGTTTGTTATTTTAAATTCTATACATAAGATATTCATAAAGACGTAATTATAAGTTCGATACTGTTCTTCCGAGGCGAGGTTTTTTCATTGCGTTACAACAATTCTACTGTTAGACCTATCATCTACGTTTGCAAACGTTGGACAGGTAGGAATACTACATCCGCGTTAACTATTAGTTTTAACCTCCATTTAACATTCGCCGAGGAAAATAAATTTAAAATAGTTAGTTTAGAGCCATAAATTAAAATTGTTCACCGAGGCCTATGAACACCAGATTTTAGAATTATAATCTACTCTATTTTATGTCAACCTTTTTTTTGAAAAATTTGTTATTCTTATTCAAAATATAATATATGTGAAATTCAACGTGACTACTTATTATTACGTAGTTAGAGCTTTTTTACTCTACATTATGTAGCAATAAGGCCGCCTACTGTGTGTTCCTCTTTTTGACATTTTCTCTGTAAGTGTTTGTTTGTTTTTTTTTTTTTATGTAGTACGGGGAGCCTCTTAGCCTTCATACCTGATGTTAAGTATTGATAAGGCTGAAGATGGAAGCGAGCCTCTCCCGGAATCCCCAATCACTGAGGAACTGGCTATCTTATCTTTAACTGCCGGAACACAACAATGCTGAAAACATTGTTGTTATGGCGTCAGACTTAGATGAGATGGTGGTAGCTAGCCAGGCGTATCGTATCGTATCGTTGTATCGTGTGCAATAAAGTGTCTATTATTATTATTATATTAAATAAAGTATCACTTGACTATCGATTACCGACACCTACCCAAAATGCCACTATAATTTTTCGTCTGCAAAAATAACTTCGTTTTTCATAGTGTTTGTATGAATATGATCCGCGAGGAGGCCCTGACCGGGTAGGGTGAGCGGAATATATTGCGTTCAAACCAATTTTCGTTGAAAGTTTTTATAAAGATCTACAGCATATTATAACTTTAATTTTGCATTTTACAATGCTATTTTTATGTGATAAATATTAATTAAGAAAATATACTAGAAAAAAGCAACTTGTCTCATGTCCCCCTGACGGGACATGAGACAAGTTGCTTTTTCTAGTATATTTTCTTGTTTAATTTATAACATAAAAATAGCATTGTAAAATGCAAAATTTAAATTTAAATGTTAGGCTCAGATTATTATTTCTCGTAGTTTGCGCGTGTCAATAGCATATTCAGAGAGTGTAGGAAATTGGTAATATGTTTATTAAACACTAGCTTCCGCCCGCGGTTTCTCCAGCGTGGTTCCCGTTCCCGTGGGAATATCGGGATAAAAAGCCATATTAGTAGCCTATGATACCCTCCGTCCTTTGAACTAACTCTTTGCCAAAAATCAAGTCTATTGTTTGCTTAGTTAAGGCGACAGGGAAGGACAAACAAACATTGTTATAATATTAGTAAGGATTAGGGTACAAACTTTCCCTTATTGCTGTTGTCTTTTGCCTTTTTTAAAAAAATAATTTTTAATTTTTAATTAATTTAGAAATCCTTTTAATAAATCTTGTTTTAGACAAAAGTCCTTTGTTTGGTACTCTTCTTTTATCAAATTCCACAAAATACCTGTACGACGACCTGTTTGGCGCAGGGGTACTAACCCCACCTTCTGCGCCAGAGGTCCCGGGTTCGATCCCCGGACAAGACAAATATTTGTGTGCATGAACTTGTCTATTTGTCTTGGTCTGGGTGTTTAATATGTATATTATGTATGTACTTACAAAAAAAAGTTTATAAGCATGTTTATCCGTTATCTAGTATCCATAACACAAGTTCTTCATGATACTTAACGTGGGCTAGATAATTGGTGTGATTGTATGGAAATATTTATTATTATTTATTTATTATTATTACCTATAGTTTATTGTTTGTTATTATTTTATTATATTATCTTTTGTATGCATTATTTGAAGTTTTGAGTATGTATATATTGAATACCATACAATTTACAAACACAAGACTTATTACTCTGCTTATTAGTACACTAGCTTTTCAATTTAGAAGTTCTCTGCCCTTTCTTCATTCACAATGCATTGAACTAATAATTATTAAAATTAAATTACAAATATAGCGCCAAGTCAATAAGTATCAAATACTTACTTAAATAAATTGTATAGCGAAGATTTGTTTATAAGTTTTTTTTTGTAATGATCAGCCACGTTTTTAGTAATATGTACTTTTATAGTCGCATCAAAACCATATTCCAGTGAAAGAATTATTGAAGTTGGACCAAAAATGTCGAAGTTGTAGCAATTTTATCGAAAACGTGCGATAATATGCACAACCAGCCGATTACGTCATTATTCACTGCCTACTCTGACGATAAATAAAAACAAATAATTAACACACAGTAGTGTATAAAGTAGAGTATTCTCCTCGCGGATAAAAGTGTCTTAGCTTTGGGCAGACTTAAATCCTTCGCTCCATTCAGTATTATACTATAATTCACACGCTTCGCTCATTAAGGTGGTATGACTTCTATACAACAAACATTACACAATTATTGGTTCATCATACCTTAATAATTCATAAATACATGCGCAACCAACCCGTTTCAGTTATTTGTTTGTGTGAATTAATAAAAAAATTGTACATTCATACATAAAACACGAATATACTAATGTCTTATAATTTCAATAATTCTACGTATGTGTGTGTGACTCATCGGATTTATATACCTCATGTATGAAAGTACATTTTTTTAATATTTTCGCGCAAACAAATAATTGAAACGAGTTAGTTGCACATGTATTTATGAATTATTAATGTAGGATGAACCAATAATTGTGCAATTTTTGTTTGTATGGAAGTCGTACCACCTTAACTACAGAATCCTTCATTTCGCTCAGAATTCAATATGTTTTCCGTGACATAAGACTCTGCTTCATCCCCTTAGTGCATAATCTACTATTATTCTGAGTAGTTTTGTGTAAAACTTTTTCTTGAAAAATAATGTTAGGAACATGTTCACTTTTAATGTAAAGCAACGAAAATAGATATACTCGTACATATATAGAAACCAACAAGAAAAGAACTTAAAAAAATCTGAGATAGAAAAGATAGCGGCCATTTGTATTTTAAAATTGAAATTATATTTAATTGATTACGCTCTGTTGCTATTGTACATTACCAAAACGGAATGACCATTAATAGGTAAAATAATATAACTACATAAACATCTTTCCAATAATTATAAATAAAGATAGCTTCAATGAATCATCAGTTATAGGGAAACTATCTGTGGTTATGACTCTACAAATGAATTATGATCTTATTAATTTGCATTAAGGATCATAATTAGTTAACTGGTTATTTATTATTATATTATCATTATTTAACTGGTGTAAACAGCTGTTTAGTCGTCAAACCGCAGATTTGTTTTTACGAAATAAAATAAGTTTCTTAGTTTATGATTTTTGAATTTTTTCATGTCTCATATGCTGAAAATAACTCATAACTTGCCTAAAATGCGGGTTGAAAGTGATATGTGGCTGTAATAAATTTGAAAAAAGAATAAGGGGTGTCATGTCAAATCGATATCTGTAATCTCTTTGGACTTTTATTTACCAAAGGTATGTAGGCAAAGGCACAGAAGCCTATACAGCTTATTTTGCTACATTATAAAATAATTAAAATCGTAGAAACCTTACAATTTTTTTTTTAGAATATTCTGTTTGTTTTTACTTTCCTCATATCCAAAATGAAAAGTAGGGTGTTTACTTCGGGTGTATGGACCCATAACAGTCTCGAACTATCGGCGCCCTCACTTCGTTCGGGCGCCAAAATACTCGACTGTTATGGGTGTCATACAGCCCTTGGTAAACAATCTACTATTGCATTTTCCAATGCTATTCTTATACTTATGATAAATTTTAAATAGAAAAATATTAGAAAAAATTTACTTGGCTAATAAAAAATAAAAAAACCAAAGGTCATGGGTTCGATTCCCATCTGAGAATGCACTTGTAGCCGAGTTAATTTTTTCAAATATTTTTCTATTTAAAATTTATCATAAGTTTGTTAGTTTTAGGAGTCGGCCTGACTGTGATTATATAGTGAATATTTCAGTCACTATGACTGAAATATTCACTATTCGGCCAAACCGATGTTTGTCACACCCTTTTAATTCCAAAATTATGAGGATTACACAGTTGAAACTTGGTAGGTAGATGTATTCTGTAAACCGCTATACGGTTTACCCATACATGGAACTGACACTGAATTTTATCAAACCTATACGTGTGGGGTATCTATAGATAGGTCTTTAAAAATTGCATTGAGGTTTCTATAACATTTTTTTCTCAAAGTCAACCGTTTGAAAGATGTACACTTCCAAAGTGGTAAAATGTGTGTCCCCCCCTCTAACTTTTGAAGTAAGAGATAATAAAAAAATTATGCTGTAGATCATAATAAAAACTTTCAACGAAAATTGGTTTGAACGAAATACGGGTGTCAGTTTTAGAAATATAGCATTTTTCCCAAAAAAAAGAGGAACGCAATAGGAGGCCTTATAGCTACGTAGCAGTCTCTTCCAGGCAACATTGGGTGAGAGACGCAACCGTTCATGTGCGAGTTCGACTTGCACTTGGCCGATTTTTAACGGATCCAGTTGAAAATCAGCGTCAGCCTTATCGCTGACTTAATGCTGAACTGGACACCCATTTGGTACTGACGTGGGACACTAATTTTCTTGTACTTTTATATCTTCAAATGTTTCATTTTTTTGTACCGCATGTCTTTGTTATACCTAGGAGTAAAATATATTGTTAATTTGTAAAATGTCCTGTGCGGTACCAAATAAAAAAGTTTGTATTTATTTTTATTTGTATCAATATGATGACAGAAAAAAATATATATATACGTATAAAAATATTCATTGTTGTTAATTTTTGTCCATTAGTTCAAAAATGCTATATTAAGGGAAATAATATTTACACCTTTAAACATTTATTCGGATCTATGAAAACTTAGAAAGTATTTGGATAAATTTGTTGTTTACTGTCGCAATTAGTTATCTGTCCTTCGAAGATCACTGGTTTATATACCGTTATTGATATTTACAAAGTAAACTTACGAATACTAAAAAAAACTTCCTTGTTATGATTGTCAAAGAAAATTTTATCTTACCATAAATATAGTTTACTTATTTTTAACACCAGAAAAATGTTGTTAAGTGATAATAATAAACCGTTGATTGGACTATACCAAAGAATATAATACACTTACGCGAAACTATACATAATAATTGATTAACTAATACTAGAGATCAAGCAAAATTGAATCTTATCTCAAAAACAGAAGGACTCTATTGTTAAAAGTGTGTTCTAAGAAACGGCAGAAACATCCGAACACGTCTGTGGATTCACACTCTAGAATTAACCGATAAGAATGATACCCTTTAACCCCGCAGACATATAAATGATTCGACCCAACACTCTCGCGTCAGTTAGTGAATAAACTTTCCGTAGAAAATGATCAAATTAGTAGTCCTCGGATTCCTGGCTGCAGCCAGCGCAGCGCCTTACTACCCAGAACGATATGGCGACTTCGCCCTTCAGCCCTATTTTAACGAAGACCTGTTTGACACGCACCGTTTCTGGGTCGACATGGAAAGGGAGCTCCGGCAGTTGGATGACATGCTTAATAATTTCCACCGTCACTTTCCAAAATCTGACTCTTCCGCTGGCATGGTCGGCAACTCATACAAGCTCACGATCGGCTTACCAGGCTTCGAAGACAAAGACATCATAGTGAAGGCTCGCGACGGCGTCCTGATGGTGCAAGCTGTTCACAAAACCGGTGAATCTTCGCAGAAGTCCTACCTCGCCATATACACTTTGCCAGCAAACATAGATATGTCTGGAGTATGGACCTTTGAAAACGAGGTGCTGAGTATTTCTTTCCCAGTTAAAGGTAGCAAACCTGATGCTACTCCTTCCGTGATAGCTCCCACTACTGAAACTCCAACTGAAACTACAGCTGCGGAGCCTGAGGTTTTCGGTAAGGAGGATGATCGCGAAGAAATGGGAAACAACAATGAAAATGATAATTTTGATGCTGATGTGGGAGTGCAGGATAACAAAGATCATGCCATCATGACCAACGAGATCCAGACCGGCGGCGTGGAGGCGACGACGTACTCAGTTGATCTGAAAGACGAAGTAGAGTTTGTTCCCGTTCATTATAAGTAGATTTTAATTTTGACTTTATTTATAGTAAATATTAGTTATATTTATTGACCAGAACTGCTGTTTTATTTTACCATTTTATAAAAAAAGGGTGTTAGTTTTTAGTGGTAAGTATAAAAGTAAGTTATATTTATATATCTACAGTAATAATTATATTATAACTTTTGAATTTGTAATTTGTTTGAATACTGAATATTTATAACTTATTAATTTTGCATTTTACAATGCTATTTTTATGTGATAAATATTTAACAAGAAAATATACTATTGTTTCGTTTACAAATTCGACGTGTCCTCATAGGTCTCTGTAGCATAATTGGTTAGTGCATTGGGCCGGACTCCCAAGGATGCGGATTCGAATCCCGTCAGGGCGACATGAGACTATAAGTTATAGTTGCTTTTTTCTAGTATATTTTCTTGTTAAATATTTATCACTGAATATTTGTTTGAACGCGCTATACTCTGGAACTAGAAATTCCATTAATACTTTTTATATTTCATGTGATACCACATTTTCTATTACATAACAGCCATGTTCATTCATACAGCACAAAGCCCATACACAAAGTGCCAATCTATCTATCTATACTAACATTATAAAGAGGAAAGATTTGATTGTTTGTTGTTTGCAACGAATAAACTCAAAAACTACCGAACGGATTTTAATAAAATTTGGTACACAGATAGTAGATAGCCTGGTATTGAACATAGGATACTTTTTATCTCGATATTCCCACGGGAACGGGAACCATGCGGGTGAAACCGCGAGCGCCCGCTAGTATACTAATAAAACAATACCGACGACCTCTTTGGCGCAGGGCAGGGGTACTAAGCCCGCCTTCTGCGCCAGAGCTCCCGGGTTTGATCCCTGGACAAGACATACACACTTGGGCTTTTAGTTTGGTTTATGGTAGATCTTCAATCTTTAATTTTAGCCGGAAACTTCGTAAGGAATGTATTTATCCTACTAATATTAAAAATGTGAAAATATGTCAGTTTGTTTGTACGTTTGTTTGTTACTCTTTCACGCAAAAACTACTGAACGGATTTGGAAGAAATTTGGTATGTAGGGCTTTAAGTAGTGGACGAACACATAGGCTACTTTTTATCCCGATATTCCCACGGGAACGGGAACCACGCGGGTGAAACCAGGGGCGGCCGCCAGTTGAAACATAAGACAAAGAATCTAATGTGCCCGTTGGATGCTCATATTGATATAAGTATAATATTAATTAAACAATGCGTAAGATAACCAACGAGCTATTAAGTATCAAAACAACAACTATTAACGAAAGCGATAACCCAAGTAAAGTATTCGAATGTAGTTTGATCAAAATATTATTTGGTCGTTATCATAATGCAAAGTTATACAATGTTACTACAACTTTGTACATTATAGTCTGGTGCAGATAAGCATTTTTCATAAGTTCAGCTTTATGTACAGTCACGCGCACTGACAAGAAACACTTAACAGCCTTGTCACTTTACAATATTAAATGACATATTGTGGACAGAGAGAGCTTTGTTTCTCTATGTTCGTCAATGCGACAAGGTTGTAAAGTGATGTCGCAGGATAATTAGATAAATCGATTTTTTGCGAAAAATTTATAATTAAACAAACAAAACCAAAAACGGATAATTGGACAATGATGTTGTCATTTTTCAATACTACTGAAAAATGATATGCCTTAGTAAGATTACGAAAATAATCCCTGGATATTATGAATTATGAACACTGATTGGCTGGTCGGGCCGTCACGTGTAGTAAACTTTCTATGAACCAATCAGAATAAGAGTTAGCAAGCAACCAAAAATTAAACCAATCAGAGTAAAGAATATCCAATGTTACTAAAGCAACCAGTATTTTTGCAAAAACCCTATCTTTTTTCAGTGAGATTGAGAAATGTCAACGCCATTATCTAATTATCTGTGTTTTTGCAATATCTCTAGGGTTTTTGGGAAAAATCTATTTATCAAATCCTCCTACGACATACATGTCATTACTCGTGTCTGTACGCTTCAGCACACTGTTCTCGAAGATGTAGCTCCATATCATATTCGCTCCGAAATGTCTTGCATAGAGACCTATATCGAAATAGACGAAAAGAGCGCTTCAAACTGTATGAGAACCTAGCGTGTCGAATTTTTCGTATGTACCATACCATGACGTCACGAGCGAGATTTAGTGATGTGGAAATGTTATTGACGAGCTCTTGCAAGAGAGCACTGCACAATTAACCATTTTCGTTTCTGAGTGACGCCTGTGTTCATTGCAATGGTCTCAAGCGGACTGACTGAGGTCGTAAAACTTTGACCGTGGATCAAACTTTTGACACGCAAGGTTTTACACTTTTACCGTCTATCTCGATATAAGTCTGTGGTATTGCAGCATGTCAATTCGAATGCATGCGAATTGTTGGGATGTTTTTTTTGTAAATAGACCTTTTTTGTAGATTAAAATCAGGAAACAATATTTATACGTGTTTAGGTAAGCTATAGATAATTACGTGTCCGTGGACGAAAACCTAAATATTAGATTTACTTTACCTTTGGAATTTCCGATTTGTATGAAGAATTTCAAAGTAAGTATGCTTTCCATACTACCAGTTTTTGTTTTAATTTCTACTGCAAATGCTAATGCCACATTTTTTTATGTACAAGCATTATGTGAAGTCTAACACCCATATTCTAAGTCGTTCCTCCAAAACTTACTCGTCCTCGACTTAACGAAACCTCATTGAAAACCTCTTCAAAATACTACTCGAAATCGGTATTCTAAGTCATGACTCCGTAAGGACCTAGAGGAGCCAAAGAGTACGTAGCCACTCCGTGTTAGGCCTAGCGCACACTACCTTTTGTACCCACGACTAAAGTTGAGTTGAGTGTAAAAAGTTTTGGAGGAACGACTAAGAATATGGGGGTAAACAATCTAATGCTATGGTTTTATTAAAAAAATAATGACTATCTTATAAACTATTAAATAGAGAGGCCATTTCTGCTAACAAAAAATGAGTAAGTACCTTTCGAAGAAATTTTCATCGTTTACGAAACGAAAAAAATAATCTTATGATTACTGATTCTTGACTTTTATGATCTTAGTTTAATAAAAAATCAAGCATTTGATGTACCTTTTAATTACAGAAGTAGTGAGGATCTCTAGAAGTGTAAGAAATAAATCGGCAATATCTTATGAACTATTATTTAATTTTACAAAGTAAAACACATGCCTCATTTGTTAATGATTATAAATTTCAAAAATGTAATTAAAATGATGTACAGTTTTGACTACCTACCCCGCCATCTAGCAATGTTTGCCGGAACTAATTAACCACAGTTGTAACAAAACAATTCATTTTTATCAACTCCACACAATAGATACTGATCTGTATTGTATTTAGCCCAGGGTTCACTGTTACGTGTGCTGTCTGACAAGCCGATAAGGGCATAATAGATACATTTAGCTTGTTTGGTCCAGACCGAACAGATAGCCGTGTTGGTCCAGCTGGTGTCCAAGGAGTTTCGATTGTTTGTGGACCCCTACTTTGTGACCTGACCCTACCATCGTCGTTTAGAAAACTATCATGTTATAAGATCGTTTGTTTTTAATACTGTTCAAATTCGTACCATGATCTTCATAAAGTAAATTTTTGTTAAATCCTGCCTAGGAACAAATTGAAAAGTAAGTGTGCCACTTCACACCGTGAAGTCGATGATTGAGCGAAGACTTCACAAAACTTCTGGCGGAAAAATAAGCTTACTTTCGAAATAGCATGGTCAGATTGAAACTATAATACGGTAAGACATGGCTACTACCGGTAGGGTTCCAAGAAACATGTCGGTGTCGTAGGATGATTTGATAAATAGTTTTCGCGAAAATCCTAGTGATATTTAATAATTATAATAATATTAGACAATGGTGTTGACATTTCTCAATCTTTCAGAAAAATATAGGGTTTTTGCAAAAATGCCTTAGTAGCATTAGACATTCTTAACTCTGATTAGCTTAATTTTTTCTTGCTTGGTTACTCTTATTCTGATTGGTTCACAGAAAGTTAACTACACGTGAGAGAATGGATTGACATTTGAAACGTCAAGTCGTCAACCAATCAGAGAAGTTGTTATGGACGGTCTGACCAGCCAATCAGTGTTCTTATTTCATAAATTTATCTAATTATCCTGCGAGATATGCAAGTGCTAGAAAACTTATTTACTTCGCCGGCTGAGCTAAATAATAAGTCACTGGTTGTAACAAAAACTCTAAAAATCTCGAACAGCAGATTACGTATAGGTATTACGATCGATCTTACAAATGCATTTTCTAATTAATAATACCATAAGAGTATAATGTGTTATTTATTGTGTAATAACAATAAGTGTGGTAAATATTGATTATAACTGGTATTCATTACTAATAACCTTATGACTTGGTAAATGAAAATTAAAAATAAGAACTTACTACTTCACGACTAATAAGTAAGTAGCTATCTAGAATTTCGGTAAAGTGTCTTTAAAGTGGTACGACTTCTATACAAACAAACAAAAAAATCTTTTTTTTTTTTATTTCGACAAACAAATAACTGAAACGAGTTATTTGCGCATGTATTTATGAACTATTAAGGTACGATGAACCAATTAATGTGTAATGTTTGTTTGTATGGAAGTCGTACCACCTTAAGAAGAAGATATTGAGAATTGATTTATTTATTTATTTATTTATTTATTAGGACTGCCAGTGAAAATTACTTTGAATCTTACATAGGATTAACAACGACAATTGGTAAGTTCATGCAAAATGTAAAATTCTATTAAAGGCTGCCACATCATGCTCCTAAATACGGACGTTTTTTTTTTTTTTTTTTTTTATGTTAAGAAAATAAAAAAGAATTTATTAACATAACTTTTGATGTTACCATAAACAAATATATTTATCTCAGGAGAAAACTAAAGAAAATTCCTAGGAAATAAAAGGAGAATGGACCGAGGCAACAACCTTGCGGCATGATTGATGCATGTAGTATGTTGAATCTTCCTTTGCTGATTCACATTGATGGCGGTACCCCCACTGAAAGTGGCGCCGCGTTGAATTTTATTTAATATCGTAATTCTAATACACAATTTTAATAAAACTAAACGTGGAATTTTTAGAGCCCATAGTCTAGTATTTTTAGACGGTATCATTACATTCCCTCGTAGTCACTGCTAGAAGTAGATAGCAAAACTGCTAAAAGTGGCCGTTTTTGACACATTTGCTATCTACTTCTACTTCAACGCGGCGCCACTTTCGGTGGGGGTACCGCCTTAAAGCATAACATTTAGTGTCCATAATCTAGAATATTCTAATTAAAGTCAAAATTCTAGATACTGATCATTAAATCATAATATAAAAAAACTGCGTTAAAAAAACCGACTTCAAAAACTAAAAAGCAAAAAATAAGCCTTTTGGAGTGTGTCTGTAATAGAGTGTTTTGTAAACTACAGCAGGGTTTTACTAGATTAGATAAGGTTTCATGTACATTATAAACAAAATTATCGTAAATACTACGTAGTCCAAGTCAACAATGAAATGAAATATATAAAAATGCTCATAACATAAAAAGTACTGGGTCAAACGCAACCAAATTTTTATAGGACCAATTGGCAACTATTCTGCATCAAACAAAAAAAAGAATCATGGAAATCGGTTCAGAAATCTCGGCGTAATCGGTGTACATACATAAAAAAAAACAATATATATATATATACCTCCTTTTGTGAAGTCGGTTAAAAATTGCTAGGTACTTTGCTACAAACTAATCTATTCCATTTTTGTCTATGGAAGTAATCGCCTAATATTTTTACTTGTTACAAATGATTAACCTATGTGGCTTTAAGTAGGCAAGATCCATATTGGAAATTCATAGTAGGGGCAATAAATAGATTCCGTATTGCATTGCCTTGAAACAATAGATAGTCGCATCAAGCCTTTGTGATAGGTAGAAACGGCATGCTATTACTTGGTATAGTGGTAGATTGAATTTGATATTGCCCTTTCGATTATTCAGGCAAGCTATGATTATCATACAACATGTACAGTACATCCTTAATGTCAATATTTGTAATAACTTTACGTAAAACTACACTCACCGGCACACTTAAGGGAACACCTCGTTATTTTTATACAAACAGGCTCACTTTGCGATTTATATAAATAAAAAGAAAATGGAAACCCAAGACGACAGTTAAAAGTTAATTGAAAAAGGTTAAAATAATATAAACGACCAAATTATCCGCCGGGGGCTGCCATTTAATGAACTATACTTTTGGACTTTTATTGTAACGTAAATAATTGGATTTATGTTTTGGCGCGCACTGTTCATTGAAATAATAGTTATTTGTTATGCAAGGCTGGAAAGTTGGTTATTTAGCGGCGAGTTGCCTCTATTGAAATCTGAGCATGTGAAGGATTCAAAGATTGAATCCTGAGCGAAGCGAGGATTTCAAAGGTACAAGACGCCAAAAACTTTTCTGCCGAGCGCAACATAAAATTTTTCACCTCACAACAGCGAGGAACATTATGATTGTTTCCGCGGTCAACTTCCGGTAAAAAATTCTTTAAACATAAAGTTAAATCTAAATATACCTTATTCTCGTTGTTTTTATGATATAAAAAACTAAAATAATAAAAAAGGGAGTATTATAGTTAATTCAAAATTATTTAAAGTAGGATTATATTGTTACTTATTAATAAGAATAAAAACGATTCCGTAAATGTTGACACTGACATGAGGTACAAGACAAAGACAATTTAAAAATAAAGATTTGTGTCACAGTCCGGAATCCAATTATAGGTTGTGAAATTTCACCCTGCCTAATATAAAATTCTTATAACAAATAGTTTAATCTTATTGTTATTGTTTTTTATGATTCAATGAACTAAAATAATATAATAAAACCAAAACGGAGTATTATAATTAATTTAAAGCTATTTAAAATAAGAATCAAATATAAGAAAAAGTCAATAGTGCGATTCGGAACGCATTATGACATATTTTTAGGTATTAATTTAAAAAAGGACTTTGCCGCGCTAGGCCGCAAAAAGCGATTTTCTACGCCTAAACTGATTGACAAGGTGAAAAACAACTTTTACGGATATCAAACGCGCTTTATTTCACGAACTAACTTGTGATTGTCCGTATTTTTAGGTTAAAAAAAAACTTATAAATACGGACAATTACAACTTATTGGATTTATTTATATTTATCCTGAAATGTATAATAGTGATGGCAGATATTTACAGATAAATGTAACAAAATAATATTCATAAAAAGTAAAAGTAAATAGTACTAGATTAATTTGTAAACATCGGAATACTTTAACCACGTATTTATTGTAAGTAGTTCACTAAAATCTCTTTTTCAAAAAGCATTAACTAGTAATTAGATAGTCGACTGGAAAAAAGTACTTTTCAACACTTTGGGAAAGATGTTGGCACTTTCATACTTCCTGAATTTTAAGTCTTCAGTTTTTCGAAGTGCAGTTTTTAAATTATGTCAACGTAAACACCCGATTACACAACATTTTCAGATATTACAGTACTTCGCTTAGGTATGGTGACGATGGAATCATCAATGGTCTTCTCGCAAGTCTTCGCTGTTTCTGTGCCAAAAGTGATGCTGTACGGTAAGTTCACATTCAGGCGACCCTCGGAGAATGTCCAATAGCCATCCCTTATCTTAACAAAATCGGGTAAGATGAGAAATTCAGAAGCCTCTTTCCCATCTTCACCTGGTCTGTAAGCCTGGACGAACAAGAGACGGTGTCTCGCTTTCACTGTGATCTCTTTTTCGGTAAAGTTAGGGAGAGAAATAGTAAGCTGGTAGTTATCCGATCCGTATGTTTCTGAGGTGTAGATATCTTTTGCGCATATTCTTTGCGCGTTCCTGTAAATGTTTACGAGCTCCCAGGATACTTTGTGGAAGTTAGCGTCGTGGGTGTGGGAATCTTCGTGGTGCTGATGGTGGTGTTTGCAGACCCCAGGGTGGCGCTCGCACCAGCTCCTGTCAGCCACGGCTACTTGAAGCACGACCAATACAACCAATAACCGATACATGTTTCTTAACTATCGTTTAGCTCAACACTGAATTTATATATATTCATGTCTTGTTAGATAAAATGATACACGAACCACGAACTTGTCATGTCTTTAGGGTTCAGCGGTCATTACTTGGTTGAGATGGATTTCGATTAGGAGTATAACTTTTTAATTTTGCATTTTTACAATGCTATCCCGTCAGGGCGACATGAGACTAGTTGCTTTTTTCTAGTATATTTTCTTGTTTAATATTTATTTATCCGATTAGGAGATTGGGATTCTGCTCACGTTTTTTAATAACGTGATAGATTTTTTATAATGTTCTTTTATTTTGGTTAGAATTGCTTTTAACATTATTCGTGTAAAAAGAAAATTCTCGTACTGACACTGCGTTGCGGTGTCGCACCGTAGAGTTGTGGATGGGCGCCTAGGTATATTTAAAAGTTTTTCCAAGTAACATAATAAAATTAACAGGTAGTTATTAGGTAGCTCATCAAATTAAACAAAGGCTACTTTTTGAAGGAACTTTAAAATTAGTACTTCCATCCCTTTTCCATTCACTTTGTTAATAGTTTTGTTTTTTTTTCACATTATTTAGGGGACAAACCACATTCAACCGAGGAGCCCGTGGCGCAGTGATTCGCGCGCTCGGACTGCGATTGTTGAGTTAAGCAACTTTCGCAATGGTCGGCCACAGGATTGATGACCATAAATTTACTATCTCGAGCTTCTCCGTGCTTGGCACGTTAAGCCACTGGTTTCGGCTGCATTTGCAGTCGTTTTCCTTATCCACCCATAAGGAAGGCCAGTGCTTCAGCAGTGGGGCCATTAAAAATGGTTGATGATGAACCGAATTCATATCGACGACATTCCGTTGAATAATTAACGCGCCTGTCTCTACTCGATGCATAATTTTCAGTTAAATCTTGTAAATCTCCTATAAATTACGAATTGCATTTTCAACATTGAAAGGATAATCGGATGCATACCTATTTACCTAAAGTCGAGGTGTTGGCTGTTATGGAATGCACTTTTGTATCGAAAAATATCTCGGATTTTGATCGGTTTTGTATGAGCCAGCGACTTATCCGAATTTTCAAGTGAAATTACTAGGGAAACGCAACTTGGAAAAATTTTGAGCACTCTTTTTTTGATGTTTGGTCTTTTTATTATATCAATTAATTCTGAGATTATGGGGACTAGTAATATCTTATTTTTTTGCTACGATGCACCGTTTCCAAGATATATCGAAAGTTTCTGGAATTCCGAGATTTACGAGTAAATAAAAAAAAAGTTTTAAGAAGCATAATTTCCTACCACTAAGTTTAGGTAAATATGCATCCGATTATCCGATCACATTATGTCAAAATTCATTGATAATTAGTGAATTATCACTGGATTTTGACATAATGTGGTACCTAATCATGCTAGAGGGGCGCAAATTAAAAAGTGTAGGTACTTAAATGTTTGATAAACATTTAACAAGAAAATATACCAGAAAAAAGCAACTAGTCTCATGTCGCCCTGTGGCCGACCATTGCGAAAGTTGCTTAACTCAACAATCGCAGTCCGAGCGCGCGAACCACTGCGCCACGGGCTACTCGGTTGAATGTGGTTTGTCCCCTAAATAATGTGAAAAAAAAAACAAAACTATTAACAAAGTGAATGGAAAAGGGATGGAAGTACTAATTTTAAAGTTCCTTCAAAAAGTAGCCTTTGTTTAATTTGATGAGCTACCTAATAACTACCTGTTAATTTTGTTATGTTACTTGGAAAACACACTTGAATATACCTAGGCGCCCATCCACAACACTACGGTG
Organism: Chrysoteuchia culmella; assembly: GCA_910589605.1. Classification (NCBI taxonomy): domain Eukaryota; kingdom Metazoa; phylum Arthropoda; class Insecta; order Lepidoptera; family Crambidae; genus Chrysoteuchia; species Chrysoteuchia culmella. The sequence continues at coordinate 3,137,593 of OU342644.1, read as the reverse complement.
CGACACCGCAACGCAGTGTCAGTACGAGAATTTTCTTTTTACACGAATAATGTTAAAAGCAATTCTAACCAAAATAAAAGAACATTATAAAAAATCTATCAACGTTATTGAAAAACGTGCGCAGAATCCCAATCTCCTAATCGGATAAATCCCGTCAGGGCGACATGAGACTAGTTGCTTTTTTCTGGTATATTTTCTTGTTTAATATTTATCACATAAAAATAGCATTGTAAAATGCAAAATTAAAAAGTTATAACCTAAATGTTTTTTTATTTATTTTTATAATAGAAAAGAAAATTACTATTTTGTGGCAGCACTCCATTTTAATCAATAATTTTTTTATAAATGTCTCTATTAACGATGAATAGTTTCAATGTATAAATACGGAACCTTAAGAATAATAGCGGCATGTTAATGTAATTCTCGACATGGGTAAGTGCCATTAATGAGTTCGGTCATTGTAAAGAGACTTTTCCTGTCGTATTTATCTCAAATGTAGAAGATTGTCGCATCCTGCACCAGTGTGTTATATCGGTTCTCACTTTTATTTCTTAATAAACAAATTATTACCTAGAGCTCACTTGAACCTCATTGGTACATTCTAACACAGTTTCAGAGTTACATAAACTATGGCAGGAGTATGTATCTAGTGTTATCTTCTACATCAAGAACGATTGTTAACTATAACTATAGACCATGTAGGTCGATAGCCTATAGAATAAAAAAACAATACAGAACCCTTACTAAAATGAAACAGAATCAAAATTTGACCCAAATGATTGTTTGTTGTCATTGTAGCAATGGAAAACTAAGAACCACGAGATATCTGTGTGAGACGGACGTAAGTCCCACGGGCGAGGCCAGGGAATAATCGTTTGACCTGTCGATAGCCACTGTCTAGGACGGTATTTAATTGACCAATACAGAGAAAAAACAATGAGATTAAGTTTTTGAAGTAAAAACTTCTTTAGCGGCGATGCACATCAGTTTTAAACTTTTGGGTTGAAAAAAATGTAAAAGTCGACCACGTGACCCTGATCGAAAAATTCGTAAGACCATTTACCGTTGACCTATTTCAATTTACATAAAGTCTCACACTTGAAAGATCTACGTATATTAGTTAATAATAACCATTATATAAAGATCTCTCATTACTACCAACTTTCATATTGATGCCAGGTCAGTTTTAATTTCAAGGGAGGAATATTCTTTTCTTTCATTACAACGCCATCTAGATATAGTTGCCACAAAGTTTTTGATACTTGATGACATTGAGTTGGTGCCTTGAGAGAGAATTAGAGTTTCATACTACGGTATCAGATGGCGTTTAAATTGTAGATTCATTATTCATAAATAACTTTTGTATTTGTAATCTAATTAATTATTCCAAAGTTTTTATTATTTGTTATTATTTTAAGCGGTTTTCACTTCTGCCGGCACTCCCGGAGTGCGATCCGTTGTTTTTTTTTATTTCAGATAAGCATTGTTGCGCTCCAACATCGGCAGTTAGAGATAAGATAGCCAGTTCCTCAGTGGCTGAGGACTCCGGGAGAGACGCTCTTCCACTTTTTAGCATTATCATTGCAGAAGCTATACGGAAAAATAACATACTTTTTATACTTATGGTAAATTTTAAATAGAAAAATAGAAAAATATTGGAAAAAATTAACTCGGCCACAAGTGAATTCTCAGGCTGGAATCGACCTGAGCTACCGAGACTTCTCGGTAGCTCAGCGGTTAGAGCATTGGACCGGATTTCCAAAGGTCGCTGGTTCGATTCCAGCCTGAGAATTCACTTGTGGCCGAGTTAATTTTTTCCAATATTTTTCTATTTTTCTATTTAAAATTTACCATAAGTATAAAAATAGCATTGAAAAATGCAAAAATTACAAAATCATAAATCATACTTTTTGTTATAAACTAGACGGTTGGAGGACGGTTAGAGATGTTATCAATAGGCGGACTTACAACAAGTCCTACCACCAACCTTAGGTTTTATCGAAAAAAAAGTGTCGAGGTAAAATCATAAAATCGTGTTTCTGAAACTGTTACAAATCCAGATAAAGGTATGAAGAAATATATATCTTATTACGAGATTTGTAACATCTCTAACCATCCTTTAGTTTTGTAACAAAAAGTACGTACTTATTTAGGATTAGCGTCTTAAGATTTTAATCAAAACGGTGTCAACTGCAGCTTGCTTGCAGGAAGCATCCTGCAGTTGCCGCTGACACGGCACTAAGTAAATACCAACTTATGACTTTTTAATAATTATTATGCATTTTACAATGCTATTTTTAGTGATAAATATTAAACAAGAAAATATACAACAAAAAAGCAACTTCTCTTTTTCCCAAGGATGCGGGTTCGAATCCCGTCAGGGCAATATGAGACAAGTTGCTTTTTTCTAGTATATTTTCTTGTTTAATATTTATCACATAAAAATAGCATTGTTAAATGCAAAATTAAAAAGTTATAATTAGATGGCTGTTTCATCTTAATCGATAGTCAAACATTTCTAAAAATGTTTCTATCGAATGCGAGGATATTTCTCGGCCAAATTTATATTTGGTACTATAATTTTTCGGTTTTCTATAGAAAGCAATCATAAATTATAAAGTTCTCTTTTTTAAAATCCTATTCGAACGAACCCTTTCGACCATGTGAGAATTTATAAAAGAAAAATAACTATCACTCCTAATCCTGACACATGCCAAGGATGCCTATCAAAAAGTGCGATAGGTATCTGACACATATGTGAGATTTTCCGATTATAAATATGTTAGACTAATTCTTTCATAAAACGCTAATTTGTAGAATTGTCGAGACAATCTGACAATTATGTCGGCTTTTCCAAAAGCACCAATATATGTTATGAAACTTACAATTGTCAAATTGTCACCTGTGTGTCGCTGACAATTGTTATCTTTATGAAACGGAGCCCTGGACTGTAGTTTTTTCATTATCCTAAAAAAAAAAATTACGTTTTTGCGAATAGTTGTTTACCTAGATGACATTGTTGTGAATGATTTTAACCGACTTCAAAAAGGAGGTCCTCAGTTTGTCCTGTATGTATGTGTGTATGTTTGTACGTTTGGCTGAAACGATTTATCTTATTTATTTATTTTATTATCATGACATGCTATAGATACAGAAACATTATTAGTAAATTGTTTACCAAGGGCTGTATGACACCCATAACAGTCGAGTGTTTTGGCGCCCGAACGAAGTGAGGGCGCCGATAGTTCGAGACTGTTATGGGTCCATACACCCGAAGTAAACACTCTACTTTTCATTTTGAATATGAGGAAAGTAAAAACAAACAGAATATTCTAAAAAAGTTTTTGTGAGGTTTCTATGATTTTAATTATTTTATAATGTAGCAAAATAAGCTGTATAGGCTTCTGTGCCTTTGCCTACATACCTTTGGTAAATAAAAGTCCAAAGAGATTACAGATATCGATTTGACATGACACCCCCTATTCTTTGTTCAAATTTATTACAGCCCTAGGGCCGCCACATATCACTTTCAACCCGCATTTTAGGCAAGTTATGAGTTACTTTCAGAATATGAGACATGAAATATACTTTAACAACTGTAGAAGTCAATGACTGTGAAAACTCACAGGTTTTAGCGCCTACCCAATGATGTGTTATAAGATCACTAGCTTCCGCCCACGGTTTCATCCGCGTGGTACCCGTTCCCATGGGAATATCGGGATAAAAGTAGCCTATGAGGACCTGTTTGGCGCGGGGGTACTAACCCCACCTTCTGCGCCAGAGGTCCCGGGTTCGATCCCCGGACAAGACAAATATTTGTGTGCATGAACATGTCTATTTGTCTTGGTCTGGATGTTTAATAAGTATATTATGTATGTATTTACAAAAAAAAAAGTATATAAGTATGTTTATCCGTCATCTAGTGTCCATAACACAAGTTCTTTATGATACTTAACGTGGTTAGATGATTGGTGTGATTGTATAGAAATATTTATTTATTATTTATTTATTTATGTTACTCTCCGCCCTTTCAAGTAACTATACCAAAAATAATAAATAAATATATTTTACACTCACACCAATTAACCTAGCCCCAAAGTAAGCACTGTAAGGGTTGTGTTATGGGATATTATGGTAACGGATATAAATACATATAATTATACATATATAAGTATTTAAGTATGTGTAGAAATATATATAAACGTCCATGACTCAGGTACAAATGCTCGTATTCATCATACAAACATTTGCCCCTACCGGGATTCGAAACCGGGACCCCAGAGAAGGCGACACCTTGAAACCTATGTACGAACCACTCGACCACGGAAGTCGTCTAACCACTCAAAGGTGATGAGGAGTTAACATAAGGTTAAAAATCATGTCCATTGGTGAAAAAAGTAAATTCACCTAATTGTGAAATATGTGAGCGAATTGAGGATGTGCATCACCTGTTGATTGAATGTGAGCGGAACCGTATTCAAAGAGATACCTTCCTTAGTAAATTTTGTATAAATAGGCTAGATATTGGGATTGCTCAGAGTATTTTGAGCAATCCGGATTCTGAGGCCGCAGTATACCTGTGTGGTTTGGTGGAGTACTGCCTACAAACCACACAAACTTAGACTTTTATTTTTACTAATGTAAACAGCTGATTTGCCTCGATGGAGCTGCCGTGTCTAGAGACAAAAACTCCTAAATAAATAAAGATAAAAAAAAGTAAAAAAAAATGTCCATTGGTTGTTTAGTTAGAGCGTGAAGGAAGGACAAACAAACACACTTCCACATTTATAATATTAGTTAGGATTAGGATTATAACCGCCTGGTCTTTAGGGGTAGCCCCCGTGACCAATGGCGGCCTGGAGGGCAAGTACTAGGAGTTTTAGTTGGTAGTACCCGCCCGCCTCCCGTCCCCCCATCGAGCCTTAGGACTCGATGGGGGGACGGGAGGCGGGTGTCCCCCGCCCCCCCCCCCCCACTTTTTCATCATTAGGATGGGAAGGTGGGGATACAAGGGGATATACACCCCTTCCGAACCTCCACCGAGCTCCTTTAGCCCCACCCCGTTTGCACATGTCGTGGCCCGTTCGCAGGCGCTCGCTGGGCCTCCCCCATTATGGGGGTCTCACCCGGTGCGGTAGACCGCGCAGAGGGCCGCGCAGCAAACTCCGGCGGGGGCACACCAACTCGTCATATGACGGCCGCCAAGCGGCATCTAACCACCGTGGGGCAGTAGCCCTGCGAGATGAAGCCCGGGGAAGGAGCAGAAGCTCGAACCCGTTCCAGCCAAGGCTGACGAAACCGAGAGAGAGACCGAGGTTAAACGCTGGGTGGGGGTGCGGGAGGGGCGTGGGATGGAGTGCGTGGCCTATATGTTTGTATGGGCCGTGTACTCCAGGTGAGTCCAACATTTCGAATCGCCCCTGCACTTGGGGGCGAGGGATGCGTAAAAGCATTTCTCCTAGTATAAAAAAAAAAAACGATTAGGATTATAAACACAATGTATTGCTTATTAGATAACATAAAATTATAAACTAGTAATAAATTACAAATATCTTCCGAAGTGTCAAATATTTTTGTAATTCAATTAGCTTAATTTACTTTGAATTAGATTTGTAATGTAGGTAAGTCTGTGTTATTAATTGTGTGTGGTCGTTTGGGTTTTCATATATTTATTTAATGAAAATATAATGTTAAGATATTAATTTTACGTTATGTTGTCCATCTAGCTGGCGCCAGCTGATTGACGATCTTTTTAAATCTATATCAATGAACTTGTTTTAATAAATACTTAATTGTCTGTATTATCTCCAATTCTTACACTGTGCTAGTAGTTTATGGTATACGATCAGCGTCATCCAGGGGTCTACCGCCATCTCATAGCGCAGTATGAAAATGAAAATATTCTTTTCACCTCACACGCTCGAAAAAGGAGGTTTTGTCATTCAGTTTCTGCGTAGAAAATAGCTTTTTGCGGCATAGCGCAGTAAAGAACTTTTTTAATTTAATACCTAAAATATGTCATAATGCGTTCCGAATCGCATTATCGACTTTTTTGTTACATTTTATTCTTATTTTAAATAGCTTTGAATTAATTAAAATACTCCGTTTTTAGCCGACTTCAAAAAAAAGAAGGAGGTTCTCAAGTCGACGTTTTTTATGTATGTAATAACTTCGCCGGTTGTTAACAGATTTTTATAATTCTTTTTTTTATCAGAAAGAAAATGGTTTATGTGTGGTCCCATATAATTTTTACGAAGATCTGGCTAGTAGTATTTTCATAATCCTGAAAAATATCAATCACGTTTTGGCAAGTAGTCGTTTACCTAGATAACATCATTGTTGTGTATGGGCTGATTTTTAGTGTAAGTAACGGCACCTGATGTAACTCTGAAATAAAAACATTTTAGAAAAAAAATCAAACAGACTTCAAAAAGTAAAAAATAAAACTTTTGGACTTAGTGCTAGCTAGCTAAGGCCAAAAAAAAAAAAATAGTTAATAGAAGTGCAATGTAGAATGCCTTGGCTGGCACCGACTCCAAAAGTTTTATTTTTTACTTTTTGAAGTCGGTTTCTAGTAAGGCTGCTAGTAAGTTAGGTGTGCAAAAACACTTTAATGCACTTAAAAGAGGATTTGCACAAAATATATGTAAGGCGTATCGCACGTTATCACTGCACGCAGCCCTGATTCCTGAGGCAGCCTCATTATATGAGGCTAGGAAGGGAGTGCCCCAATCGGAGCTGGGTGACCGTGGAGTCGAGCGACCAACTCTAGTGTTAGAGGCCCCACACCCGGCGGAACATAAGTGCATTGAGTTCCTCCCCCTGATAGACCAGGAACAGGTTGACGCAAGTAGCGACTTCGAACTGCGCATTTTCACTGATGGCAGTAAGATTGACGATAAGGTCGGTGCTGCCCTGTCTATGTGGAACAGGAACAGTTACTCTTGAGTAACAGACATGTAAACATCCAAACTTTCACATGTATAATATTAGTTTAATCTCATCTTTAGAAAGAAAACAACGAAAGAGTTAACAATTGTATTTCAATGGCAATAATCGTTCTTATCATATCCAAATAATCACAGTGGAAGCAAGAATAGCAATTTGTCAAGAAATAGTGCTAAAAAATTTCCATTCTTTCGGTGGCATAAAATTCATCGGCTTTCTGGACTGTGATCACATCGCCGTCCACATCGGCGCCGCAGCCGTTGGTCGAGCTGACTTTGTTGTTGAATGTAACTGTCAGTTTACCCTCAGGCAGCGTGAAACTAGCTTGCTTCGTGTCCACAAAAGATGGCAGCACTCTGATTACTGAGATTTTCTTATCCGGCTTATTAGCGTTGATGTTGAGCACTCGATGCCTGATCTTCACGTCTACTTGGTCCGGGCTGACATCGCCCAGAGGCACTATGATCTGGTAGTTATCTGCATTGACGACTTCTTGAACTCCGCCGTTTGAGTTTTGGGTGCAATGGTTTTGCACCTCGCTGTCGAGTTCTATGACTTGGTTGCTGATTATTTCCAGAAGATTATCACAACCAATTCTTCGGAGTTGGTTGTGGTAATCCTTCGTATTGAGAATTATGTTGTGATTGCGAAGAGCGAAGTTGCAATGGCGGTGACGGTGAGCGGACGCGGCGCAGACCAATGCTAATAAGAATACTAGATGACGCTTCATTTTGTACTGACAGTTGTGTTCGTACTACCTACGAACGGATAGCGCAGGGCGTATTTATATTTAAGCATTAAATAATGACGTATTATTACTACTAACTACTGATGGGTTCAGTATCGATAACCTCGTCGCTTGTTTGCTCGCTTGGGTTTTTATCAACGTTATTTTTTTTTCAAAGAATAACAATACATACTGACATTACAATAATACCAGGTATTAGTGGCAAGGGGTTGAAAAGAGCGAAGATAAGCCGGATCAAGAAAAATCCACAAATTAGACACCAAAAGACCAGGAAAATAAATCATTTTATTCACCTAGCAAACTGGCTGGCATCCACGTATATTTAACTACTAGTGGCCGCTCTTGGTTTCACCTGCGTGGCTCCCGTTCCCGTGAGAATATTGGGATAAAAAGTATCCTATGTTCATAACCAGGCTATCTACTATCGGTGTACTAAATTTTCCAATATTCAATTATTAACGGCGTTTTACCTAGAAATAAAACGCTAATTAAGCGATAACCTTATTTGAAGCCTAACTAAAAATATATTTGAGAGTAGCGAACATGATTTTCGGTAGCAAGTCGGTTATAATCTATGAATACTCTTTCTAATCTGACGTCACACGTCACGTTCCGTCCGGTTGGCGGGAAACCGCAGTCGATGTAATTCGGGCAGCTTACGGTGTGCGCCATTGGACTTCAAATATGGCAATTCAATACGGCATTCAATACGGCAAGCTTATTCTTATTTCTAGTATTTTTATTTATTTTATTTATTTTTTGAAGTCGAAGGTTGTAAATGGCGCGCACAGCTCTTTTTTGAAGTATAAAAACATTTTCTATATTAGCTGCTGAGCCCCACAACAACAGGCCATAGGACATTACACTATGCTATAGTAATAGCTAAAGTAAAGTAGTCTTGCCGTATCAATATCAGTTAAGAGCCTTATTTTCTTTATTGCGAAAGCCGCAGAACTAAGTCTACTCGACAAGGCTTCAATATGTGGATCCCATTGCAGCTTTGAATCCAATGTAATGCCAATAAATTTTGTACTCTTAACTAACTCTACTACATTCTCATTCAAATTGATATGCGTATCGACCTGCACTAGTTATGTAATGAGAATCTAACAAACTTGGTTTTAGAAAGGTTAAGAGATATATTATTACTGTTGAACCAGTGTGCGACTTGAGAGAGAGCACTATTTACTTCGTCAGAACAATTGTTTCCTCTATCAATTTAAAATTAAAAACAGCAAAGGGCCCAATATTGAACCTTGTGGCACGCCCATAATAATGGAGGCTCAAGTAGAAGCAGTATTATTGACAATTACTTTTTGATTTCTTTTGTGCAAGTATGACTGCAAAAGGCTAACAGATTTTTTAGAGACACCATAATGTTCTAGCTTCTTTAAAAGTGTAACGTGATCAACGCAATCGAAAGCTTTAGACAGGTCACAGAATATACCAATTACGTCTTGCTTGCCCTCCCAAGCCTCAAAAATATGTTTGAGGAGTGCAATGCCAGCATCAGTAGTATTTTTACCATTAAATAAGCCGAACTGATTGTTATGAAGGATTTGATTTATTGTTAAATAGTCTAATAATTGAGAGTATATAACTTTTTCAAAAATTTTACTAAGTGCCGGTAGTACTGAAATCGGCCTAAAATTTGTAGGGTCCCTTTTGTCACCCGATTTAAAAAGAGGAATAAGCTTACTACATTTCATTAAATCGGGAAAAGTACCTTCATCTATGCATTGATTAAAAATGAAAGCTAAATATGGAGCTATTGTATCAATAATTGATTTAATAATGTTGGTTGATATGCCCCATAAATCTTCAGTCTTTTTAATATTTATAGACTTGAAAGCTTTTAAAATGTCTTCACTATTAATATGTTTAAAATTGAATACTTTATTACACTTATCAACACAAGACTCTAAGAGGGCAGCAGCAACGTTTGGACAGGAGTTCAACTTACTGGTAGTTTCTATGGGTACCCGAGAGAAGAAATCTTCAAAAACACGGGCAACCTCAACGTCATATTCAATTAATTTATCACCAACTTTAAGACAGAATGATTTTACATTATTTTTAGTTTTCCCAGTTGATTGGTTAATAATATTCCAAGTAGCCTTTATTTTATTATCCGCTAATTTGATTTTATTTGAAAAGACAATCGCCTTAGCAGCTACACATACATTTCTAAACATTTGAGAATAGTTCCTGACATATCCAATAAAATTTGGGAAACAGGAAGTATGCTTTGACGCATAGAGGTCATATAGTTTCCTTCTGCTTGTGTAAATTCCCGGCGTGGCCCAATCACTAAACTTTACTTTATCCGAATTACAATTGATCACTTTTTGCTTAAATGTTTTACTAAATTCGTCTTCAACCACATGAAATAAATCATTAAAAAGATAATTAGATTCCATAATAGGAACTGGTAAAGACTCAATTTTATTAATTACATTGTTTCTAAATTCATCTATGCCCTTTTTTAGTTATTGGCCTGCACGCAATTTTCCGCTTAGGACAGACATGATGGTGCTGTATAGAGGCTTGTTGTCCACTATGGTCCGATTTAATAACATTTATTATAGATTTCTCAGTGACTACACAGTTTGAAAAAATGTTGTCTAAACAGGTGGCAGATGTGGGTGTTATTCGGGTAGGCTCATTAAAGGTATGTGATAGATTAAACGATTTAAATAAATTTAAAAATCTACTTGCTAGCTTCGACAACTTTGAGTCTAAAATATCAATATTAAAATCCCCACATATGACAACCTTTTTATTACTTTTACTAGTTATTCTTAAAATTTCCTCCATAGTGGACAAACTCTGGGTAATTACTCTGAGGGGATCTATAAACACATATTACAATTATTTGGTCTAGTTCCACACAAGACAATTCAATTATTCGTTCAATTGAGAGGGATATTATATCTTTGCGCTCTTTGTACTGAAAATTATTATGTAAAATTATAAGAGACCCTCCTCTAATATCAGATTGCCTACTAAATGAACTCACAATTCTATAATTATCCAGATTTAAAATTACTTCATGACATTTTAACCAATGCTCAGTGATACACAACACAGCAACATTTTCACAGTTTAAAAACAAACATACTTCTAGGTCTTTGTCAGAAAAGCCTTGTATATTTTGATGAACAATTTTTAAACATTTTGGCTTTCCTCTTGTCAACACTGGGCTAGAGGACACCTCTGTTGTCTTTAATGGTAATTTAAATTAACCAAGTCCATTCAATAGAATCAAATTACTTGGAACAGATTCCAAAGTTATATTACAAATGTCAGAATTTAACTGCTCAATAAAAGCAGAGGTTTTTATAGCCAGATTATTGGCTAAATGTTTAAAATAAAAAGATAGCGTAAGCGCTATTTGTCTCTTATAATAGTGAGGCAGAAAGTAATTATCTTTTGAAATAAAACAACTTTTACGGATATCAAACGCGCCATACTTCCACGAACCATGTTGTAATTGTCCGTATTTTTTGGTTTTTTTAGGGGTTTTTTGATTTTCCTGACATGACCTGACCTGACAAGCATGATGTGAGCGAAAGTAGTAGTACTTTTAGTTCGACGTCAAGCGGTAGTCACACATCCAAGCGTAAGAGGCGACATCATAAAAGGCGACATAGTCAAAAACACATAGAAAAACGTAATGGATCTAAAAACAAAAAACACACATCTTCCAACGATAAAAAGCGTCACTCACGTTCATGTAGGAAGGAAGTCGAAACACCTCCTTTAGTTACCAATCCACCAACTATATCAGATACCGCTAATACAGATTGTATTAATCGTGACGGAAACGATGTTGTGGTGCAAGGTAGCTCAGGACTCACGAACAATCCAAACTTTTGGGCACAAAATAATTTCCCAGTAGCTTTAAGTGTAGTGCCTGAGTTTGACCCTAGTAACAACAGTCAAACAATAGAAAATTGGATAAATAAAGTCAAAGAGTGCGCGCAGATCTATTCTTGGAATGATCGTCAAATATGCCACTATGCGCTTCCTAAATTAATGGGATTGGCTAAAAAGTGGTATCAAGGGTTACCTTCAGTCTTGTATACATGGACTGAATGGACCCAAAAACTTAAGCTACCCTTTCCATCTAATGAAAATTATGGTGATTTGTTGACATTGATGTTGAGGTTACGTTGTAAATTTGGGCAATCATTAGAACATTATTATTATGATAAGATGGCATTAATAAATAAATGTGAAATTATGGGTACGAAAGCGGTAGGTTGCTTGCTCCATGGGATTGACGATAAATTTGTACGTATGGGCGCGGGTGCTTGCATGTTTAATGAACCAGAACAAGTCTTAAATTATCTGAGGACTGTTTCTCAACACGAAAATAATATAGTGTCTAGTATCAATCGAAATCGCAATAGTAATAATATGAATTATAAGCCGACTAGTAGGGCAGGAATAGATAGTAATAAACCGATGGATTATAGTAATATTATTAGATGTTACAATTGTAATGAAATAGGTCACATAAGTTTGAAATAAATAAACCGATAAAAAAGTGTAGTCTATGCTTTAAATTGGGACACGATACAAAAGACTGCCGTAGACGAAATACAGTTGTGAATTACGATACCAGTAAAAATAACATTACAGAACAAAGTAAGACAGTTATGTGTATTAGTAATAGTCATGAAACTGGTAACGAGAAATATTTCAAAGATGTAAAAATTAATGACATCACCTTAAAAGGATATATTGATTTAGGTAGTAAATGTACATTAATGAAGGAATCTCATGCAAAACACGTATCCGCTAGTAATAATTGGATTTGCGATAGTTTACCGATTTTACAAGGGTTTGGAAATTCCGCTGTTAAGCCTTTAGGTAAAATTAAAGTTATTTTACAAATAGAATTAGTAAGTGCTGAAGTTGAAGTTTTAATAGTAGAAGACAGATATTTACAAACACCCGTTTTAGTCGGTCAATCTTTTACAGAGAAGCCCAATGTCGTTATTTATAAAACAATAGATGAATTATCATTTATTCCTTCGCCAGATTTAAGTGATGATGACATTAAGGTTAATGTTTACGCAGATAAGGGTGTAATTATCTCGCCTAAAACTACTACCTTCGTAGACATAATAGTTGAGGATGGGTTTAGTGGTGAATTTTACGTTCAAGATAGTTATCGCGCTATACCGAATCATAAGTACGTTGTTCTATCTGGTTTATTTAAAAGTGATTTTGGCTTGGGTTTCATATTATTGCGAAACTTATCAAACAATGAAAATGTGATACGTAAGGGAACTTTATTATCCAGAGGGCTTAAATTTAATGAAACTACTTCTGAAGTTAAGGATTTCGAACCTTTGCCCATGGCAAGTATTAACATAGACGTCACGAAACAACAACATGCTAAATTATTGAGTTTATTTGAAAAATATAGAGAATGTTTTGCCTTGAATTTAGGTGAGTTAGGAAAGACAAATCTAACGGAAATGGATATTGTGTTGACAGATGAACGACCCATAGTATACAATCCATACCGCGTATCACATAGTGAACGTGAACATTTACATACAATGATTGAAGAACTTCTGACGAATGGAATTATTCGTGAGAGCTCGTCTAATTATGCTAGCCATGTTCTCTTAGTTAATAAAAATAATGGTGAGAAGAGGCTATGCGTAGATTTTAGAGCGTTGAACTGTAAGACGCTAAAGGATAAATATCCCTTACCTCGTATTGAGGACCAATTGGATAGGTTGGGAGGGAGTGAGTTTTTTACTAATCTAGACCTCTCTTCAGTTATTATCAGGTGCCTATGAGTGAAACTAGTAAAAAGTTCACTGCATTCGTCACGCCAGGTGGCTTGTTTGAGTCTGAACGAATGCCGTTTGGTCTTGCCAACGCCCCAAGTGTCTTCCAGCGAACTATGAACACTATGTTAAAAGGTAATATAAATCAAGATTTGGCACTAGCCTATATGGATGACCTGTTAATAACATCTAGTACAATTGAAGAAGGGCTAGAAAAACTTGAGAAAGTCTTACAGTTATTACTATCAGCTGGCTTAACATTGAATTAAAAAAATTGTGCTTTCTTTCAACCCCAAATAAATTATTTAGGTTATGAAATTAACTCTCAAGGGATACGACCTGGAACTGAAAAAATTAAAGCCGTCACAGAATTTCCATTGCCAAAAAACGTTTATGAAGTACGGCAGTTTGTGGGCCTTACCAGTTACTTCAGGCGGTTTATTCAAAAATTTTCAATGATTGCTAAGCCTTTAACTCTACTCACCAAGAAAAATGCTCCGTGGTGTTTTGAAGCTCCCCAAATAAGTGCCTTTAATGAACTAAAGTCAAAGCTAACTTCTCGACCGGTATTAGCTTTATATGACCCGCAAGCTGATTTAGAAGTTCACACCGACGCCAGTAAGATAGGCATTGGTGCAATTCTCTTACAAAGGAATAAAAATGGTGTACTGCAACCGATAGCGTTCTACAGTCGTCAAACTACCAGCGATGAAAGTAAGCTGCATTCATACGAGCTGGAGACATTGGCAGTGATAGGTGCTTTAAATCGATTTAGAGTATATATCTTAGGTAGGACCTTTAAAGTCGTTACTGATTGTGCAGCTATTCGAAGTACAATGACGAAAAGGGACTTGGTACCTAGGGTAGCACGTTGGTATATAATGATGCAGGAGTATGACTTTGTAGTTGAACATCGGGGCGGGGAAAAAATGAGTCATGTTGATGCACTTTCACATAACCCAGTCAATTCAAACTCACCTGAAGTAACCGAGGTTGTAGACATATTAGCTATTGATGATGATGCGTGGTTGCGTACAGTGCAAGAACATGATTCAGAAATACAAAGACTAATAGCAATTCTAAATGATCCTAATACTAAAAATGTGGTCGAAATTCACAAAAACTTCGTTGTAAAGAATGGACGTTTATATAGGGTGTCGACGAATAAATGTGGTGACGTAAATTTGAGATGGGTAGTCGCTAAGTCAGTTAGGTGGCAAATCGTTCGTATGAATCATGACGATGTCGGTCACTTTGGCTTTGATAAAACTTATAGTAAAGTTAGTAAAATTTATTGGTTTAAAAAGATGAGGCGGTTTATTAAAAAGTATTGCAGTTCTTGTTTAAACTGTGCTCACAATAAGTTGCCAGGTGGCCCTAAAGAAGGACTTTTGCATCCTATACCAAAACCAAACAAGCCTTTCGATGCGATACATATCGACCATTGCGGTCCGTTTCCGGCTAGTAAAAAGAAAAACTGTCACATTCTTTTACTAAATTCGTCTTTATTAAACCTGTTAAGAATGTTAAAAGTAGCACAACAATCCAAGTATTCAAAGAATACTTTTCACTTTTCGGCAAGTTTTACTAGCAAAGAATTTACAGACTTTACCGGACCGGTACCGAACCGGACTATTATAGAGGCCCTTACGGCATCAAATCATAATCGTCCAGAAAATGAGTGGGACTTAGCTATACCTCAAGTTCAATGGTCCATAAATAATACAGTCAATAAAGCTACCGGTCGTTCTCCATCAGAACTATTGTTTGGTGTTCAAGTCACAGGGGAATCCGATGGTTTAATAAATTCTGTTGTGTCAGAAGGTCTTTTAAATCGTGACGAAATTAGAATTGCTGCAAAATCTAAAATAGAAAAAGAGCAAAAAAAAACAGAAAATATATTATGATAAAACTCGCAAAGAACCTACACAGTATAAAGTTGGTGATTTAGTTCGTGTAGAAAAAGATATCCGCACGGAATCTGGCCATAGTAGGAAATTGTTGCCTAAATTTGTAGGACCGTACAGGGTTTCTAAAATTGTCGGTAATGATCGATATGAAATTGAAGATACTCCTATAACCAGAAAAGAAGGATCAAAAGCTTATAAGGGAGTTTACGCTGTTGACAAACTTCATCCCTGGTTAGTTTTCAGTCATGATGTGGTGTCAAGCGACTCAGAGTGAATACAATGTGTTATTGTTAGTTAATCAGAAGTACGAAAGAACAATAGTTAAATTAAGTTAATTCAGGTACTTAGTGAACCATTTTTACAATATATTATGATTGTTTAAAATTAATTATACTATAGCGATAATTAAAAAGTGATCGTGAGAGCGTTGTATGTTGATAAACTGTTTCTAGTGAATAAACATAATGATTAAAGAAATTATAATTAATTTGGGATCAAATCTGCAGAATTTACTTAAATATAAAAAAAGAGATAAGAGACAAGTGAATTTATGAATATTAGAGTTATAAGTGATGACGTTAATTTTAAGTATATACATAAATCAGAGATGAATATAGTGATTCAAGAATTGGTTTCTATTTAACAAATGTTAAGTTATAAGCATATCAGAGAATTGAAAAGTGAGTCGGTATAGGTGAGAGTGCCTGTAACGATGTTAAGTTATAAGAATGAGTCGCTATGCGTGAGAGTGCTCGTAATGATGTTTAGTTTTAAGAGTGAGTCGCTATAGGTGAGAGTGCCTATAACGATGTAGTTTTAAGAGTGAGTCGCTATAGGTGAGAGTGCCTATAACGATGTAGTTTTAAGAGTGAGTCGCTATGGGTGAGAGTGCCTCAACGATGTTAAATTCTATGAGTGAGTCGCTACAGATGAGAGTGACTGTAACGATGCTAGTTAAGAGTAAGTCGACTCAAGTGGAAGTGCCATGTCGATGTTAATTGAAAAAGAAATGTTATAGTGCGTAATGAGAGAATTGTTTTTATTGGCGGTGCTTTGTACGAATCTAGCTGATTTTTATTATTATTATCTTATTCTTCTCTTTCTTTTGCGATGAAATAACAACGCGGGGTCGCGTTGAATGTCAGGATTAGCCGAATGTAAGCTTAAATGTATTTTCCATGCATAATTCATCGGTTGAAGTAATATTAATTAACTTTTTATACTGGCAACACTATCAAGCCGGTCAATTTGAACTTGACATTTTGTGACGTGTGACTTTTACTTACCTCTGTGGCTGACATCGACGCGACTCTGGGTACCTAGAAGGAAAAAGCGGGAAAAGGGCGTAAAAGGTGTGGAAAACGTTGGAAAGGAAAAAATAAAGAAAGCTACACTTCTGAAATATGGTTTTATTCAATATTGTGTAAGTATAATAATATGTCGAGTTACTGCTTTATATAATAAATTTTAAGATATTATTATGGTAAATCTGAATGTAAGTGACTTACAGGTTTTACCGTCAAATTAACTTTAACAAAGTAATGAGGCCAAACCTTTATGCAGGGAATACTCTCGTTTAATTTTAATTTACTTAACTCTAATGAATGTGTACCTACACCTATCAATTAAAATAATAAAACATAAGTATTAGTTAATAAGAAAATAAATTAAATACTCAATATGCACAAGCACAAAAACATAACTTGTTGATTAAACTTAGATTTTTGCTGAAAAATTGGCTGCACAATCAATGAATGAAGTGGTTTGGATGGGCAGTATTGATGTAAGTAGTGTTTGGCAAAAGTAGCAGTATGGTGAATGTCTGTGACAACAGTAGTCACCGTCAGCTTTACTTCCACAATTTGTCAAGTAAAGAGAGGTTGTTAACAATGCCAAATCGTAATCGATTGTGACGTTGTTCACTGGAAGTGAACTCTGTACAAGTAAGTAGTGATGATTAGTGTGCAGAAATGAGAAGCCAATTTAGTTTATTCGTTGCAAACAAGCAAACAAACAATTTTTTTCTCTTTCCTCTTTATAACATCAGTATAGATTTGGTGTAATTATTATGATCTGCATGGTCGATCGCTGGGGTGTGATTCCAAAAAGTAAAGCCGATAGGAATCGGTATGTATTGACCCTTCGCTACTGCTAGGTATAACAAATTATTTTTTAATAAACATACCAGTACTTATGTAAGGTAAATTACATACATACTCGCTCGCCACAAATCCCTTGAGGGTTGATTAAGATGAGGTGACAATCGATGGTGCAGACTGAAATGCATAACATCACTTTCATCGTTCTTCAACAAGATTTTTTACTTATTCGAACTTAAACATAAATTGATAAAACTAATCAGAAATATCTATTCTCATAACATTACTTTCATCGTTCTTCAACAAGATTTTTTACTTATTCGAACTTAAACATAAATTGATAAAACTAATCAGAAATATCTATTCTATACACATACGATGTAATCATAATATGATGGCAGTAAAATAAGACCTTAGACCAAAATAAAATTAGGGCCACCAATTGTATTTTAAGCAATCTGGACTAACTAAAGGGTTTGGTTGGAGGTTTGCAAAGGATACAATTAGTTAAATTGATTATTTTCTTATGGTTTGAAATAAAAATAACAGCTCAGCTCAGCTTCAGCTCTTTAGAAAAACAAAATAATATTGGCTAAAAATGTCCTTTTGAGTATAGAAATAAAATGGTAAACCAATAGTGAAATTGTTTTTTTTTTCACTTTTTTTAGTACCGTGTGTGACTTCCTCGTTATTGAAAACATTCTTGAAGCCTTGAGGGTACAAGTCATTATCAATGAGGTGTATGTACCATGTGCAGAGGAGCCCATGGCGCAGTGAGTCGCGAGCTTGGCCTGCGATTGTTGAAGTTAAGCGACAAAAGGACTCAAAGGGACGTGACGTACACCACGCGGGCCCAATGCGGATTTGTGGGTTTTAACGACTGCAAATGAATTACTTCAAAAAATTACTATCACGTGCCTCCGTGCTTCGGAAGGCACGTTAAGCCGTTGGTCCCGGCTGCATTTGCAGTCGTTAAAACCCACCAATCGGCATTGGGCCCGCGTGGTGGGTCATGGCCCATTCTCCTTATCCATTCATAAGAAAGGCTAGAGCCCCAGCAGTAGGGATATTAAAATGGCTGATGACGTACCACGTGTAAAAAAAAGTGCCCGTTTAACCTACACCTTGGGTAACTCACGGATAGGTGCCGCAATGATTTTCGGAGAACTCTAATGCTTCGGAGATATTTGCCGAATCCCGGATTGTCGCCTTGGTCAAATTGGTTGGAGGGATAGTTGCCTATTAGAGAAAATCCTTAAAATACGAATTTACCACTACATAAAAGTAATTTTAAAATTAAATAAAATACATTAAAAAATATTCTTCTATTAATAATAAGTCGTTGACTTATGTGCTCTCCATAGAGGATAGATGTCGCGGTACGAAAATCTGTGTTTTTACTGATATGTGTCATTTTGTATAAATTTAAAGAAAATCTAACATTTTTATAACCAACTTTTAATTTGGCTTTGGCTGCGTCATAAAAATCATAGTGAATATCAAAACATCCCAGGATTAAAAATAATTCCGATTTTTTTTTGTTGTTTTACGAATATCGTGAGGATAGATGCCTCTTTGAATTTATGTTCAGTGTTTTAAAAACTCTGAACATAAATTCAAAGATGCATCTATCGTTTATTGCCATTGAAATACATTAGTTAACTCTCTCTTAACTTGTTTTCTTTCTAAAGATCCCAGGATTAAAAATAATTCCGTATTTTTTTTTGTTGTTTTTACGAATATCGTGAGGATTTATGTTCAGAGTTTTAAAAACTTTCCGCACTAACACCACTTCAAACTCCTCATTCCACCAACTTATATTCCGTGATTAACTCCAGACTTTCTTTTATATTTTCGAGTCATTTTGATAATGATATAAAAAAAAATAGTCTAATTAGTATGCGTTAGTAAGGGATAGACGTCTCTATATAACAGCATCTATGCCAATCAAAAACGAGGCAACTATCCGTTTCGTAGAGGATAGATGCCTTGTGTTATAAATATATAAACGCTTTCTGGCGTTTGGGTGAGATCCCATTGGATGGCAGAAGTAGTTTCGTAGGTGGGCTTGCTTCGGCAAGCAACTCAGTTGAGGCTATGGACCAATGCTACATCGATGGCCATGGCCTAGACACTATGGGAGGCCCATCGCCGGGAGAGTCCCACATAAGCTTTAGTTTGCTCTCCCAGACGACATAGGTATGCGTAACGCATTTTCCACTCGTTAAAAAAAAAAGAGTCAATACATACTGATTCCCAACGGGTTCCCTTTTAGAAATCCCACCCCAGCCCAGTGATCCACCATGCAGCTCTATTTTTGAATCACTCGTCGCGCGTCGAGCGCCTCGTTTCTACTGATTTTCGTTCGACATACGAATTTCCATATTTTTGAATCGCTCGACCGTAACGAGTGCCTTCACCCACTCGTTGCAGTCGAACGAAACAAGTGTGCGACGCGTGACTTAAGTTGCATGCGTGTGAAGTAAGTCATACGAGCGATTCAAAATAGAGCTCGATCGTAATAATTATGTCACCAATTAGTTAAATATATGTGGATAGTGGGCAGTTGCAAAGTGAACGAAATGATTTATTTTCGATGTTTTTTTGTCTGATTTGTGGATTTTTTTTTGGTCTGGCTTACCTTTGCCGTATTTCTATCCCTCGCCACTGATACCAACCTAATCACATAATAATAATTATTGAAATAATGGAATATCATAATTTCGCAGTGCTTATGCACATTCATAATAATAATAGGTAAGTACTCTTTTTTATGATTTTTGAATTTTTGCATTCAAAAATCATAAAAAAATATCAAATGCAATGCTCTAACCACTGAGCTACCGAGACTTTCGTGGGTTCGAGTCCCATCTGAGAATTCATTTGTGGCCGAGTTGACTTTTTCCAATATTTTTCTATTTAAAATTTATCATAGGTATCCTAATATCAAACAGCATTTGAAAATTGCGAAAGCAAAGCGATTATTATTGTGCGTCGTTTTTTTTCTGTTATTTTTTTTGTTGCAAAAACGGTTTATAATTGGGTTTATATAACGTTTGATTGATTACATTTTTATGAGGTAACTTAACTATGGCCTACGATAGGTCAACTTTAATCTTCTTTTGGTCTTACGTGGGGTATTCCCAAAAACCTTTTGTCACCATAGGTACAATGTAAGTATTTAATTAAAAAATGAACGTTTTCAATAAAAAAATGGTTCAACCACCTTTTATGTGTGGCCTAATAGTAAGATCGCCGCACCGGTATCAGACTCAGAGGTCCCCAGTTCAATTCCCAGTGTTGCTACATAATGTATTCGGTTTGGTCGGTGGTAATACTTACTTGTTGTAGGTCCACCTTGCTACAAAAATTTTAGGAAAATATTTATATTCAATCGTCAACCTAAATACAAAACTTTAAGGTTCTAACTTCGAAACTGACGAACTTTCATACCCTACTTTACCCCCTTTGGGGTGGAATTTCGAAAAATCCTTTCTTAGTGGATGTCAACACTGCATAATGTTACTATGAGCAAAATTAAAAGTCTCTTGGTTCAGTAATTTATACTGTGCGTTGATATTTAAGTCAGTCAGGACTTTGAATTTTATATAAAATACCCTCACTTGAGATAACTTGTGCTAAAAGTAACCTAATGATCACATCGGCCTAACTACTATCAGGCAACCGAAACAATATTTTGTATCCTACACTTATAAGAATAAGATTATTTTACTGAAATGTTACCATGTATGCGTACCCAGGTTGGTTGCTTGCAGCAAGCATAACCTGCACATTTGTGCATACCATATTGTGGATACCAATACCCCGGGGCAGAACCGGGCAGTGCGATTGCGGAGAGCCCATGCAAACAATGTTGCACTTTCTGGAGTGCCCCCAATGCCCCTCACCTGCAGCACAAGTGACCTGATGGAGGCAACGGATAGTGAAATTTAAGTTGCCACATACAAATATGATGTGGAATCATCGACACGAGAAGAAGAACTGAAACGTTTAAAAGCGTGGCAGATGGGAATGTACCATACCTACTTTTGCTTATGTTTACACTTGATACGTCGTTACGACTGATATCCATGCTATAAAACTCAGAATTTATTCTTATGCTAAATATTTGCATTACCTACTTCGCTGCCTCAATAAGCACTATCGTAATGTATTCAGCTCCGCTCTTTTGCATATTATTATTTAACTTACGCTGTGCAACGGCTCATTTCGACCTACAATTCCCTCCCCCACCACTGCCACTATTTCTTTCCGCACCACCACCACCACCACCACTATTCCTACCCCCACAACCGCCACTATCCCTTCCCCCACCACCACCACTATTCCAACCTCCACCGCCACCACTACTGCCACCACTGCCACCACCGCCTCCACTACCACCTTCCCTACTTCCCCCACCACCCCCACTATTCCCTCCCCCACCACTGCCACTATTCCTTCTCCCACCACCGCCATCATTCCTTCCTTCACCACCGCCACTATTCCTTCCACCACCGTCATCATTCCTTCCACCACCACCGCCATCATTCCTTCCTCCACCACCGCCACTATTCCTTCCCCCGCCACCAAAGCCACAACTGCCACCACCACCCCTAAATCCACTAACACCACCAAGCCTTCCATTGCCGTCAAATCCACAACCTCCACTAAACCCACAACTTCCATCAAACACAACTCTGCCACCAAACCCACAACTACCGCTAAACCCACCACCTCCGTCAAAACCACAACTACCACCAAACCCACAACTTCCATCAAACCCACCTTTGCCACCAAACCCACAACTACCGCTAAACCCACCACCTCCGTCAAACCCACAACTACCACAAAACCCACAACCTCCATCAAACCCTCAACTACCACCAAACCCACAACTTCCATCAAACCCACCTCTGCCACCAAACCCACAACTACCGCTAAACCCACCACCTCCGTCAAAACCACAACTACCACCAAACCCACAACTTCCATCAAACCCACCTTTGCCAACAAACCCACAACTACCGCTAAACCCACCACCTCCGTCAAACCCACAACTACCACAAAACCCACAACCTCCATCAAACCCTCAACTACCACCAAACCCACAACTTCCATCAAACCCACCTCTGCCACCAAACCCACAACTACCGCTAAACCCACCACCTCCGTCAAACCCACAACTACCACAAAACCCACACCCTCCATCAAACCCTCAGCTACCACCAAATCCACAACCTCCATCAAACCCACCTCTACCACCAAACCCACAACTACCGCTAAACCCACCACCTCCGTCAAACCCACAACTACCACAAAACCCACAACCTCCATCAAACCCTCAATTGCCACCAAACCCACAACTGCCACCAAACCCAACACAGCCTCTAATCCCACCATCGCCTCTAAACCCAACACCTCTACCTGCTCTGGCTCCCACTACTACAACCGAACCAACGACGACGACACCTGCCACAACTACAACGACCATGGAATTACCGACAACAGAACTGGACACAACAACCGTCGCTCCAGACCCTTTCCAAGACATCTACTGCGACACTCAAGAAATCGAAGCTGATCTTAACTACTTCTGCAGCAACAATACTGAGGTGATTGTAAATGCCGACGCCTACACGCTGCGAGTGCCGTTAAGTGGTTTCGTGGAAGAAAACTTCAATATCAAGATAAAGCATCGAGTACTGTATCTTCTTGCTGAAAACCACAATCCTACGATGCAGTACATGGAGATCAGAGTGCTCCCCTGTTTTGTGGATACCAGTGACCCATATTGGACTTACACAAACGAGTTTTTAAATATTGAGATTCCAGTGATAAAAAACCGTGAGGATTTGTGCAGTGGTGTGATCAATGACACCATTATTACAGTGCCAGAGTTCGGACAGATGTACACCATCCTCTTTCCTAAAGGATAAGATAATGTCACTAATGGTTTTGACACAACAGGATATGAATATTATATAATTTTATAACTCTTTATTGTACATTGAATACATCAAAAGAAATGTTTTACAATATGTGGGCAAAGCTGGACTTATCTCTAAAAGAGATCTCTTCCAGCCAACCTGCTGTTATGTGAATTCTTCGTGAGCTTTATTGAGTATTTCAATTCAATTTCGAGTATTGTGATTTTTTATTGTATTATAAAGAATAAAAGCCATGACATTGTCTGAACTAACAAATAAATTAAAAGTTTATGATACGTACGACAGTTTTCTTTGACGAACTCCTGTTCACCATTTAATTTATCGACAGCAAAACAACAAAAATATAAATTTTTATTTTACCTAAGTAAAGACCAGAGACAAAAGTCATAATTATTAATAATTATCAAGATATAATTAAGCTTGACGGTATCGTCGTGATTTGTATTTTTAACCGACTTCAAAGAAAGCGTTTTATTTTTAATGTTTTTATTAGGTTTCTTGTAAGGTTAGGGGTGCACTAAGAAAAGATTTTCCGAAATTCTATCCCTAAGAGGGTGAAATAGGGGATCATAGTTTGTATGAAAGTTTTGAAGTTATGACCTTCAAATATTGTATTTAGGTTGTCAATTGAAAATTAATATTTAAATGTCTCGGCTTTTTGAAAATTTCACGCCCAAAAGTGTAAAAAGGAGGAAGAAGTTGTGTAAGTAAGTCTTTGTGTGGACTTCGTGGCATTTTTTAAAAAGTAAACAACTTGTATAATCGCTTCTCAATTGCACAAACACAAACGCACAAACGCAAGACACAAACTTTAAAAGTGATGCAACTTTTACGCGCAATTGGTTGTCAAAAGTTTTTTTTTTTTTTTTTCTAAAACGTCCCGTTTCCGTGCCTTGAGAGTGGCAAAGACGTGGAACACTCTGCCTTTCATTTGTTTATTTATAGGGTTATATTATTATATGTTGTATATTAATATGTAATGTATATTATTTATATTTTTTTAATTTTGTGTATGTATATGTAGTTATTTATCATATTAGTTTTTTTCTCTCTATTTTTATACGTCAGTCGTAGCATCCTGGCAGAATAACAGCGCTTCTGTGTTTTCATTCCTCCCATCTGAGAATGGCACAGAAGCAAAATGCTGAGCCAGGATATTTATTGGCCCCACATCTGCATATTCCATAATAATATGTTATAGTTTGTAAGGTTTGATTTTAAGATTTTTTTTTTATTATTATTACTTTTATTCTATAGTGTGTGTGCCAATAAATGTTTTTTCTTTCTTTCTTTCTTTCTTCTTTCTAAGAAAAGTCCTTTATTTTTAAAGTTTAAGTGTTAGAAACTTCAAACGTTATGTTTAGGTTGATAATTAAAATAAACATTTACCTGCCTCGGCGTTTTGAAAATTCCACCCCCAAAGGGCTGAAAAGGGGGTAGATGTTGAGTAATAAAAGTCCTTTATATTCAAAGTAAAAGTCACTAATTTTTTATAAGGCTTATAGTTAGACATTAAATTAAAAAAAATATATATAATTTTCCGATTTATGGAAATCAACCCCAAAAGGGGCAAAAAGAGGTTATTAGTATTTAAATCGACATGGGTGACGTTATTGAGGTTTTATGGGAATTTGATTACGAAAATGGCATCCATTTTGAAGTCCGACGCCGTGTACATAATTCAACCCTTAGAGGTTTGAAAACAGACTTTAAATTTAGTTCAGAAAAAAAATGCAAAATAGACATAGCGACTTTTAACGCTTTAGAACATATTTTACAATACTTCGTGACATCAAATACTTCTCCATTCATACTTATCCATGCTAATATTATAAATGTGAAAGTGATTGTTGCCTGTCTGGCTGGTCTCTTTCTTGAGTAAACCACTGAACCAAATTCCTCGCGGGTGTAACGGCATTAAAGTCCGTCATTCGTTGCATTTGGACAATAAATAGTATATTCTATCCTATCCTATCCTACTAATATTATAAATGCGGATTGTTTGTGAGGATGTTTGGATGAATGGATGTTTGTTACTCTTTCACGCTAAACGGATTTTAATGAAATTTGTGACACAGACACTTTATAGCCTGAAGAAGAACATATGATGCTTTTTGTCGCGTTGAAATATCTCATTCCCAAGGGAAAACATAAAAAATCAATGTGGGGTAAAATAGGCGGAGCCACATGATTTTTGAAATCCTGCTATCCTACTAATATTATAAATGTAAAAGTGTAGATGTATATATGTTTCAATGTTTGTTCCTCAATCACTCAAAAATGGCTGAACGGGTTTGGATGAAATTGGGGACACAGGTATTTATTAGCATCGAGAGGAACATTGGATACTTTCTGTCGCGTAGTAATCCCAAACTCCTACGGTAAACAGCAAAAATCGAAACAGGCTTAGATAGATGGCGCCACATAATTTTTGAAATCCTCCTATCCTACTTCCTACTAATATTATTAATGTGAAAGTCTGGATGTTTAGGTGTTTGGATGTTTTTTACTCAATCACTCAAGAACTGCTGAACGAATTTAGATAAAATTCGAGACTTAATAGCCTGGAGAGGGATATTGGATACTTTGTGTCACGTTAAAGACCCTAATTCCTATGGAAAGTACAAAAAACAATGCGGGCTAAACTTTATGGTGCCACATAATCTTAGAAAATTTAATTTCCTACTTCCAACTTTTATCATAAAAATGTGAAAGTTTATATGTTTGTATGTTTGTTACTCAATCAGGCAAAGATGGCTGAACGCGTTTGGATGAAATTCGGTACAGATACTTTATAGCCTTGAGAGAAATATAACCTACTTTTTGTCGCGTAAAAATCTCTATTTCCTACGGGAAAACACACTACATTGCAATAGGTGGCGTAAGTAGTATTTTTTTTTAAAAGTCAATAGTGCGATTCGGAACGCATTAAGATATTTTTTTAGGTAGGTATTAAATAAAAAAAAGTACTTTGCCGCGCTAGGCTGCAAAAAGCGATTTTCTACGCCTAAACTGATTGACAAAACCTCCTTTTCAGAGCGTGTGAGGTGAAAAGATATGTCTTTCATTGTTTTACTAAATCTTCCTGGAACAACTATTGAAGACCACGCAGACGAAGTCGCGGGCGGAAGCTAGTTCTACATAATTTAATTAGAATATTGAAAAAAAAACCCAAACTTAGTTTTTCGTGTGCTGCTCAGCAAGCACAAGTTTTTGAAAGTTGCTCGAATTATACGAGGTACTCTTACTGAGCAAAGAAAAACCAATAAATAAAACTACATCGTTTTCTACTGACCTAAATCTATAATTAAACGTTCTGCACTGGATTTTTTCACAGCAGTGGAAAAGAACTATCTACATAGATGATGATATATTAAATAAGAAAATCTACTAGAAAAAAGCAACTTGTCTCATGTTGCTCTGACGGAAAAATTAAAACGTTATACATAGATGATGCTATTTATTTATGTATATTTACGTAATATTTATGTATTTATGTGCCAGCGACCTTTAAAGTTTTTACGCAATAAATTGAGAGACAATTTAAAAGATAATATGTGAGCGCCTTAGGCGGCCTGTAATAACGCCGTGCCTCCTCCTTGAAGAAGAAAGAAAAGACTCCTTGCAACTCGGAAGAAATTAGGGGAAAACCCCCAATTTCTTCCGAGTCGGGACTCGCACACAACACGCCGCGACGCCACCCTTGCCTTGCCCGGCATAGCGATCGCCCTAGTACCTATAAACTAAACAGTGATGATTCCTAGAATCATGAGTTAAGTATATATTTTGTAATCAATTACTCGTAGGTAGGCTTTTTAAATTTCTTCAGACAAATATGAAATAAAATACAGGTAACGATCGTGAAAGGCAAGCGCGCAATGCTGAGCTGGGCGGCTCACGCCTCCCCTGGCATCCTGCCGCCCTGGGCCTTGGCCCCCTTGGCCCTTAGGTAAATACGCCACTGAAAGAATTATGTCCAAAACTATTGAAACACCATTGACAAAATTCTTTATTAGAAAGAAAACAAGTTAAGAAAGCGTTGACAAATGTATTTCAATGGCAATAAACATTAAAACAGTTTAGAAACAATAGCAATTACCTAATCAAGAAATAGTGCTAAAAACTTTCCATTCTTTCGGTGGCGAAAAAGTCCTGATCAACGGCTTTCGGGACTGTGATCACATCGCCGTCCACATCGGCGCCGCAGCCGTTAGTCGAAATGAGTTTGTTGTTGAATGTAACTGTCAGTTTTCCCTCAGACAGCGTGAAACTAGCTTGTTTCGTGTCCACAAAAGATGGGAGCATTCTTATTACTGAGATTTTCTTATCCGGCTTATTAGCGTTGATGTTGAGCACTCTATGCTTGATCTTCACGTCTACTTGGTCCGGGCTGACATCGCCCAGAGGCACTATGATCTGGTAGTTATCTGCATCGACGATTTCTTGAACTCCGCCGTTTGAGTTTTGGGTGCAATGATTTTGCACCTTCCTGTCAAGTTCTATGACTTGGTTGCTGATGTCGTCGAATAGTTGGTTGTGATTTTCTTTCGTGTGTCTGAATTTGTCGTGGTTGCGATGAGCGAAGTTGCAATGGCGGTAAGCGGACGCGGCGCAGAGCAATGCTAATAGAAACACTAGATGACGCTTCATTTTGTACTGACAGTTGTGTTCGTACTACTACGGGATGGATTCAGAGCGAGACTTATATAAAATTAAATATAATGACTTATTATCACTTGCGGGTTCACTATCGATAACCTCGTCGGGGTTGCTCGATTGGGTATTTTTAATGTCAACGTTTATCTTAAGAGAGATAGTAAAATGGCAGACGAATGTGGTATTTTCTGTAAACATATTTTTCCCCAAATGCACCAAAGCAACTTCCCCATCGGTTGAACTAGTCAAACGTAACAAAGTCAAATACTGACATAATTACTTTTACATGTATGATAATGTTAAGTATTATTTAGGAGAAATTAAAATGCTACAAAGTTTTTTTTTGCTTCATAACAAAACATTTAATAAAACTGCTTTAAATATATTGGTGTTTATTTGTTGTGTAGCTAGGAAGAAATTGCTTCGTCCACAAGAAAGAACAAGAAGCCTACATTTTTATATATGGTCCAAGAGCTAAGACTCTTTTCTTTATATTTTGTATTTTCCATAGCATTTATATAAACCATGAAACACAAGAAAAAAATATGAAAGAGCATGTTACGCATTTAGTACTATAAGAAATGACAATTAAATGAATTTTATTATATTATTTAGTTCATTGAATCATAAAAACAATAACAATAAGATTAAACTATTTGTTATAAGAATTTTCTATTTACGGTGGGTGAAATTTCAACCTATGATTGGATTTCGGAACGTGACATACTTAAACCTTTATTTTTAAATTGTCTTTTTCTTGTATATACCTCATGCCAATGTCAACATTTACCGAATCGTTTTTATTGTTACTATAAGTAACAATTTAAATATCTTTGAATTAACTATAAAACTCTCTTTTTTAATTATTTTAGTTTTTAGTTAAAGGTAAATTTAGATTAAACTTGTTCAAATATTTTTTTAGCGGAAGTTGACCGCGGAAACAACTTTAAAATTTTCCTCGCTGATAAATTGTGTGTTGCGCTCGGCATTAAAGTTTTTTGCGTCTCGTACCTTTAAAGCTCTCTCTAAGTTGGTTATTTAGCGGCGGTACCTCTATTGAAATCTGAGCAAGTGTAGGATTCTAGGATTGAACCACGAGCGTAGCAAAGCAGGTTCAAAGATTGAATCCTGAGAGAAGCGAGGATTTCAAAGTTACAAGACGCTAAAAACTTTTCTGTCGAGCGCAACACAGAATTTTTCACCTCACAACAGCGACATTTTATGATTGTTTCCGCAGTCAACTTCCGGTAAAAATTTCTTTAAACTTGAAGTTTAATCTAAATATACCTTATTCTCGTTGTTTTAATGATATAAAAAACTAAAATAATAAAAAAGGGAGTATTATAGTTAATTCAAAGTTATTTAAAGTAGGAATATGTTGTTACTTATTAATAAGAATAAAAACGATTCGGTAAATGTTGACACTGACATGAGGTACAAGACTAAGACAATTAAAAATAAATATTTATGTCACAGTCCGAAATCCAATTATAGGTTGTGAAATCTCACCCAGCCTAATATAAAATTCTTATAACAAATAGTTTAATCTTATTGTTATTGTTTGTATGATTCAATGAACTAAAATAATATAATTAAATCAAAACGGAGTATTATAATTAATTTAAAGCTATTTAAAATAAGAATCTAATATAACAAAAAAGTCAATAGTGCGATACGGAATGCATTAAGACATATTTTTAGGTTAATTAAAAAAGTACTTTGCCGCGCTAGGCCGCAAAAAGCGATTTTCTACGCCTAAACTGATTTAGAAAACCTCCTTTTCAGAGCGTGTGATGTGAAAATTATATTGTTACACCATGTAGCACTCTGGCCCCTGGCTTAAGGCAAGTAATAATATCTTGAGTGACTCCGAATTGTCTTGCATTGTTGCCGGGACAATAGGGGTAGATTCGTTTGCCGCTGGCCTTGCCAGCTGCTTTAAACCTATATTGTGTGTAAGAAAATTATGTTTTGAAAACATTAAATGATTTCAGAACCATTTAAAGATAACACAATTAAAGTTGTTTAAAGTAGGGTTCCCATTTCTTCAATGACTTAAAAGTTACAAGAATTTTATTAATTTTACTTAAACGGAAATAATTTGTTCAAAATATAAAAAAGCCTTTAAAAAAATAAAACCAACTTTATAGAGTAATAAATAAATCTTTAAGAGTCGGGTATCTTCAGAAGTTTTATTCGGTTTCGGTTTGAATTTTTTTTATAAAAAAAATTTATTTGACATTTTTTTAGTTACATGTCCCTTACTTACTTACACTAAAAATCAGTCCCTACACAACAATGATGTCATCTTCGTAACGTCTACTTGTGTACACGTAAATGATATTATTCAGGATTATGAAAGAACAAGCGGCCGCCCGCGGTTTCACCCGCGTGGTTCCCGTTCCCGTGGGAATATCGGGATAAAAAGTAGCCTATATACTAGTTCACTACTTGAAATCTCTACATACCAAATTTCATCCAAATCCGTTCGGTAGTTTTTGCTTGAAAGAGGAACAAACTAACAAACAAATAAACAATCATACAGTCGACTTGAGAACCTTCTCCTTTTTTGAAGTCGGTTAAAAAAATTAGACCTTTGCATGATATATTATAAATTAAAATATTGGCTAAGTAATTTGGATAGGTTTTTTTTCATAATTTTTGTAAAGGCAAAAGAATATAAGTCGTTGAATTTTTGTCTGATCAGATTTTAATAAAAAAATATGTAAGTATTGGAAACTCACTCACTACCCAGGACAAATTAAAAATATAATTATAATTGCGGTTTAACTCATTTCCATCACGCAACGGATTTACATAGGTGTATGACTTTTGTCTAATATAAATACATTTTGTTAATAATTACAACTTATTAATTTTGCATTTTACAATGCTATTTTTATGTGATAAATATTAAACAAGAAAATATATTAGAAAAAATTTAAGACAAAATTGAGACAAGTTGCTTTTTCTAGTATATTTTTTTTGTTAATAACTTTAATAGGTACTGAACAGCAATTAGTTAAAAAAAGACAGTTGTATTTTAAACTTTTAATTAAAGTTTTGCAGTTTAAACCTTATTATGATTTACAATTATTACAAAAAGCACAACACATTAAATTGGAATAAATAGTATAGCAAATTAAGAATTCACATAATATTTCCTGTTGTATCAAAATCGTAGATAGTGACAGTATCTTATCGTTTACTGTTATTGTTAGAATTAGAAAAGAGGACGCTGTAGAGCTGTCCAAACTCTGGCACTTGAATAATCGACTCATTGATCACCCCACTGCACAAACCCTCACGGTTGGAATGTAATGGTAGGACTGGAATCTCAATACTTAAAATCTTGTCTGTGTAAGTCCAATATGCGTCACTGGTATCCACAAAACAGGGGAGCAGTCTGATCTCCATGTGCTGCATCGGAGGATTGTGGTTTTCAGCAAGGAGATACAGTACACGATGCTTTATCTTGACTTCGAAGTTTTCTTCCAGGTAACCCATTAACGGCACTCGCAACGTGTAGACGTCGGAATCAACAATCTCCTCAGTTTTGTTGCTGCAAAAGTAGTTACGATCATCTTCGATTTCTTGAGTGTCACAATAGATGTCTTGGAAAGGGTCTGGAGCGACAGTTGTGGCAGGTGTCGTCGTCGTCGTGGGTATTTCGGTTGTTGTAGTAGTGGGAGCCAGGGCTGGAGAAGGTGGAGTGGTCAAAGGCGATGGTGAGTTTGGTGGCAGTGGCGGGTTTGGTGACAGTGGTGGGCTTGGTGGCAGTATTGGGTTTGGTGGCAGTGGTGGGTTTGGTGACAGTGGTGGGCTTGGTGGCAGTATCGGGTTTGGTGGCAGTGGTGTGTTTGGTGGCAGTGGTGGGCTTGGTGGCAGTGGTGGGCTTGGTGGCAGTATTGGGTTTGGTGGCAGTGGTGGGCTTGGTGGCAGTATTGGGTTTGGTGGCAGTGGTGGGTTTGGTGGCAGTGGTGGGCTTGGTGGCAGTATTGGGTTTGGTGGCAGTGGTGGGTTTGGTGATAGAGACGGATTTGGTGGCAGTATTGGATGTGGGGGAAGTACTGGGGTCAGTGGCAATGGAGGGCTAGGTGATGGAGACGGATTTGGTGGCAGTATTGGGTAGGGGGGAAAGACTGGGCTTAATGGCAATGGAGGGCTAGGTGAAAGGGACGGATTTGGTGGCAGTATTGGGTAGGGGGGAAATACTGGGCTTAGTGGCAATGGAGGGCTAGGTGATAGGAACGGATTTGGAGGCAGTATTGGGTGTGTGGGAAGTACTGGGCTTAGTGGCAATGGAGGGCTGGGTGATGGGGGTAGATTTGGTGGCTGTGGATGCGTCGGAGTTTTATTGGGGTTTTGGCAAAGTGGGTAAGGGAGATAGGGATGTCTCCGATGAAATTCTTCACTGTGATGGCAAGGGCCATGGGGAAATGGGTGATTGTGGAAGGGTGGGGTTGGGATTACAGGCGGTGGTGGGGTTGGCTGTGGCTGAGGTGCTGGAGAAGGATTTTGACAATGTGGGAAGGGGAGATTGGGATGTCTCCGATGAAATTCTTCACTGTGATGGCAAGGGTCACTGGGAAATGGAGGATGGCGAAAAGGTGGGCCATGACCATGGAAGGGCGGACCACCGTGACCATGAAATTCTGGAGTATGGAAGGGCGGACCACCGTTACCATGAAATCCTGGAGTATGGAAGGGCGGACCACCGTGACCATGAAATTCTGGAGTATGTTGAAACGGTGGATGTGGAAATCCATGGTTATGGTGAGGCCAATGCCTATGATGACCACGATGATGGTGGAAATGTGCAGTTGCACAGTTTAAATAAAATAATAATATGCAAAAGAGCGGAGCTGAATACATTACGACAGTACTTATCGAGGCAGCGGAGTAATGCCAATGATAAGCGTAAGAATAACTTCTGGGTTTTATTGCACGTATACCAGTGACGTATCAAGTGGGTGCCCTTTGACGCGCCTAAAATCATTAGTCCTAATTTCAACTCGCCGTATTTCTTTAGCCTAAAATTCTTAAGCACATTCATTGTTTAAATAATAGGTAATTTCGCATAGTTATAGTTTCGCCTAAATGCATAATCTCTAACAATTAAAACCACTAATATTCAGTGACTTAAAATTTATTAGCATAGATATCTTTGACATAAAAATTACTATAATAGTTTTGCATACTAATGAGTGACAGAAACGAATCGCCTAAACCTGATTCCACGCAGTTTTGTATGCCCTACCCCTAGAGCGTAATTAGGGGCCCCTAGGGGCGAGGCGGCCCGCGAGCTGAGGAGCAGGTGATGAGCGAAAACCATCTGCGACTATAGGCTCGCGTGGGACCGCCGGAGCCTCGCAGCGCCGAAGCCTTGACAGAAGACTTGCCTGCTTGCCTGCTTTTAACGCAGGTAGCTTGAGTGTGTCATGCTCTCTTTAAACATTTCTGCGGTTGAGCGATGCGATAGATTGCTGGTTCATGCGTCATGCTCGTGAACGTGTGCCAGCGGGATGTGTCTACTCATCTCTGCATGTGTTAAAATGTGTTGAGATATATATTTTTGTTTTGCTTTTATGTTATTTATGATATTTGAGTTGAGATGCGTGGCACTTCTTAGATTTATTCCCCGATCACCCCCAAAGGTTCGCCCCAAGAATCCTGAATAAAGCGAAGGATTCAAGTCTGCCCAAGGCTAAGACACTTTTATCCCCGAGGAGCATACTCTACTTTATACACATACTGTGCCTACTGTGACGTTAAAAAAAAAAGAAATTATAAAACCAATAAGTGACAACAATTCGCGGAAAAAAATATCGAAAGAATCGAAAATCACCGATTTTTTCTTTAGATATTTAGTTCCGTAGGCAATGCAATGATCATTATATCTGTGTGTGACTGTGACCAAGAGTCTAGACTACACACATTCACAATTTGATGATTTGCCATGTTTTACTGATAAGTAAGACAAACGACACGAAAATTCAAGAGATAGCAATTACATTTTGTTTGAATGTGTGCACAATATCACATAATTCCAATTTCAAATGTTTTCTTGGTGACCCAGATACATACAGCCATGTTTATATTTCTCATAGGAGTAAAATCTCTTTAAAGTGTCTGTTTTATATAGTCAAAAGCTCCTTGCCTTGAACAGACTTGTTTTTGTTTCGAAACTATTTTTGATAAAGTTTTTTGACATTTTGGCGTTCCAAATTTAATTGTTATCATAATACACAAGGGAAGTTCCATACAACATTAGCTCTCTCTGGGCATTAATAGCTTACTTTCAAGTTGAGAATATTTGATATTTAATTCGGGCTACAGATGCAGGTGATGTATAAATTTTATTATTGTTTATTAAGTATATAAGTAATTGAACATAAAAGTTAGTAAGTAATTAATTGATTGATGATAAATACATATTATTTACTATACCCAGCAGTGGGTGTCATGTGGCTGAGACGACGACATATTATTTAAAATGATACGAATCCTTGTATGCTGATTGTACCTACGACAAAGTAAGTTGGCAGTGAATAACATGTGGGGCGAATCGGTAATACGAAATGGGGCGAACCAAGAATAAAATATTAATATCTATATAATAAGATTCTAAGTCCAGCTTGTCTGTACTATGCTTGGATTTGCAAAAAATAGATAGGGGGACTCAGAATAAGCAGGAGAAGCATTTTCTTTCATTTTTAGAATTTTCGTCTGTCCGTCTGTCTGTGTGTCAAAATGAGCATCACCCTAAAACTACTGATTTAAGTCCACATAATTGTTTATATGTTTAAAGCAATATTATATAGGTATAGGTTTTATTTCATCAAAACCGGTCAACTCTATCAAAATAAATTACATTTTAAAGATAGGACGGACAGATAAATTTATTTATTTATTTATTAATTTATTGTGATAAAAACGACATAACATCAATAACATTTACCACACAAATACAATTAAAAATATATATATAAAATTATAAATTATTACATAATGTCAATAACACAAAAAGAATAAAAAAAAAAATAATTAACAGTAAAATCAATACATTAATCACTATTTTCATCGTCAGAGTTACATGCATTAGTCCATTGGTCCCGCAAACTTTCACAATAAATCAGTAATGCCCGTCTGATAGTTGACCAGTTGTCAAAGGGGAAATCAAAATCAGCGTTGGCGTCACGGAGTGCATTGAGGTGGCGCAGAGGTCGAACCAACGGAGAATTCGCTCGCGATACAGTGTGGCCCTGGTTGACTTGAAAAATATTATATTGCTGAGGAGGACCGCGTCGGCGTGCCGGGGGTGGCTCAGGGCTGTCAGGGACGAATAGGACGCACAATAAGTTGTGTAAGAGGTTACAATCAATTGATCCTTTTAACGATTTGAGGCAGGTGGTAAGCTGGTCGACAATTCTTCTTACTTCCAAAGAGTTGAAGCCAAGGTGCCCTAGTAAAAATTTGGTCGGGTATCGGAAAGGGTAATAACCATAGACTTTTTTGTAAAGAGCTCTGAGGAAAGCCTTTTGTACTTTCTCCAGCATACGTGCGTAGGTTATATGGTATGGATTCCAGACACACGCGCTTGATTCCAGTTTGCTTCTTACTAAAGAGTTGTATAAGGCTTTAAGGACTTGTGGATTTTGAAAATCTTTGGAATTGCGCAAAACGAAGCCTAGACGACGATAACACTCTTTGGCAAGACATGTTATGTGATCGTGAAAAGTCAAGTTGCGATCGAACGTTATACCTAAATCTTTTATAGAACTGACTCTATTGATTGACACATTATTCATATTATAGCTATAATTAATTGGGTTTAGTGTGATATTCACCGGATACATAAGAACCGTGTTTCACAAACTGGCGTCGGTCCCTCAAATAGTCCGAAAAGAAATTTATGAATATAGTGAGGTTACGTTCCCTAAAATATGGTTGAGCGAAGCGAAGACGGCTGGTTTATGCGTCATGCTGGATGCCGCCAGCGGAAATGGGTCTACTTCAGTCTGCTTATCTTAATGTTGTGCTTAAAGCTTACAATATTTTTATCGAATATAAATTGACTTACCGACTGTTACTGACCTGTATGTACGTCACAACTTCCAGTACAGTAATCTTGTAATGCGAGAAATCTTGTAATGTATGATAGATAAGTATTTCGTTTCGTAAAGTTGAAAATTATTTACAATTGAAATAACCATCAAATGTAATACAATAATTAGAATTTTCTTTTTGTAATGAAAGCAGACCTTACTGATATGTTAAGGTCATTTTTCTATTTGACGACTCTGTATGAAATAAAACAGGGAGAAAAAAAAGCAACTGACCAGTTTCTTGCCGGTTCTTCTCATTACAAGGTCTTCCGCCGTAGAATTGGTGAACCGATTGCGTAGCTTCTTTGACGTTCACAAGTGCTTGTAACAGCCTAGACTGAACAAATGACTTTGACTTTGCTGCATGATTGCTCCCTTGTTTTTATGCTTCCTTGCATGCTTGCTTGCATGCCTGCTTGCTTGCATACTCCTCACATGAATGAATTAATTCATTGATTTGATATAATGGAAATGGTTAGGCTTAAAGTTGTTGTACAAATTGTAATTTATTACTTGTAAACATTAGGGATTATTAAAGGATGTGCCTAATGATGAATTTGGGAAGCGAAAATGTAGCGAAAAAAATTTGGCTAATGGCCATTGTCAAACATATTATATGTATGACAATGGCCATTAGGACAGAAAAAATTAGGTATTCCAATACATACCCCGTATCAAGTATAAACATAGTCTAAAGTAGGTATAAGAGATAAAATGCCTGTCTGCGCAGTGATGGGATGTGAGTATTGATACTAAAAGTTCTGGTTTTTGCAAAACAGTTCAAACGAGATAAAATATTTTATTTGACCCGACAGGAAAACACAGTCATCACTCGGTTCTAAAAATAAAATCATAGGAATTTTTTAGTTTTTAAAACTAGGTGCAGTCGAAATTCCAAACTTTCTACAGCTAGGTCTGAGATTCAATAATATTAGGTCTTTTACCTATGATTTTGCCGATTTGCATGAAGATTTTCAAAGAAAGTTCATTTTCCATACTAACAATATTTGTTATAGTTAGTATCGCAAACGATAAATCCCCACTTTATTTTATATACAATAATTGTATGAAAATTAAGCAATCTAATGTTATATTTTTATTTAAAAAATTATGAGTATTATATAAACTATATCAATCTAACAAGTCATTTTTGCTATAAAAAATGGGTACATTTCGAGATTTTTTTTATCGTACCTATACAAAAAGACAATAATTCTTTTATGATTACTATTTCTTGACCTTTACGATATTCATTTAATATTAAATCAAACAATTAATGTACCTTTTACTTATAGAAGTAGTGAGGTTATTTATAAGTGTAAGAAAAAATATTGCATAGGCAAAGACCTATTAAACTAACAACCGACTTCAAAAATTGTAGTTAAAACAAAAACAGAAAACAATAGATAACACATAATAAAACCCCACAACAGAAACCGTTTTCAAAGTATACTATTTTGGATTGGGACCACTTACCAATTATTTGGTCAAACCACGCCATTGTCGTATTTGGATTTGACATTTTCAAAATTCGTTTTCTCCGTGACAGTTATTTGAGAAATTTAGAAATTTGAGAAAACGGCATTTTTCATTTTTAACTCTATCTGACTAACGTGACACTTAAAGTATTTTATATCATAACATTTTTTGTTCCTCGGTGTGTCCCCTGTTCATTTATTTATTTATTTATTTTATTCAACATTTTACATCGTAACTTACATCTATTTGCGAAGGCATTTCAACATAATAGAAAAAAGAAAATACAATAAAACTTCATTGGTTAAAAATAAACAAAACTGAGCACATAGTGAGGCCAGTGAATGTCGGCATCCTGGACACAAGCTAAAAATGCATTTATATAGGTATGTTCAATCCGGCATGACGTCACAAACTGACAATGACGTCACAACCTAAGCGCCGGTAGGGGCGCTGCGATGCTGCGTTGACAGTCCGACACACGTACCATCGATTATTCAAATCGGAATTTCTGTGGAAAACGGAAGAAGCCAAAACTAAAAAAAAAAAAAAAAAAAAAAAAGATTATTCAAATATTTTATGATTTTCCAAAATTGTATC
The DNA here is from genome assembly GCA_910589605.1 of Chrysoteuchia culmella. Lineage (NCBI taxonomy): Eukaryota > Metazoa > Arthropoda > Insecta > Lepidoptera > Crambidae > Chrysoteuchia > Chrysoteuchia culmella. The sequence goes on along the minus strand of OU342644.1, from coordinate 3,099,284 downwards.
TTAACAAGTAAATTCATTATTCATCATCAAGGAGTCTAAGTTTTTATTTACTATCATCGGCGCAATCAAGGTAATATGCGAGGTCATTAAAAAAAAACCGGCCAAGTGCGAGTCGGACTCGCGCACCGAGGGTTCCGTTTAAAATTTTCAAAAATATTTTTTATTATATGATGTAACTAAAAATTTACGGTTTTCGCAATTTTTCCTTTATAATACTATAAGACGTTAGTTCAAGATTAAGATTCTACGTTAAGATTCTAAGTTCAAGGAAAGTACCCTGTTGGTTTTGATTCCTGTACAAGTTTCGAAAATTTGCGGCATAAACGGCTGTATCTTTTGATTGCTTTGGCTTAGAAGTTTGATTTTTTCACAGCTCCAAGGGACAGTAGACCTGAGTATTAGATATAAATTTCAGATTGATACCTCCACGCATTCCTGAGAAAAACGGTCTTGACAGACGGACGGACGGACAACGAAGTGATCCTATAAGGGTTCCGTTTTTTCCTTTTGAGGTACGGAACCCTAAAAAAAACAAAATGGCATCTTATATTACGAATTTGGACAAGGCTAGCTGCCATGAAAAAAAACAACCGCACTCCGGGAGTGCCGGCAGAAGTAAAAAAAGCTTAAACGAAACAGCAGGAGCAGGCATACATTTTCGCCGCGCGGTAGAAAGAAAGAAGGATATTACTTCCTCTATTACGCCGCGCCGGCGCTCTACTCTCCCTCCGTCTTACGAATTTTCGATCAGGTCACGTGTGCTGACACGACTTTAACATTTTTTACCCATCCCAAAAATTTCAAACACAACCCGCTAAAGAAGTTTTCACTTTAAAAATCAAAATGACATTTTATATTAGATAAGTTCAAATCCCTTTGAAAATGTCAAAACCAAGTACGACATTGGCGTGGTTTGAGCAAGGAATCGCTAAGTGGTCATAGTGAATAAGGGCCATAGCTGGTACCGATTTGAAAAAGTGTATTTTGATGCCGGTTTTTGTGACGAAATTTTATTTTAGTTCTATTTTTTTTAATCGTTTACAGTTGTCATTCTTTGAAGTCACTTTTAAAATTATGTAATTTTTTTGTTTCGTAACAAAAAAAAAATTAAAATTACAAAATACAGTACTTTTCAGCATGTGCAGGGTGCAAGCATAATAAAAAAAAGGTATCGGACCCATCCCATGAGATACAGTTTCGATGACAATTGTCGATGTGTGGTCTTTATCATCCGTTCCAGTTCAGTTTACCTGCTAGATGGTATTTGCTGGAGCAAATGCACGAGTTACTTAAGGAAACACCGAAATTGGAATCACGTGTGCCTTTAATATTTGAAAAGTTTTTTTTCATGTATTTGGGACAACAAACAATTGGCCAATGTGTGTTATACCTTTAATTAAGTGAGAAATAATGAGGAATAATAATTGGAGAATCAACACTAGTATACCTGTTTCATAAGCCAGAAATATAAACAAGAGTTCCCAGAGTTCTCAAAGATCCCATCATCAGATCTTGTCTTGATGACAATGAAACCAACTTGATCAACCAATAAATAGTTATTTGTTATGCAAGGCGGGAAAGTTGGATTTCGCTGCGAGTTAACTCTATTGAAACCTGAGTAAGCGCAGGATTCTAGGATAAACCACGAGCATAGCGAGTGGTTTAAGGATTTAATGCTAAGCGTAGCGAGGGTTTCAAAGGTACGAGACGCTTAAAACTTTTCTGCCGAGCGCAACACACAATTTTTCACCTCACAACAGCGAAAAGGCAGGTTTTTCTGCGGTCACCTTCTGGTAAAAAAAGTCTATTAACTAAAAATTTAATTTAAATAAACCTTATTCTTGTTGTTTTAATGATATAAAAAAACTAAAATAATAAAAAAGGGAGTATTACAGTTAATTTATAGTTATTGCCAACCTTTTGCATTTTGCAATGCTGCAAAAATAATAAATAAATGGTTCACCTCATACTTAAAAGATAGATAACAGTATGTTGAAATAGAATACTTTGTCGAAATCGCACAAGAAATGCAGCTTGTTCGATCGGATAGCAAAATAGTAAACTCATCTATTCCTCAGGGCAGTACAGTAGGATGTTTACTATTTTAAGTTTATATTAACAAATTACCTAAAATAATCAATGATCCATGCGTTTTATTTGCAGACAATATTTCCTTGTTTGTACCATGTAAAAATTACATAAACTTAAATACAAAACTTACAGATCTGTTCAGTAGCATATCTACCTAGATGTCACAGCATAATTTAGAAATCAATTTTCTTAAAACAAAACATATTACATTTCATCCGCGTCAAAAAGATAATTTAGAAGTAGAATTTTCTTATAACGGTGTTAAAATCGAAAACGCCACTGAATGTTAACTGCTCGGCCTGGTCATAGATTCACATTTGTGTTGGAAAGCCCATATAGCTACAATCAAAACTAAACTTTCAAATTTTACATGCGCGCTAAGCGAAACTAAAAGAACCACTAATTTAGTAACCGCAAAAGCTGCTTACTACGCCTATGCACATGCGTGGCTTAACTACGGTCTAATATTATGGGGGTGTAGCTTAGATGCAGTCTCAGTTTTCACATCACAAAAAAGCTAGTTCGAATTTTAGTAAACATTGATCAAACAGACAGTTGCAGACCATACTTAAAAGAACTCGAAAATTTGCTTTTACCTTGTATTTATATTAGAAATTTGTAAATTCATACATAAGAACCCAACATACTTTAATATTAAGAAATATATACTTAACTTAATTGTAAAAAAATAAGTCGTCCTCTATAAAAACCTATTTGATGTGCCCTATTAGGGTCCACAATGTACTTACCCTCTTTACGTTACCATCTTGTTACCATTTGTGGATTGCAATAAAAATTAATTGAATTGAAAGTACTTTTACACGCTAGCCTGCAAAATACGATTTTCCACGCAGAAATTAAATGACAAAACATCCATTTCCGAGCGTGTGCGGTGAAAAGTACTTTACCACGCTAGGCCGTAAAATGCGTTTTTCCACGCAGAAATTTAATGAAAAAATCTACTTTTGTGTGCGGTGAGGTGAAAAAAAACACAACCGAATTGATAACCTCCTTCTCCTATTTTTGTAAGCGGTTAAAAAGTAGATATTTTCATGTATTCATGTTTTTGGTTTTACCTATCTTGTTGTTTCTAGATTATCAGCCGCTGTGTCCAGCCGGCCTACCATCACATATTAGAAACCATCATGTCATAAGAACGTTTTGTTTGCGTTTTGTTTTTAATGAAGTTATAACTTTTTAAATTTTGCATTTTACAATGCTATTTTTAAGCAATACATATCAAACAAGAAAATATACTAGAAAAAAGCAACTAGTCTCATGTCGCCCTTACTGGATTCGAACCCGCATCCTTGGGAATCCGGCCCAATGCATTAACCATTAATTGGTTAATGCAATATTATTTAATTAAGTTGTCACATTTTGACACACTTCACACTTTGGAGGCGACGATTGAGCGAAAACGTCACAAAACTTCCGTCAATAAACAAGCTTCCTTTATGAGGTTCGTAGAACGAAATAGAATGGTAAGATTGAAACAAAACTGCGCTAAGAGATGGCAGTAGGCCCTCTGGTTTTTCCAAATTGCATCGACATAAATATAAAGCTATTACTTTTGCTCATTATAAGTTGTACCTACTGTTATCTGTATGATAGTGCGTTCATTGGTACACGTATAAATAAATATGAAATTAATATTAAGTCCGTTAAATTAATATCCCGTCAGGGAGACATGAGACTAGTTGCTTTTTTCTAGTATATTTTCTTGTTTAATATGTATCACATAAAAATAGCATTGTAAAATGCAAAATTAAAAAGTTATAATATTAAGTCTTTAACTATGAAATTGCCGATTTGTATGGATATTTTCAAAGAAACTTCGTTTTCCATACTAACAATTTTTGTTATAGTTACTACCGCAAGTGCTAATGCCACAATTTTTTATGTACAATCATTGTTTGAATACTAAGCAATCTAATGCTATATTTTTATTTTAATAATTATGAATAATTTATAAATTACTAGAGGCCGGGCGCGGTTTCACCCGCGTGGTTCCCGTTCCCGTGGGAATTTTGGGATCAAAGCTATCCTATCTCTTAAGTTGGACCAGACTGCTCACGGTGTGCCAATTTAATTTAAAATCGGTTAAGTAGTTTAGGAGTCCATCGCGGACAAAAATCGTGACAGGAGATTTATATATATTAAGAAGATATTAAATAAAGTAGTAAATTTTGCTACCAAAAAAAGGAGAACCTTTCAAGGTATTTTTTATCGTTTATGAAACGTAAATAATACCCATGAGATTAATTATTCTTGATCATTATGATCTTAATTTAATATAAAATAAAACAATATATGAACCTTTTAATCACGGAAGTAGTGAGGTTCTCTAGAAGTGTAAGAAAAATATTCGGCAATTTCATACTTTAACCCCTATTATTTCTTACACTCACACCAATTAACCTAGCCCCAAAGTCCGTTAGTACCTAATAGTTAGTAATCTTTTCCCAAAGTAAGCACTGTAAGGCTTGTGTTATGGGATTCTAGGGTAACGGATATATAAATACATTTATTATACATCTATAAGAAAACGCCGTCCAACTCACAGCCGCGTAGCATAGTTCCGAGAACACTGGCGCTGTTGCCCCGCTGAATACAAAGACTCAGCCGCTGGGCAAGATAGGCACCAGCTCTCAGGTTTCCTGAGGCGTCGACCAGTCTAGTGGAAAGATCTTAAATATTTTTTTTGGTGTCAGACGACCATCTATAAGTATTTATGTGTAGAAATATATATAAACGTCCATGACTCGGGTACAAATGCTTGTTTTCATCATACAAACATTTGCCCCTACCGGGATTCGAACCACGGACCTCAGAGTAGGCGATACCTTGAAACCGGTGTACGTACCACTCTACCACGGACGTCGTCATCAAACATCAAAACTATATCAAGATGGACCGCTTGGATTGACACTTTAAGAATAAGCTTGCCGTTCCAAAATTTCGGCTTGAAAAATGTAGACGCTCGTTTTTGGGGAAAGGCATAGCCTTTTTTAATAAAGTTCCACAACAAGTTATTGAGCTGCCTTTGCATAAATTTAAAATATATGTTAAAAAAAACGCTCTTAAGCAAAGGTTATTACAAGGTAGATGACTATTTAAAAGACCAAAATGCATGGATGTGATACCAACATTAAACATACTATTGTAAATAGTGTAAGAGGAAAATATTCTAATATGAGTATGAGAAAATTTTCTTCTTTTATTAAATATATTTCAAGATTGTAGATTTGTGTTTGGCAACAACATGTTCCATTGTAAATGTTGTTGTTTCTGCTAAGGCTGATAAGTTTCTTGCGGCCGTTCTTCTTATCAGTTAAAAGATGTCCTGAATGGCTGGTAGGGAAAAAAAATGTTGGACTATTCGAAAGTACTTATCTATAAGTCTATTTGAATAAAAATCTTTGACTTTGACTTTGACTTTGAACTGCTTATGTTTTTGCGCAAAAGGGGTGTATAATAAATAGTAGGTACTGATAATTGATTTCCATTTTTGTTACTGTTTTTTTGTTGTTTGACATTTTAGAGCTATTCAATGGAGTCGGCCTCTGGTCAGCAATCAATCAATGATATGTGGTTGATCAAAGGCGTTCCACAACTTTTTATCCTCACATTCGCAAGGCTTGTTAAATACATTCGCGAGGCTGCTCGTGAGTCGGCATCAGTAAGCGTTTGAAATCCTTTTGTATTTTCTTATTTATTTGATTCTTTATTATACACATATAGATATACACATACAAAAGGCGGATTTAACGCCCTTAGGCAGTCTACCAATCAACCGGAAAGGATGCAAAAAAAGGTATCAAGGCGGCAATAAATAAAAACAATTACAATTTCCCAACAGCAAGCCGAACTATGCTCGCGAGCGGCAGTTTTAAAATTCGCGAGGCAGGCTCGCTTTGTGGATACACGGCATTACAAACAACGCAGTGAGATTCGAGGCTGTCGTTTCAGTTTTGTTTCTATAATCTGAGCTGACGCATCTGAAGCTTCTCTTTGAACGACTACGCTTGGGTCGTTTTTGCTTTAGCGAGGGATACAGAACTAGGAGGTAGGAAAATATGGATAAGGCACAAACTGATACTGGAGGACAGAAGACTCATGCACCGTCTCCGTTTTATTGCTGGTTTTACGTTAGCAAATTGTCAATGAACTCAATATTAAAATTAAATGTATAGTAAAAATTGCAAAAGTATCGAATTTCCTTTAAGATATGCTTTTGATTGAATCCAATCAATGCAATCCTGCCAAAATTTTGTTGGCAGTATTAAAATCAATACTGTTTCTTATAAACTCTGCTAATTAGTGATTATGTCTATCTTTGTATGTTATAAATAAAATAAAAAGTAATCTATAATTCCTATTCCTGGTCAAGGTCTGTCTATATGTATGTATGCTCAATTTCATCCAAATCCATTTAGATTTTTACTCGTATTTCTCTCTTTTGATTATGTAAACTGCCGCATCCTAATTATCCGAACTCTCAGTACAACTACTCAGTATGCAACTGTTCCAGTGAGATGAGACGGAAGATTGGAGCAATATGTCCCAGTGATCACATCTGCGAACGGTACGACGCGATTGATGAGCTTAGTGTAGCCATTGGCGTTCAGAAGGTTGCTCCATACTTGCTTAATAATTTATTTATCTTTATTTAGAAAACCAACAGCTTTATCCATGCATATATAATAAAATCTATCGTAAGCCAATAACAGGTTTTCCTTAAATAAAGCAAAACTTATTCTTACAAAATTGCGAAAAAAATATATTTATATTTATGAAAATAGTTGAAAATGGTAGCCCGAGAGCAATATGTGCAAATGTAAATGTTATTTTTGTATTTATGTAAGTTACAATGGACCAGCACTAATATTTACATTTTAGTCTTATTCTCGTGACAAGGTCTCTCGTCGTAAGGTTTGTGAACTGATAGCGTAGCCTCCCTGACACACGCAAGTGGCTGTAACAGCCCAAACTGAATAAATGATATTGTGTTTGATTATTACTAGTGACTAAATAAACAAAAAAAAAAATCAATAAAAACATAATCTTACTATATTATTATCCACGACATAGGTGTGGTAATATATTTCATATACCAAGGTGTAGGACTAATCTTGGTCGACACCAGCCTCTCTCTAGGATATGCTCCGCTTACAATAAGGTGAACACAAGAGTATCTTGACACGCTCCGATCGTGTTAAGCACGACCGGTGTGCAGAAAAGATAGAAAAGAAACACTATAAGTGGTCAACAAGTATAATTATAAAATAAAGATATTACAAGCTCGGGTGTGGGTTCAAGGGAATCTTCGATGGGTGGCTCTCGCGAGGGTAAGAATGGGGACTTAACTTTAGAACTGCCTAGAGGAGGCAGAAGCGAAAGTCCAGCGTCACGGACTACGTTCGCTTGTTGAGCAGTATGTTCAGCCTCGGTAGCACGGAGGGTGGGCTCGGTGTGGTGATGCGCACGTAGCCACGGAGTGGAGTTGCTCCGGGGTAGGCCGGAACAGGCGAGCGCTCGGCAGGTAGGCGCCGAGGTGGTTGAAGGCCACGAAGCAGGTGTATGCTGCAGCTGCCCGTGGATACGACCCCTAGTACGGGGATCGCGAATGCACAAAACAGAGTAAAACAGAATGACTTTAAGGCAGTAGTATGAAGAAAAAGAGGCAGATTTCGCTGGAGTTGCGAAATATATACTTAATTCTTTCTAGAATGTTCTTTAGTCAAAAATTAAAGTGGGAGATGATTCTCCAATTCTATAGGCGAATAATGTTTAGTCATTAGCATAGACAACATAAGGATTGTAAGTCCGATCGACACACGGTGTTTTGTCTATGGCCAAAGAATTAAGGAATATTAAAGTATGCAAAAACATAATAGATATACATAGAAAAATATGTAGATTTTTTCTATATATAAATAGTTAAATAGCAATAAGTTAATTTTTGTAGTCTAATTCACTTGACCGAAATACGAAATCTCCCGGCCGTGAAGTTAGCAATATCGAGGGTACGCAGGAATATTTTGTCAATTAACTACCATCGTGAAGTTTTATCAAAACAAAATAAAGTAAACAAACAAGTTAGAATGGTGAAGTGAATGGTTATTGATTTAATTTAGTTGAAAGTAAGTAATAGTTTAAGATTTAGGAGTGTGCGGTTTTTAGAACCGTTACATATCCCCCTCTTTAGAGTAGGATTTTGGCTACTCAAAATCCACTAAGAAAAAAAAACTCACTAAATAAGCAAGACTTTAGTGAAATAGTCATCCAGAATTATACAGACTCTTAAGAACATCAACAACTGCAAAAGAATACCCCATAACATTGTCGAGAGATATCGACAATAACAAGACGTTAGTGGTCTTGGTAGTACCTAGGACTACGGAAGTAAGGCAAAAGAGTGAATTTCAATCGTTTAGATTGACTGAAAAACAAAAGATACAGTTGGAAATGTCAGCGTTCAAGGGATGCTGAGATTCCATACAAAACTAGATTAGCAAGAGATAAAAAGATATAAAGAAACAATCAACCAAAAATTTCAAAAAGTTAAAAAAATCGTTACTTATTTTAGTTAAAACAGTATAAATAAATAAGGGTTTATATTTATACTGCTTTAATTTATTAAAAAAAAAGATGTAGAAATAGTCAAAAACAAATCAAGAATAATTATTGACTTTAAAATCTTTGATATGCCAAGAACCAAGATTTTTACCATTCATATCGACCAATTCATAGACCAAGGGCGACAATTTAGATTTGATACGACATTTAATATATTTAGGAGCAAGTTTTTTAGAAAATTGCTTATCTTTGTCGCTTTGATAATAAGTTTTCCGCCAGACAATATCACCGACGTTGAAGTCAAAGTTTTTACGACGAAGATTATAAGGACCACAATTACGTGAATGAGATTTAATTAAAGAGCTTTGTACCTCATCGAAAATTTTCCTAAGCTTTCCAGTATTTTCAGCATAGTTATCCCTAGGTGTAAAAATGATGTTGTCAGTTAGATCGACATCAACATAGTGAGATCCACAAGCAACTAGTTCTCTACCGTAAACAAGAAATGATGGTGTATACCCAGTGACTTCGCTTACTGCAGAATTGAGAGCGAATTGAATTTTTGGTATATTGAGATCCCAAGTCCGGTGATCATCGTTAATAAAAGTAGAAACAGCCGTCATTATTGTTTTGTTATAGCGCTCAACAGTATTCACCTGCGGTGTATATTTAGGTGTATAGCGTACATTTGGTATTTTATATTGAGCGAACATATGCTGAAGTTTTTGGCTAACGAACTGTTTACCATTGTCCATCAAAACGGTACTAGGAATGCCATGAACAAGGAGTACTTTCTCTTCAAGTATAGTAGTTATTATGTCGGCAGTTGCTCGACGTATAGGAAATAAAAGCGAATATTTAGAAAAACAGCAAGTGACAACAAGCAACATAGTATTTTGCTTCCTAGATGGAGGCAATGGACCAACTAAATCGACACTAATCATTTGGAATGGTCTAGAACATTCCTTAGGTCGACCCATAAATCCTAGAGTGGGATGATTAGCGTGTTTGTGAGAGTTACAATCATTACAGTTATTTACATAGTTAGCAACATCTTTATGCATGCCAGGCCAAAAATAATTAAGAGAAATTCGTTTTAAAGTTTTAAAAATTCCTAAATGTCCTGCAGTAGGATTCGAGTGGTTAGTAACAACGATATCGTGTCTGGAATGTTTAGGAACTACTTCCTTCCATTCAAATTCCCTAGCTAAAGGATTTAAGGATTTTCTGAGACGATATAGTTTGTTGTTAGAAATTTTATAATTAGGAAAGGATGTAGGAGAGGATTGACAACCATAAAATATCTCCTTATACCAAGTGTCAGATAAAGTATCTGATATAGGAGATGAAGATTGGCTGGCACTATCTATAGCCGCTACAGGCACAGCGCGAGATAAGGCATCGGGCACGACGTTGTCCTTGCCACGTCTGTGTTTGATGTCGAAATTGAAGGCTGAGAGACGAATTCCCCATCTAGCTAAACGACCTGTAGGGTTATTAATATTTAAGAACCATTTTAAAGAGGAATGATCCGTAAAGACAACAAATTTATTACCGTTGTCCAGGTAACACCGCCAGTGTTCTATAGCAACAATTACTGCGAGTGCTTCGCGCTCCGTAGCGCTATAGTTCCGTTCTTGGGCCGATAAAGATTTGCTCATATAGGCTATAACCCTCTCTTCGCCGTTTAGAATCTGTGTGAGCACAGCACCAATTCCGAAATCGCTAGCGTCGGTATGTACCTGGAAAGGTTCAGAGTAATCCGGACATGATAAGATAGGTGGTGACGTAAGACACTCCTTAAGTTTATTAAAAGCGACATCTGCTTCCGGCGTCCAAGCAAAGGGAGGTGCCGCTTTTCCTTGAGAGGTAAGTTTATTCAATGGTGCAGCCAAAGAACTAAAATTAGGAATAAAACGACGATACCAAGAAGCAGTGCCTAAGAAACGACGAACTTCCTTCCTGTTAGTAGGAGTAGGATACTTCACAATAACGTCAACTTTCTCCGGATCAGCATGAAGACCATGTGAATCGACGACGTAACCCAAATATTTAAGTTTTTCCCGGAAAAATTTACACTTTTCGAAGTTTATAGTTAAATTTGCATATTTTAGCTTTTCTAAAACACGCGCAAGTAACGACATATGCTCATTAAAAGTATTAGACACGATTATGACGTCATCGACAAAAACATAAACTTTATTTTCAAATTCAGGCCCATAAAACAGCAAATCTACCAGTTTTTGCTGCGTAGCGGGTGCATTAGTTAACCCGAAGGGCATAGATTTAAATTGAAAGCTTCCCCTAGAGGGAATATAGAATGCAGTCTTGCATCTATCTTCAGGCTTTATTAAAACCTGCCAAAAAGATTTAGAAAGGTCAATACTAGATAAATATTTAGCGTCCCTAAGATTATCTAAGATCTCAGAAACATAAGGTAAGCTATAAGCATCCTTACGAGTGACAGAGTTTAGTTTTCTGCTGTCCAAACAAAACCTATATTCACCGTTCTTTTTCGGAGTAAGAAGAACGGGATTCGACCAAGGACTCTCACACGGTTCTACAACGTCCTCATTGAGCATCTCATCCAGCTGATCGGAGAGAATTTGTTGTTTCTGGGGAGACATTTGGTAGTATCGTTGTCTAATAGGAATAGCGTCACCAGTATCGATAGCGTGAGTAATCAAGGAGGTACGACCCAAACCACATTCCTCATACGAAATACCGCGAAACTGAGATATTATATTATCCGCGGCTTCCTTTTGTTCTTCGCAAAGTTGAGAATATGAGAGAATTTGCTTAGAGTCGTCAAGAGCTATGTTAGAAATATTCACCTCATGTGGTTTTTCAAGAACAAGGCTATCGAGCTCGCTAGGAAACAACCCGAAAGTTCTCCAAAAATCCATACCCAGAATAAGTTCATTTTCAATTTCTGGTACAACAAAAAGTTTTATATTATAGGTTTTGCTATTAAACGTTAAAGGTAAAATTAAATACATAGATGAGTAGAATATTTGACCGCCAGCCGCAGAAAGCTGTAACGGATCACAAGAAAAGCATTTAAATTTAGATTTTAAAAAGTATTGGTGAGAATTATTCCCTAACAATGTTATGCCGGAACCAGTATCTAACAGACCGATAATATTTTTGTCACCGACATTAACATTCACATAGGGCCGAGAAAAAGTAGGATTTTTATCCAGGATTGGAGACACGGAATGGCTAGGAGACAGACTACAGATAAAACTAAGCCATTGGTTCCATTCAGTCTCAGAGCAACGACTAGAAAATCTCGAATTTCGAGAATCAGTAGTTCTCCAATCCTGACAAACTAGTTTTTTGGATTGCATTTAGTGCAATCAGGAGTGCGTACACCCTTTTTCCCACACTTGAAACAAACAATGTCTCTTGGTTGGGTACAAGTTTTTAAACTGTGCGTATTATTACGACATCTAGGACAATATACATCTTTAGAAGCAACAGCGGAAACATAAGATTTAGTGTTTTGAAAATTATTTAGAGGCTTAGATTTTTCAAAGTTAGAAGGAGCACTAGATTCTCCTCGATAAACAAACTCAGTAGCTAGAGGTATACAATTACGAGAAGAAGGCTCACTGCGTTTAAAAAATTGGGTCTGAACCCTTTCATATTTTTGGCAAACTTCCTTAAGGTTGTCAATATTGAAAATTTCTCCAGCTGAAGCTAACACATTGGCGTAACAGGGTAGAATGTTTCCTGATAAAATCTCGAGCTTCTCGTCCTCAGACAAAGGTTTAGTAAGCCTTGAAAACATGCAGTCCATAACCGCCAGATAAATACAAATTTTCTCGTCCTTGCCCTGAAGACGTGACCTAATTTGTGACAAGAATTGAGCGTCGAAGTTTTTCGGACTGAAATCAGCTATTAAAGCTTCAGCAACCTGAGACCAATCTTTCACTTGGCGCCTAATGCTACGGAACCAAGGAAGAGCCTCACCCGTAAAAATTTCATGACCGAAGGACAGAACCTTCTCATAGCCAATGCCTCTTGATTTCACGAATTCGTCAAGCTTTTGCAAAAAGGAACGAACACAAGTCTTGCCGTCATATTTAATAGTAGCAAAGTTAGGTACCATACTTTTATTTTGGTCTATAGTTATATTTATGCACTTCTCCAAATCGTTAGCATTAATTTTAACTGCGGAAACATCACTTTCAGGTGCCAAAGACTTAAGGTCACTCATCTGAGACTCAAAATTTTCCCGACATTCAGACAAAATAGACTCTAAGGTTTCATCATCGTCCTCGTCAAACTGGATTCTATCCAAGCGATAGTAAATTTGGTTAAGTAAACCCTCCGTCCTCAAAAACAAGTTTCTATTATATTTAGATTTTAAGGTTTTAAGATTTAAAAGAGATTTCTCAAGTGAAGTCTGAACACCCTCAATATCCTCAGACGGAGGTAAATGAGAACACAACATAGCATCAGAAGGATATTCTTTGGATAATACCGCAATTTGTTTCCGCAACTCAGCGACTGAATCAGCTGGTTTATGACCACGCAAGGAGACCTCGTATTCAAGTTCCGCTTTTTGAAGAGATAAAAAATTAATCGCGCGTTCAGCCATAGTTAAAACACAAAAAGAAAGTAAAAACCTAAGGCGAGTGTGTGCGAGACTAAGCAATCGTAGAGATAAAATATTTAAGTGGGTAACTAAATAAGGTGAAGTTAATAAAAAAAATCAGTCTAAGTTTAGAACAAATTAAGTAAAAAAACACAAAAATTACTATAGCAGCAACACAACCGTTAGTAGGTTAGGTGGCAGTTAACAACGGATTAGTGACCGTTAGTTAACTCAATTCACAAGTTGACAAAAAATTAGGTACCCACTTTACACAAAAAAAAATAAAAAAAAAGTAAGAAAAAATAAGGCGAGAACCACTGAGCGAAGAACCCTGAGCGAGATAGGCGCCACTGACACGCTCCGATCGTGTTAAGCACGACCGGTGTGCAGAAAAGATAGAAAAGAAACACTATAAGTGGTCAACAAGTATAATTATAAAATAAAGATATTACAAGCTCGGGTGTGGGTTCAAGGGAATCTTCGATGGGTGGCTCTCGCGAGGGTAAGAATGGGGACTTAACTTTAGAACTGCCTAGAGGAGGCAGAAGCGAAAGTCCAGCGTCACGGACTACGTTCGCTTGTTGAGCAGTATGTTCAGCCTCGGTAGCACGGAGGGTGGGCTCGGTGTGGTGATGCGCACGTAGCCACGGAGTGGAGTTGCTCCGGGGTAGGCCGGAACAGGCGAGCGCTCGGCAGGTAGGCGCCGAGGTGGTTGAAGGCCACGAAGCAGGTGTATGCTGCAGCTGCCCGTGGATACGACCCCTAGTACGGGGATCGCGAATGCACAAAACAGAGTAAAACAGAATGACTTTAAGGCAGTAGTATGAAGAAAAAGAGGCAGATTTCGCTGGAGTTGCGAAATATATACTTAATTCTTTCTAGAATGTTCTTTAGTCAAAAATTAAAGTGGGAGATGATTCTCCAATTCTATAGGCGAATAATGTTTAGTCATTAGCATAGACAACATAAGGATTGTAAGTCCGATCGACACACGGTGTTTTGTCTATGGCCAAAGAATTAAGGAATATTAAAGTATGCAAAAACATAATAGATATACATAGAAAAATATGTAGATTTTTTCTATATATAAATAGTTAAATAGCAATAAGTTAATTTTTGTAGTCTAATTCACTTGACCGAAATACGAAATCTCCCGGCCGTGAAGTTAGCAATATCGAGGGTACGCAGGAATATTTTGTCAATTAACTACCATCGTGAAGTTTTATCAAAACAAAATAAAGTAAACAAACAAGTTAGAATGGTGAAGTGAATGGTTATTGATTTAATTTAGTTGAAAGTAAGTAATAGTTTAAGATTTAGGAGTGTGCGGTTTTTAGAACCGTTACAATCTGGCATTGACATATTTAGTGATAGTTACAATTCCTTTAAGGAAAAGCTGTTGAAACATGTTTGATATAATCATAGTTCTGGAAGACTAAGCTAACGTAATTCTTAAGAACCTTTGGTTAGTATTATTACTTATTTTAAACATATTTAATAAATGTTGTGTATACCTATTATTGGCATGCATGTAAGAATTGTACCCCTAGCTATAATTTATAATAACAATGTTTATACATGTTATGCTGTTGGTGTACCTAAATAAATAAATAAAAAATAAAATATATATAAATCTCCTGTCACGATGTTAGTCCGCGATGGACTCCTAAACTACTTAACGGTGTGCCAATTTAATTTAAAATCGGTTAAGTAGTTTAGGAGTCCATCGCGGACAAACGTCGTGACAGGAGATTTATATATATTAAGATAATAATATAATCACACCAACTATCTAGGCCTAGATTGATTTATCGAAGGGGCGATTGACACCACGGTCCCCCAGACCAGCGGTGAGAGAGCAAGTAATGAGGGCATAGATTTATATTTGGTCTCCGCGTTGCTACAAATAGATACTGCCCTCATACATTAGGTCGTGACCGTTTTACTCAGCCAGTATAGGTCTGTGGCCCCTATAGGTCTGTGATCCCTAGCAACCGAGTCAGTCGGTTGAAGAAAAACGTCAAAATTTGTGGTCACAATTTTTGATCCGTTGTTTGTATGAAGTAGCTCTCGTGGAGACCAATGATAAATCTATGAGTGGGGGGTTTAGCTGGTAGTACCTCCTCCCGGCCCCCCATTGAGCCTTTTGAAAGCCTTGGCCTTTAGGTGCGTCAGGTGAGCCTAGCATAAACGTTTGGCATGCGTGAATGCATTCCCCTCACAAAAAAAGGTAAGATTCATTTTTTGTTTTTTTTTATTTAGGTCGGAACAAATGACTTTGACGACCTGTTTGGCGCAGGGGTACTAACCCCACCTTCTGCGCCAGATGTCCCGGGTTCGATCCCCGGACAAGACAAATGTTTGTGTGCATGAACATGTCTACTTGTCTTGGTCTGGGTGTTTAAATGTATATTATTTATGTATTTACAAATCAATCTAGTATCCATAACACAAGTTCTTCATGAGACTTGGCATGGGCTGGATAATTGGTGTGATTGTATAAAAAAAAAACGACTTTACCTCCACCTGATGTTAAGTGGAGATAGAGACCAGACGCGAAGATAGCTGGTGCAGCAGATCAAACGGCCACATCGGCCACCCTTACCTTGCCGGCCTGCTAAATGCTCCTTCATGTCTCTTTTAAAGGACCCCGGGTTGTAGGAAGGAGGGAAGACGTGCGCAGGCAAACAATTCTATTTCCGAAGAGTGCGACAAAGAAATAAGCCACCTAATTTCTGGTATGAATGAACTTATGTAATGGATACTAGACAACGGTTAAATAAGTTCGTCTTTTTTGTTGTAATTCATAGGCAAGCACAGTTAACAGCACGTACGGTTTTACATTTGCACTACGAAAACCGCCGCTATTACGAGCGACGTAAGGGCGTTCTCAGGGTCAAAGTGTAAAGCAATAGCTGCTGTTGTCTGTACATAAACTACTTAGCGATCGCCCATGTCATGCTCATGCATTTTATGAAATGAAATTGTCCTTCTGTTTATTAATTTCTCATGGCAAATACATCGCGTTCACACATCTATAAAGTAATACCATTCACTACCTATATTATTATTATGGAAATTAGTGTATTCATTTGAATGTGATTTATGTTGACATCACAAATTACTTACTTATTTCACTTTTATGTGAATGTACGAACGGCAAAACGATTTATCGCAGCGTAAATTAGATGAGCAATTTTATATTTTCTCCCTTTTGCTTGTTTAAGTTCACGGATATTGCTAGCGTTGATGTGACAACGCTGGCCTACAGCGTATTAAAAATATAAAAGTATTGGAGAATTTCGATGATGAACCGCAAGTCTCGGTAGCTCAGCGGTTAGAGCAGTAGGCAAGATTCCCCAAGGTCATGGGTTCAAATCCTATCTAAGAATTCACTTGTGGTTCAGTTGATGTTTTCCAATATATTTTTTATTAAAATTTATCAAAAGTTTGAATTCAGTTCAAATCGCAACAGTTATGGGTGAAAATAGTTATTTGTTATGCAAGGCTGGAAAGTTGGTTATTTAGCGCCGAGTTACCTCTTTTGAAATCTGAGCAAGTGAAGGATTAGATTGAATCCTGAGCGAAGCGAGGATTTCAAAGGTACAAGACGCTAAAAACTTTTCTGCCGAGCGCAACACACGATTTTTCACCTCACAACAGCGAGGAACATTTTATGGTTGTTTCCGCGGTCAACTTCCGGTAAAAAAAATCTTTAAACATAAAGTTTAATCAAAATATTTATTTATTATTTATTTATTAAACATAATTAAACGGGATAGAACCAATTACCTTACAAATATACCTTATTCTCGTTGTTTTAATGATATAAAAACTAGGATAATAAAAAAGGGAGTATTATAGTTAATTCAATGTTATTTAAAGTAGGAATATATTGTAACTTATTAATAAAAATAAAACAATTCCGTAAATATTGACACTGACATGAGGTACAAGACAAAGACAATTTAAAAATAATGATTTATGTCACAGTTCGAAATCCAATTATAGGTTGTGAAATCTCACTCAGCCTAATATAAAATTCTTACTCTTATTGTTATTGTTTTTATGATTCAATGAACTAAAATAATAAAATAAAACCAAAACGGAGTATTATAAATAATTTAAAGCTATTTAAAATAAGAATCAAATATAATTAAAAAGTCAATAGTCCGATTCGGACGGAACGCATTATGACATATTTTAGGTATTAAATTAAAAAAGTACTTTGCCGCGCTAGGCCGCAAAAATTGACAAAACCTCCTTTTCAGAGCGTGTGAGATGAAAAAATACTTTATAAGGATTTGGTTTTGTCACAATTTTATTGTATATGTAGATTGTAATAAGCTAGTATTGTAAATAGTACGCTGCAATGGATCTGATATTAAGAAACTCAATTTCTTAACCGACTTCCATAAAGGAGGAGGTTCTCAATTCGGTCGGTATTTTTTTTATGCATGTTTACGGATTACTCCGAGATTTCGGGACCGATTTGCGTGATTTTTTTTGTTCAATGCGGAATAGTTGCCATTTTGTAGTATACAAATTTGATTCAATTTGATCCAGTAGTTTTTATTTTATGAAGCAGAATCAGAATCAGATATGAGCATATTTGTTGACCTGGACGATGCAATTTTCACGATACTTTGTTTATAATGTACATTAAACCTAATCTAATCTAGATAAACCCTACTGTAGTCTACAAAACTTGGACACTAAACCGTAAAAAAAACTGCCGACTTCAAAAAGTTTTAAGTCTTTAACGCAGTTTTTTATAATAATAATAACAGAAAAAACCGGCCAAGTGCGAGTCGGACTCGCGCACCGAGGGTTCCGTACAAACCTGTAGGTATATAAGTAAAATTTTCAAAAATATGTTTTATTATATGATGTACCTAACTAAAAATTTACGGTTTTCGCAATTTTTCCTTTATCTGTACTATAAGACGTAACTTCGTACCAAATTTCAAGATTCTAAGTTCACGGGAAGTACCCTGTAGGTTTTGATTCCCGTTCGAGTTTCGAAAATTTGCGGACATTGCGGCATAAACGGCTGTATCTTTTGATTGCTTTGGCTTAGAAGTTTGATTTTTTCACAGCTCCAAGGGACAGTAGACATGAGTATTAGATATAAATTTCAGTTTGATACCTAAACGCGTTCCTGAGAAAAACGGTCTTGACAGACGGACGGACGGACGGACAACGAAGGGATCCTATAAGGGTTCCGTTTTTTCATTTTGAGGTACGGAACCCTAAAAACAGTAATTTAACAATCGTCATCAGCCATTTTTAATGTCCCCACTGCTGGGGCACTGGCCTTCCTTATGGATGGAGAAGGAGAACGGGCCATGACCCACCAAGCGGGCCCAATGCGGATTGGTGGGTTAATTGGTAAAAATTTAACAATAATCTAACCAAATCTCGTTATTATTGGATACTTAACTGTTCCAGCCCAAAAGTCAGTGTTGGCGGAATATTGTTAGCTAAATTATTTTCGGTCTAGCCCTTAAGTATCCTTATGGTTGTTATTCGGTCTGGTACCTTCGATAAGGGCTCACCCGATCGTCGACCTTAAAATTGCGACGTTAAGTTCCAATTTACTGATCCTCTAGCTCAGCTTAAGTGAAACTCTGTTTAATCCAAACCTGCGGTATATGTACAGTCAACAGCGACTCCGGCTTTACAAATTTGTCAAATTTCTCCAATCGACTTTGAACTTTAAGACGTAACACGTTGAGTTCGGAATCGTCTGAATCAGAAAGTTGTCATTTTTGTATAGACCGTAGCTGCCGTTGACTGTACTCGAGCATCTTGAATTTTGCTTAAGGAATTAGTATTTTATATATTAATCCTGAAACCTTGGAAAATGTATTCCATCTGTTCACGTTTGTATTAGCAGAATTTGTTTAGAAATATATTTAAGCTAATATTTTGGGAATTTCTTCAACGATAAGAATGAGGTATGTTACAAAGAATGAAAAGTCTGTTTTAAGACAGTATTTAATTAA